>OZ005656.1:82753984-83288984 GCA_963930645.1 Salticus scenicus
AATTCCATGGATATTTACTGGAGTTAGAGCGCGTACAGACAGACAGACGGACATACAGACAAACCGAAGTCATTAACACTTTTCAAATTTGTTGGAAAATGTTAAAAAAAAAAGAAAGATAAAGAGAAACTGAATTGATTTATGCATCTAGTTGAGTGACGTAAATCGCAAATAAAAACAAGCGATCGATGCGCAGATTGGGCAATTTTCACTGAAGATCCTCGATTTTTCCCCATAAATTTATCTGAATATTGATATCATTTGTACTAAGATAATCGCATATATTATTGGCTATAATTATTTATTTGTAAATACTCTTAATAAAATAACTCAATGAAATTAGACACAAAGTAACAAAATAACAATTTATTTTCTACAAAGAAGTTTATCAGTAACGATTTCTATGAAAAATAATTTTTATAAAAATTCAACTTAGCTCATTTATATTTCAGTAAAATGATATAAATTCCTCCTTTAATTTCAAAGGTATAAAAATATCTTTATTAACAACACAGAAGGGAAAATATTTCACTATCTAATATATAAAGCTGATTGTTTAGTTTGTCTGGATTTTTTTAGTTCTCTGTACAAAGCTACAACGTTCAACTGACAGCTACGAAAAATTGCACACTTATTAATCAGGAAAAAATCTAGCCAATGCTGTATGTTTTGGTCTGTCGGATAATTGGATTTAAAGATATTAAATAAAACTTTTAACTCTTAAATGGTTAAAAAGAAATAAATATTTTGTGCTAAAATAAACAAATAAAATGCACATTGATTTTTTTTTTTTTTTCTTTTTTGGAAATAAAGTAAAATATTTTTAATTTCGCGTGAAAAAAAATAAAATTATAAAAAAAAAAAAAAAAAAAAAAAAAAAAAAGAAAAGAAAAGAAAAAGAAAAAGAAAAAGAAAAAAAACTTAGTTACGCTACGAAAATTGGTACATATTTTATCAAGAATTCACATGCCAATAGATATTTTCATAGAGATATTTAGTATTAATTTGAAATTTTTATTTTCTACAGTAAAATATTTTTTTTTCTCTTCTATTCATACTTTATGGCTAACTTATTGCACTTTTATTTAGTTCCTTCATTAATTTCAAAATTCTATAATTACTACTTCAACCTGGGCAATGCTGGGTAGACTTACGAGTTTACTATATATATATATATATATCAATTGCTGTATCTTACGCTATCATTTACAATTTTAATACATGATCTTGATCATATAAAATCAGATGTCCCGCTCTTCGATTTCTTTTTCTAGTCAATTTTGTCCTTTTATTATACTAGGCGAGTCGTATTAACCCCGGACGATATATTTAACGCCCCAGCCCGCCCGTTCCCGCTGTTCAATGTCTTTTTCTAGTCAATTTTGCCCCTTTATTACTTCCGGTGTCAGTCCTTTTTTTTTTTTTTTTTTTAACACACTTGACATGGTGAGTTTTTTTGGTTTTCTTCCCATGCTATTTCTATGGGGTTTTTAACTTTCTTTCCCTCTTTTTCCACATTCTAATGTAGCGGTTAAGCACCGCTACTTTAGAATGTAGGAAAAGAGGGGGGAAAAGACTAAAAAACCCCATAGAAATAGCATGGGAAGAAAACCAAAAAACTCACAATGTCAAGTGTGTTAAAAAAAAAAAAAAAAAAAAAAAAAAAAAAACAGGCTCACACCGGAAGTAAAAAAGGGACAAAATTGACTAGAAAAAGACATCGAAGAGCGGGATGGGGCATTGGTCCTGTCGTCCAGCATCATTTCATATAGTGGTGAGAATGTCATTAAAGCAAATAAAAATTAGTATCAGAAATTAAAAAAATAAGGAATATTTCTTCATTTACCTGCTTGCTTGACTGACATGAATTGCAAATAAAAGAAACTTGTCAATGCATAAAATGCCCACTTAATATTTTTGATTATTTTCCCAAAATTATCTGTGTTGATATCTTTTAAATTAAAAGAAGTCATGCAAATCATTGGTTATAAATGTATCTTTCTTCATTTTAAATAATATAACAAAAATGGAAAAATTTAATTGGACATAAAGTAAAATAATAATAATTTGTTTTGGACAAACAAAGTTATCAATAATACTTTATTTATAAATTTATTGTTCGAAAAAAAAAAAAAAAAATATTTACATATTAGGAAAACGATCCTCATTTTATTTCAAATTTAAAATAAATTTCTTTAGTAACAGCAAAAGAACAATGAATATTATCCATTTAAAATATATACATATTCCTAAATCCGATGCTAGCATTGATTATTTTGAGTACAAGATCCTTAATTTGAAGTCATCTAAATATCAAGTAGAGATAATGTTCATTAAAACAAATGAAAATGAGTAAGAGATGACATTTAAAAAGACAATTTCTCCATTTAGCTAGTTGATAAACGTAAATAACAGCAAGAAGACGGTGCACAAAATTAGAGATTTATACGATAAATTTATTTGAATGTTCATATCACTTAAGCTAAAAATAATCGTGAATAATATTGGCTATAACTTTGTGTCTCTTCGTTTAAAAATTTTTTATAATAAAATAGCAGGATGTAATTTGACACAAAGTAGCATAACAATACTTTGTTATGTACTGTAGTTTAACAATAAGTTTTTCTTTTTCGGTTAAGTAATACATGTAATAGTGAACATAATTTATTTATATAAAGTAAAAAAAAAAAAAAAAAAAAAAAAAAAAAAAAATATTTCTCTTTTAACATTATATGTAAAAAATAAATCTGTTAAGCAGGAGCAAAGATTTAAAAATATTCCAAAATTTGTTATATTTACTCCAACGACTGACACTCGCAATAAATATTCCTGATACACGATCCTATGAAACAAAAAGTTATATAAATGTCTAGTGCATATATTGCTTTTTAAAACGAGTAAAACTGAGTAATAGATAATAATTAAAAAGGAAAGGGAATTTCTCCTATTATGTATTTGAACGATGTGAATTGTAAATAAAACGGCCGATGCATAAAATTGCCGATTTCTCTTAAGTTTCTTGATAATTTCCACAAGCTTATCTGAATATTGATGCTTTTTAAACTAATTGTACACTGGCTATAAATTTGTCTTCATTTTAAATACTCTAAATAAAATGACAGAATGTAATTGCTCATAATCTAACATAGCAATAGATTGTTTGTGACAAACAAGTTTACCAATAACAATTTCTTTGACGAAATAATATCTGTAAAATATCAAATCAGTTAATTTACATACCAACAAAACAATAATATTTCTTCCTTTAATGTTAAACGTAAACGTTTTTCTAGCAAGAGGAAAGAACAGGAAATTCCCCCCACTTATAATATATTCCTGCAATTGAAAATATCATTAATTATTCCAAATACACCGTCCTATAAAACGAAAAGTGAATGTATTGTCCTTTAAAACAAAGAAAAACAAATAATAGATAACACTTACGAAAACTAAGAATTTCTCCATTTACCTGCTTCAGTAACATTGGACACGAATCGCAAATAAAAGCAAACTGTCGACTCACAAAATGGGCGATCATCAGTCAAAATTCCAGATTATTTCTCGTAAATTTAGCTTAGTATTGATATATTTTAAAATTAAAATAATCGTACATACTATAACTATATATATTTTTTTTAATACTCCCTATGAAATGACAGAATGTAATTGACCATAGTAATAAGTTGTTTTTGACAAACAAGTTAAATAATAAAGATTTCTCCGAAAGATTAATTTCTGTAAAAAAGTCAACTTAGCTCATTTACATACAAACAAAACTATATAAATTCCACCTTTAATGTCAAATTAAAAGGGAAAAAAAGAGCAAAGAACGGGAAAATTTTCACCATTTATTATACCGATTCCTACAGCTGACGCTATCATTAATTATTTCTAATACATGATCCTATAATACCAGAAGTCATGCAAATACCTCGTAGAGAAATTGCTCTTTAAAATAAAATAAATGAAATCGAGTAATAGGTGACAATAAAAATAAAAAAAGAAAGAAAGAAAATTTCTCCATTTATCTGGTTGAAAGATACGAAACGCAAATAAAAACACGCAATCCAAGAGCTTGTCCAATGATGGAGGATTTTGATGAAAGATATTTGATTGCTGCTTATAATTGGTTCTGGGTTTTGATATCTTTTACTTTTATCTCATCACGCTTTAATGATGCTGTGTTTAGATGTAAGAGGTGTTGCTTAAAATTGATGGTAGTAATTTGGTTGGAATTGCAGAATGCTATTGCTTTATTATGGTTAAAAGTTTTCGATTTGTTTCCTTTTTTCCCTGACAAAAGTTTGAACTGGCGTAATGACAATAAAAAAATTAAATATATTGTTGAAAAATTTACTTTTAAATTTACTGGTTTAAATATTTTAATAAATTCATTTGAGCTTAAAGATTTACAACTAAGATAAATCAGGGTTATTATAAAGTCATCGAATTAATTACATTTAAATTATTAGCGTTTTTCGATTTGAATTTAAATTGAGGGGTAATACTCGTTTATATAACTGATTGCAAATAGTTGTCTTAAATTATTGAAGTAGGACAGCAATTAATACTAGAATATCTAGTATATTTTGCTTTGAAAAAATTTATCTTTAAAATTTATGCACATAAGAGAAAATGATGTAAATGTAGTATTTTCTTTCCCCTCCTTGAAATTAGAAGGATTTCATTAATTTAAAATTCAGATTAATTAAAATTTGTTTAAACACGCGATTAACTGATAATTAATTAATAAACAAAAATTTATTTGATACTGTGACAATTTACATGATAAATTATAGAAAATTTACATGATAAATTTAATTATGAATATTAGCTACATTTCTGATGTCATAAAAAATAAACACTCATAAAACGTTTTTTTTTTTTTTTTTTTTTTGATAAGAGTACTAGTTGTAAACGCAAATGAATTTTGCTTTTAAATAAGAATGCTTATTCGTATGAGAAAAAATACTGGTAGTTAGTATTGTCCTTGTCAATATTATCAATGTCAACAATTTAGAATAACTGAAAAGGGCAATGTTTTAATAATATTCAATTACTTTTTAAATGGCATCTTGTTACTTTAGCATTAGAATATGGATAAATTTATTACAATAAAGAGATTTAACTTACAATGAAGTTACAAATACACGACAAGAAATAAAATGTTTATGACACACATATGAAATCATCAGTAGAGTAATGAAACTTACATTAGTGAATGAATTATTTTTAATTCTAAAAAGTATAACGGTATTTATAAGTAAGAAGGGTCTAAAAAATAAAAAATAAATGAAATGACATATCATAATATAATATCTGTAACAGGCGCTGCAAAAAAAAAAAAAGAATGGGAACAAAATAATGATTGCCAGTACGTAACAGACGTGTAATGGATACTCATAAACAGATATTTTTAAGTTAAATGAATAGAAAAAGGAAAAGAAGTACTTTCTTTAAAAGTAATTTTTTTCTTTTTTTTAATCGTAATTTGATATATATATATATATATATATATGTATATATATATATATATAATACTTATGTTTTTTCACATAACTCTGGTTTTTGCAATTTTGTAACTTACATTATTCCTTTAATTGTACAGTTTATCTTTCCAATTTATTTGTTTTACTGTGCAGGACTGGTAGCAACTGATATACTGCCCAATTAAATTGACAAAAAAAAAAAAAAAAAAAAAAAAAAAAAAAAAATCTTCAATTTTTTGCTTATAAATATGAAAAAAAAAAAGGCATATTTTTTTTATACATATGATCAATAATAAAAATAGTAATAATAATAATTCTAAAAGAAAAATTAAACCTGTATCATTAAAAATTTCTGATAAAACTTGCATCATAATAGCTTGAAAATTTTGATTTAATTATTTTTAAATATTAATTTCAGTTAATGAAATGATTTTTTATCTGTTTTATTTATTTATTTTTGTCTTATCGTTCGCAGACTACTGTGAATGATTATTTAGTTTATTATAAATTAACCGTGTTTCTAATCAATATAATCAAACACAAATAATTAAATGCCGTTTACATTTCATTAACGGCTGTATTTAGGTGGGACATGGCTATAGTTTTGAATTGACGAAAATTTGCTCATCGAAATATATTTATTTAAACGTTTGAATTCTTCTTTTTTTTTTTTTTTTTTTAAATTCATTTTGATATTGCAACCAGCGAAGCAGGCAGAGATGGCTAGGTAAGCTTCCTCATTGGTTGGTGAGCGAACCAATCAAGAGGCAGAGCTCTCTAGTTAAATAAAAAAAATGCTTAAATACTTTTTTTTTTTACCATAACTATTGTACCTGATATAAACTTTGCACGCAATTTGCTTTAAAAAATTAGCTGAGTGACTAAAATATAGTATGAGTGAATAAAATTCGATTTTTACTCCAACCCATCTTTGTATAATATTAATATATCAAATTAAATAACTCTTTAATATACTTTTTAACATACAATTTCCCAAGAGGGATTTGTAATGTTCTTCAAATTATTTAAGAAGCCACTGTAACTATCGTTTCTTTTAAATTTAGATCCTCTTAAATGCAAAAATAATACTTACAGACAAATCACAAGCTGTGAAAATATTGTATTACCAGTTTCCAGCTGAAGCATAAATGTTCTTTGTACTAACTAGAGTATAGCACACGCGCTGCTTGCGAAAAAAAAGAAAAAAAAAAAAAAAAAATCCCTGTTTAAAGTTATTTGTTCACTGCGATAACTCTCTTTACAAAGAGGCATTTTTCTTTGAATATTTCTTTTACAGGAGGTATCTTAATGGGACATTTTGGGAAACCTCGAAATTTCAAGGTTTTCTCCTCTGCCTTCCGGTACACGTTTTCAATTCATCTTTCTTGCCTTACATTGAGCTCAGTAATTTTGCTTTCCGCTGTTGCACTTAGAATTTGAGGAATGCTTGATTGTTGAGAATGGGAAATGGCCGTGTTCTTCTGTCGGATTTTTTTTTTTTTTTTTTTTTTTTTTTTTTTTGTGAACGGAATTTTAGGGGATCTTGTTTTAAAATGTGTTTTGAAGCTAACATGAGACTTCATGCTTGTTTAAATCTTTCATCTAAAATGCGTGTACTTAAAAGAATGGAAGCATTGATAAGATCCATCTCTAAATAATTTTTACGGTGGATTTAGAAAAAAATATTTTCTAATTTTTTTTTTTTTTCTATTTTTTTTTTAATCTTAGTAAATAAAAAAAAAGCTATGTTTTGAAGTATGTAGCAAAGTACATGTTATTTGAGGTTTTCATTTTAGAGATATTTGCGGGAAGAATAGAAGCATTATACACAACCCGATTAAAAAATTATTTTTAAATGCTGCATCATGATTATTTTCAAAGAATACACTCTTTAGATATTATTGTTTATTAACATTGGTTTTGGTATGTTAATAAATCCCAATATAATCTTTACATAAGTCATCCTTAATTAAATTAATTTTATATATTTGTATAAGAATTTTCAATTTCAGATTTTGTATAAGAATCTGCTCGAATGTGCTTATTTTATACAATTTCCCTTTTCATTTTAATTGTAATTTAAACATGAATTACTTCAAAATGTTTTTAATTTAAATATTATTTGTTTTACAATGCCTGAGTAATTTTTCTTTCCACTGTTGCATTTAGAGCAATGATTGATTGTTGAAAATGGGAAATGTCTGCGTACTTCTGTCAGATTTTTCTTTCTTTCTTTTTTTCTTTTTTTCTTTTCTTTCTTTCTTTCTTTCTTTTATTTTTTTTCCCGAACGGAATTTTAAGGGATCTTGTTTTAAAATGTATTTTGAAGCTAGCATGAGACTTCATGCTTGTTTAAATCTTTCATCTAAAATGCGTGTACTTAAAAGAATGGGAACATTGATAAGATCCATCTCTAAATAATTTTTACGGTGGATTTAGAAAATATTTTACAGAATCTTATTAAATAAAAAAAGCTATGTTTTGAAGTATGTAGCAATGTACATGGTATTTAAAGTCTATTTTCCTTTTAGAGATATTTGGGGGAAGAATAGAAGCCCTATTCAAAACTCGATTAAAAAATTATTTTTAAGTGTTGCATCATGATTACATTATTTTCAAAAAATACAGTATTAAGATATTATTGTTTACTTGCATTGATTTTGGTTTGTTAATAAATCCCAATATAATCATTACATAATTCATCCTTAATTAAATTAATTTTATATTTTTGTATAAGAATTTTCAATTTCAGATTTTGTATAAGAATCTGCTGGAATGTGCTTGTTTTATACAATTTCCCTTTTCATTTTAATTGTAATTTAAACATGAATGACTTCAAAAAGTTTTTAATTTAAATATTATTTGTTTTACAATGCCTGAGTAATTTTTCTTTCCGCTTTTGCACTTAGAGCAATGATTAAGAAGGGGAAATGGCCATTTTCTTCTGTCAGATTTTTCTTTCTTTCTTTTTTTCGAACGGAATTTTAAGGGATCTTGTTTTAAAATGTGTTTTGAAGCTAACATGAGACTTCACGCTTGTTTAAATCTTTCATCTTAAATGTGTGTACTTAAAAGAATGGAAGCCTTGATAAGATCCCTCTCTAAATAATTTTTACGGTGGATTTAGAAAATATTTTACAGAATCTTATTAAATAAAATAATAATGTTATTGTTTTAAAAAATTAAAGAACACGCTTTTATAGAAATGTGAACTAAAAAGCACAAAATATCTATCTTAGTATTAAAATGTAGGGTTAGAGAAAATCGTGTGAGTGACACACCATAATATTTACATACATTTAAATCTTTAATTAAAATAATTTAGAATTAAACAAAAACCATTTTTAAAAAGTCTCCCCTGACTGGGCTCGAATGCTGGACCTTTAGGTTCGTAGCGCGGAGCTTTACCTCACAACCATAGCGTTCACGTAGGGAAAGTCTTTTTATTACAATATAGATTTTTTGTTTGCTCCCAGAGTGGTTAAAACATACATTATACATACAAACATACATACAGGTGAAGCTAATAAAAGCGTGTTAAAATCTATATGTTTTGAAGTATGTAGCAAAGTACATGTTATTTAATGTCTATTTTCATTTTAGAGATATTTGGGTTAAGAATAGAAGAACTATGCACAATCCGATTAAAAAAATATTTTTAAGTGTTGCATCATGATTACATTATTTTCAAAGAATATACTCTTTAGTTATTATTGTTTACTAGCAACATTTTTAGTATGTTAATAAATCCCAATATAATCTTTACATAATTCCTCCTTAATTAAATTAATTTTATATTTTTGTATAAGAATTTTTATATTTCGTATAAGAATCTGTTTGAATGCGCCTATTTTTTACAATTTCCATTTCCATTTTAATTGTAATTTAAACATGAATTACTTCAAAATGCTTTTAATTTATAATATTACTTGTTTTAGAATGCCTGAGTAATTTTTCTTTCTGCTGTTGCACTTAGAGCACTGCTTGATTGTTGAGAATGGGGAATGGCCGTGTTCTTCTGTCGGATTTATTTTATTTATTTATTTATTTATTTATTTATTTATTTTTATTTATTTTTTTTTTTTTTGAACGGAATTTTAAGGGATCTTGTTTTAAAATGTATTTTGAAGCTAACATAAGACTTCATGCTTGTTTAAATCTTTCATCTAAAAAGTGTATACTTAAATGAATGAAAGCATTGATAAGATCCATCTCTAAGAAATTTTTACGGTAGATTTAGAAAATATTTTACAAAATCCTTAAAAAAAAAAAAAAAAAAAAAAAAAAAACATGATTTCAAGTATGTAGCAAAGTACATGTTATTTAAAGTATATATTCATTTTAGAGATATTTTCGGGAAGAGCAGAAGCGCTATGCACAACATAGTTAAAAGAATCATTTTTAAATGTTGGATCATGATTACCTTATTTTCAAAGAATACACTCTTTAGATATTGTTGTTTACTAACATTGTTTTTGGTATGTTAATATATTGCACTATCTTTTTGTTTTAATTAATCATTAATTAAATTAATTTATATATATATATATATGAATTTTGAGTTGCTTAAATGTGCTTATTTTATGCAAATTTACTTTTCATTTTAATTATGGTTTAAACTTGAGTTACTTCAAAATTCTCTTAATTTTCCTATTGCTTTCTTTACAATGGCTGGGTAATTTTGCTTTCCGCTGCTGCAGTTAGAAACTAGGAATAGCTGATAGTTGAGAATAAGAAATTACTGTGTTCTTTTGTCGGATTTTTTTCCAAAGCGTAATTTAAGGGGAATCTCATTTTTAAAGCTAACATGAGACTCCATGCTTGTTTAAATCTTTCATATAAAATACGTGTACTTAAAAGAATGAAAGCATTGATAAGATCTATCTCTTAATAAATTTTTTTTGTTAGATTTAGAAAATATTTTACGAAATCATATTTAAAAGCATGTGCTAAAATACACGTGCGCGCGCGCTATTTGAAGTGTGTTTTTATTTTAGAGATATCTGCAGGGAGAATGAAAGACTATGTAGATTATGGTTAAAAAAAAAGTATTTTTAAATGCTGGACCATGAATTGATTATTTTCAAAGTATATACGCTTTAGTTACTATTTAATTGTTTACTAACATTGTTTTTGTTATTTTAATACATTGCGTTATTTTTCGTAGTAATTTATTTCATTCATAGGAATTTATTTTTCGTTGTTACAATTAGAACCCGAGAAATTCTTCATTTGGAAATATAAAGTGTCTGTATTCTTTTGTTAGATTTTGTTTTCGATGAAGATTTAGAGAATCTAGTTTTTGAACGCGTTTTAATCTAACATGCTTCTTTAAACCTTTCATCTAAAAAGTGTACACTTAAAATAATGAAAAGATTGAAAAGATCCCCTTCTAAGTAATTTTTTAAGGTAGATTTAGAAAATATTTTGGAATTTCACTGTTAAAATGAAGTTACATTTTAGGGTATGCATATGTTTAAAGCACGTTTTTCATATTAGAGATATCTGTGGAAAGAAATAGAACACTCTTTTCATTTCAAAAACATCTGTAGGAAGAAATAGAACATTGTGTACCACACAGTTAAAATATTTATTTTGGAATCATAATTACGTTATTTTCAAAAATTATTCTATTAATTTCTTTAAAACCCAAGATGATTTTTATTTGACTTTGACATATTTGACCAAAATTTGTTTTTAAATTAAAATACAAATTTAACAATTTTAATGACTTTTAATCTCTACTGATATTGGAACTAACAATTTATTAGAAAATAAGGCAAACAAAGAAATGTTGAAATATTTGAAAATGTTCCTAATTTACAGATTGATTGCTATATAATTGGTTCAGTAACTTTGCTTTTCGCTTTTGCACTTACAATCTGAGGAATGCCTGACTGTCGAGAATGAGAAATGACTGTATTTATCGGGAATTTTTGTTCTCTTTAGATAGAATTTCAGGGAATCTCGTTTTTTAAAGTGTTTGAAGCTAACATGAGACCTCATGCTTGTTAAAATCTTCCATCTTAAAAGCGTACACATAAAAAAATGAAAGCAATAAATTCAACTTCCGTAATTTTTACGATAGATTTAGAAAATATTTTATAACTACATATTCACATGCATTTTGAACGAAGTAACCTATTATTTATTCCAGCGATATCTGTTGGATAACTTAGAATTCTTTGTAAGAGTATCATATTTTAACGAATTATTTCAAAAAATTGAACAGTAATTACGTTATTTTCAAAGAATATTTTTCAAACGTCTTCAAAAGTGAAATTTATTTCAAATTGGCTTTGATTTTTTTGGCCTAAATTACTTATGTTAAATTTAAAACGAATTTTCTAATTTTAAGCTCTCTTTATTTGATTGCATTGTAATGCATAATAACAATTTATTATGTAATAAAACAAAACAAATTATTGAATTATTTTAAAATATCCCTAAATTACATATCTATCACCTTACAACTGCTGTGTAATTTTGCTTTTTGTTGCTGCACAGATTAGAATATTTGTAGACAAAATAATGTTCAAGCCAAAATCATAAATGATATTTTAAAAGTAGTCTGACAACTTTACTATGAAAATACTACTCAATATAGACGTTTATGCGAAATTTCGGCCTATTCTGCCAGGTAAAGAAGCTCGTAAATTTCATACAACTCACGAAATTTTCAAAGCTGAATTTTCATAGTTAATTATGTTCATGCTAGAATCATAAATGATATTTTAAAGTTTGCCTGGCATCTTTACAGTAAACATATCCCTTTTAATGTACGTTTAAGCGAAAATTTCCCTAATTCTCCCATATTAAGAAAATAGCAAATTTCAAATAATATATGAGATTTCTAAATTAGAATATTTAAAATTAACAGGGTTAATTAAAAATTTGAAAATTAACAGCTAGTTTCGTAAGTAATATTTGAAAACTATCTGACTTCACTGCGATTATTTCTTCTTGAAATATCGGGTACACAGACACACAAATTAGCTCACTAACAAACTAACACACTAATAAACTGACACAGTACAAGGGGGGTCACCATAATTTTTTTTTTTTCAAATTCCTCAAACCTAAAAAGGTGTAATAAAAGTTTAAAAAAAAAAAAAAAAAAAAAAAAAAAAAAAACTGTGAAAATTTTCAAGATTAACTGAATTCTCTATACCTATACTATGATAAAGAAAAAAAAGTGGTATGAAGGGCTTTTGTTTTAGCAATGCTCTTGAATTTACTTTGTATGTTGGTAACTCTGATTTATGGCATTTAAATTTACTTTTCATAAGTTATTTGTAATGTTTGAAATATGTATATGAGAAAAAATATTTGAAAATTGAATTTAAAAAGATAATGTCGGATTGAAAAGGAAGCAAGTATACTCTAGGAAATTGCAGTAAAATTCTGAGATTTGATCGTTAATGTATACACTAAGCCAATTTAAAGTACAGCAGCCGTTTAAATAAACAGTTTAATCAGAAAAAATAAGAAAACATTTCATGCTTCTAAAATAAATTTCAAGTTATTACTTCAGGATTTATTTAGGTTTATTCCAGATTTCAGGAAATATTCTAAATTTTGAACTAAATTTGACTGAATATAATATGGCTGTTGCCATTATAGAATCATAAAAGTAAAAACTATGTAGACATAGTCAACCAGAAAATAAATATCATTTGCAACCAATATTTTAACACAGTTATATCTACAACAAAATATTTCTAACACTGGTTTTTCTAGCAAACTGGTGTAAAGTTCAGAGTATTGATTATTTGTTAAATATTACTTCCCTTTTTCTAAAAGAAAAGTCAAGACAGCTTTACGGACATGACATTATTTTTACGGCTAGTAACTGAAATAATTCTTGCCAGTTACTAATCGTAATTTAATGTGTAATTTTTTTACAGTGTAGAAATGATCGTCAATACCAAAAATGAATTCTTTATCATCATTTTGTCTTAATTAATATTATTAGAATTCTTTAAATATAAATTTAAACGAAAGAAATGCTTTGCTAAATTCAAATACTTTTACACAAATAATTTCCAAACTTGTAAAGTAAATAAATTGTCATCATTAGTTGCTGAAATATTCGCATTAAACACAATAACTAATACACAATAATTATTATGATGCATGTAATATAATATATTTCCACATATGATGTATTATTATCTGAAAGCAAGATTTTCAACTTATTATGAAGCACATTTCATGCTCTGCTGTAATTTACCAATGTTAATGTTTGATTCGTTCATCACACAACTCATTCTTATTCATCATAACGATTCATTCCAGTAATTACTCCTCGAGTAATGTGCTGAGGGAGTGAAAGCTTGTATCCGCTCTCTTTTTGAAGAAGAAATCCTATACCGTTACAAGTCAAGCGAGAAGGGACTCGGGGTTTAAAATACATCTGTGGGTTTATAAGGATTCTTAGTTTAGTAAGCGAGGTTAGAGGTGAAAAATGAGATGGATTTTTTATTTGTTATGTTTAGTTAGGGTATTTCACTTCACCGTACATGAGTATTTGGAATGTTTACAATATGGATGTCAGGAGGAGTGTTAAAGTGAGTAATATAATAAGGAATGGATGAATTAAAAATAGGGAGCAAGGAACGATCATATTTAATGTTACGATTATATTATCAGTAACTTTTGATGAAATATTTTTTGTATGTAAATAGTGTATTTCGTATTACTGTACATGGATATTGCGAATGTTTATTATGAGGATGTCAGAAAAAGTGCTGAAAAGTGAAATTTAATAGACAACAGTAGGGAATTAAAAACAGGGGGCAAGCGACGACAGCATTTAATGACATTATGAGCAACTTTAAGAATTTAAGACAGCGTTCTTGTTTATATTTTAGTCTGTTTTAATTCGTAGGCTTTCTTTTGAATATGAACACAATATTTAACTTTCCGCTATCCTTTTTCTTGAATATACAGAGCCATCTTGAAAAATGCCTCACGGTAAATTTTTGTGTTTTTTATTATTTTCTTTGAAACCACAATCCTACTATCTTTTTGTTTAATTTCTATAAAGATTATTTAATCTTCATATTCATAGCTTGTCTATATGAACTTTTAATCTCTTAAAAATGTATTGATTAAAATGCAGAAACAATAAAAAAAAAATACTACTCTCGGAACAACTATAGTATTTCCCCTCAGCTAGATTTGGCGATTTTTCGTTGGCGATTATGGCTAAATCATAAATCTAAAAATCATAAACCATATAGCATAAATGATAAAATCGTAAGCAAAATTATAAATCATAAATCATAAAATCATAAATCTAAAATAAATAGCATGTAGGCTGCCATATTATATCGCAAACAATCCAGCACGACATTGTTATCGTTCAAATCGGCGGCAAAGAAAAATCGCCAAATTCAGCTGAGGGGAAATACTATAGTTGTACCCTACACTTCGTTCTCTTTAAAATTAAATTAACTATGAATTGTTAAAAATATTTTTCATTTCAAAATATTTTTAAATAATCGAAAATAAATAAATAAGAGATTAAACTCTATTGAATGCAAAATCTAAATCAAAAACTGTTTACTTTAGAAAATCTTTAAATTTCTATTTCATTTTGTTTTACTTTAGAGTAGTTTAAATTGCCTGACGAATAACTTCCTATGAAAGAACAAAAATAAAGCAAACTCTGAAGCGCAAAACACGTAAACAAATAAACATATTACGTAAAAACTTAAAAGAAAATTCGTTATGGAGAAGAAATTCACTTGTATTACGTTGGAAGCCAGTTTTGATTGTTTTAAACCTCCCAGTAAACGCTTTCCCGCCATTTTCTGAATGTGAGAAAGTTCCAAGTGTTCTTACTCCCATACAATATCACGAGAAACACTCATCAGGACCAGCTGAGCCGAGTAGCGTCGGGGGGTTGTTCTAGCTCCTACCTTGAGAACCACCCCCATGTAGGCTTGATTCCAATATTATATAATATATACTTCCACGAAAACACTTTGGGCCGTCCTTTTTTCCAAAAGTCTTTGAAATCACTTACGTTTGTAACCGTAGTTGCCAAAAATGGCGCCCTATATGATTACTTTTTCAGAGGGGTTGGGGAGAGCTTTTTTATTATATACACGAGACTGAGATAAAAGGTAAAGAGCGAAACGAAATTTTTAGTTTTGGGGAAAAGAGCCAGATAGAAATGTTCCCACCTACTATTAAAATATCTGATCGTAAATATGGGGACTGTTTGCTTATAAAATGAAGTTGTATTAGTTTGATGAATAACAAATAGAAATACGTATGAGAAAAACAGATAGATCTAAGTGAGTTAAATTAGAGATTTGGGATTGTAAATATAAAATACTCTCATATTTAATCTTATCGTAGATTTGCGCATCACAAAAAAATATTTAAGTGCAACAATTTCTTTAAAGAATAAAATTTACATTAACAAATAGCTGATGGATTACTTGTTTACCTGATTCTTTTATAGCATTCATTTCTCTCTTTTTTTTAATAGTATGTTTGAAAATGAAATAGTTTCATTTATAGAATGAGATATTTAACAATATTTAGAATGCGATTTTTTACGTTCATTTCTATTTTCGTATTTTTATTTCTGTTATGCAGTTAAAAATAATTTAATCTCATTTAATGTAAAATATTTTTTTATTCAGGTTTTACCTGTATAATATATACGAAAATCGTTAAGATTTATTGGAGTGTAAGGTAGATTTTTTTTATACCAACTAGGAACCCGCTGCACTCCGCTTGCCGTGAGGATGCTCCACCACTGGCTCATAACCAACTCGGCATTTTTCACATATTAACGGCTGGCAAAATCACTGTTGAATATTAATGGTTGAGGAATTAATAAATAAAATTTCTAAGTAGTTCAGATTTGCTCTGCGAAAACTTTCTTGGTAAGTATTTAAATTAGATCGTCGTTAGACACATATGACATCCCTTTTCCCTTCCTTGGACAGCAAAAATTCCTTTTAATTTATTCTTTTAAAAAAGAGGATGATAAAGATGTTTTTTTATTCCATTATAAAACTCAAAAGATATGTATTATACTTTAAAATAAATAATGCAGCATTCTTTATCGGAGAAAAGCGAAGAACGTATTTTCGTACATGTATTCTGGATTCGCAATTTTCGCCAAAAGATACATGCTTTAATATTGAGAAAATAGACTATATATTAACGTTTGGTTTGATATTGCGGAAAGTTTAATTTTGAGTCATTAAAGTTGAAAATATAAGCCAGGAAAAACATTTGTAATTTTCTTTTGGAAAAGATTAAAAATTAAAATAAACACGTAAATCTAGGGAGATCATATTTTTTAAAATGAATTTGAGGACAAATATGAATTTCATGGAAAACATGCATAAATCGACTTAAGTTGTTAAATGTTAGTAATCTTTATGAATGAAATACCAGAAAGCACATATTTCAGCACATTTATTATACATATAATAAATTATTATAGTAAAACATTATTAACTTTATAACTGACGTCCTCAAATATATTCTAATTTTTGGAATGAATGGTAATTTTCGAAGACTGTCCTCTGGATTCAAAGCCCTCTGGTCGCCCTCCTAAATCAAGAAACTGAAACATAAAAAAGTGCATTACTTTCTATATCACGATTAGAATTTCTATTGCCTGATAACTGATTTGGTGTTAAGTTGTTGTTCATCCAATTAAATAATTGTTTTGATGCAATGAATTTACTCCTTTTCTTACTCTGACTACAGTAATTATAAAAGACTATAATCTATAGTTAATATGAAATAATTTTACTTCCTAAAGAAGGACAGGCTTTCTGTGCCTATCGTTCCCGGTAACCAAAATGTACGATATTCTATGGAAAATATTCGAACAAAATGTCTCATCACCTAACGCCATACTTGCCAACCATCTCATTATGAACCGCACAGTTTTTAGTACCCGCCTTTTTTTATGCACCAATAAATTTTTAGAGTAATTTTAGTATTATTTAATCGTAACAACATTTGGAAAGAATAACTCTAAAAATATAGTGGTGTGAGAAAAGGGGCGTTTTTTCAGGGGACGTTGACAATTGTACGGTTATAAATGAGATGGTTGGCGAGTATGCCTAACGCCTTTTTAAATTACGGTAAAATTTCAGGAAATGAAGAGAAGCCTTAATGAATTTACTAACAATGTGTTTTGTATTACGAGGCATATACAAACGTTATTTTGGCGTTCTGAAAGAATAATTTACATGACCTAGAGGTCATATTTTTATAAGAGTGCGTTCATGTTCCATATCTATCTTATAACGTTCTACAGATCTTCAAAAAATGTGTTTCTAGTTAGTTACTTTCCAATTCAATTTCACCAGTTTAGTGTTTCTATTTGTAGATAGCCCCTGAATCGGGCAGAGGGGTATCAAGAACGCTTCAATCTCTGAGAAGTAACTGACCGTCCAAAGTAGAAGGATTGCATGTAAGCTCTAAACACAACGCAGGGGGGTTAGAAATGAAATCAGTGGTACGAGATGGTACGCCAGTTTGCGTGTCACTTGGGACATACCGCCGCGTGCTACAACTAACCATATGTCTCCCTAGAACCAATCCTGCACCATTCTGAATTCTTGCATGTGCACGCGATGTCACGAGAAGGCTCTCAAAGAGCAGAGCGGAGTGTATAGCAGAATGTTAAAGGTTTGGAGGGAGGGTGAATTTAGAAAGGACTCATTGTCTTAACCTTCATCACGCACCTCCCTCTGTAATACAGAACACTATAAGATGAAAGGACAGATTGCTTGTCTTAAAGCATTTTTGGCACGTAATACCTTGCGAATGCACTTTAGTGTCAAAATGTTGAAGGAGGTTAATGTATGTTTTTCATGAGGAAAAGTGTTGAAGTGTTTTAAGAAAATTTTGCATTTGAGTTAAAAGAGTATTTTCTAGATAGCGCTTCTACATTTTTTTCCCCCAATCATTTTCCTTAATATAAAAAACATTCAGTCATTTTTCATATCATGACAGCGTTTGAATGTAGTTATACAAAAAAATTCAATCTAAGCAGTATATGAAATTTTTTCATAAACTTGTATTTTTCAACAAATAAGAAAGGTTAAAAAAAAAAAAAAAAGAGGAATATGTGATAGAACATTCATGGAAAATATAGAAAATAAATTGAAAATACAGCTCTTAGACTAAAAAATAAAATAAAATTTGTTCTAAAACAACTAAGCAACTTCCGACGTGATAGCTGGTTTAAAATAAATAGGCTTTCATAATTATCTTCGTTTTGTGTAATTTGTAATTCTATATAAAGTAAGATATGATTAAATAACTTTAAAATTAGTATTAAATAGTCTTATTCATTAGTCTAATACTAGAATAATAAATATTTAAATCTAGAAATTTCAACAAGTTGAAAAAACAAATAATTATATTAAGATAAACCGTTTTTAATACGAATTTTATCTATCTTCGCTTCATTCTAACTTAATCACGACGATCTGGCTTATGTATTTCTTTAACAATTTTCTACAAAAATTTCATTTTTTTCTGTTAACTTCCAGAAACCTTTATGTAGGTACTTCCATTAATTATAAAATGGCTAATTATAAAAGCTTTTTATAAGCAAGATTCTTTATTCGAAATGTGAACTTAAACGTCCGATTTGCATACTAAATTACACACACAATAATGTTTGAAAAAAAAAAAAAAAAAAAAAAAAAACTTTCTCTCAGCTGCATTAAATATTTTTGGTAAACTTTAGGTTTTTTAGGATGCTAAATCCAAATCTCAATTTTTGTCCATCACGTACGATATGATTTGCAATGTAATAAGGATTTGTAATAATAAAAAAAAAAAGAAACCACTAGTTTTATTACATTAAAATAGTAAACATATTCTTTATCACAATTCAATAAACAGTTCCTTCATAATATATTTAACATTTTTAGTTCACTATTTTTGTCCATGAAACTTTTTCTTCTTTTTTTGACCCCTTCCGAACACGTTTCTACTTTCACATCAACTACGTTCCCCACATCTATCTTAATTTCAATTTTGTACTTTATTTTATTTTAGTATTACTTTAATAAATATAATTTTAGAGTAAGAAATAATTATTGAACATGTTTTTATAATCAGTTATAGGATATCTGTTTTCAAAATTTCACGCAAAATTCAACTAAAAATATGTGTTTAAAAAAATAAATAAAAAATAAAATAAATAAATAAATAAAATATAAAATAAAATAATTAAAATAAAAATAAAAATATAAGTATAAATTTAAATTTAAATAAAATAAGTAACATAAAATAAAATAAATAAGTACATAAATGAATAATTAAAAAAACTAGATGGGATAGAATTTTTGTTTTGTATTTTTTGGTTGAAGATCTGTGATATTGATATAATTTATTTTTATAGCGTACTAATTGTACAAAGAGAAATAATACTAAACTAATTTTATAAGATTTCTCCTTATCTATAAATTTATTTTGCTTTGAAAGATATGGATACGATATGTGACACACATAACAGCAAGCTTTATGAGTAAATTATATAACTGTAAGTCCATATAACCTAAATTTATCCTTATCAGACTTGCGATCAAATGTAAATGTTGCAATCAATTGTCGATGTATGGCAGAGCTCGGCGCAGTCTTTGCTTTTTTTTTTTTTTTATATATAACTAAAGTAATCTTTGAACTATTTAATTGAAGAAAAAAACGTTAAACATATTTGAAATATTTATATTACTTTTCTGTGATAACCAACTAATATGTATATACGTCGTAAAGGCATCTAAAAGAAATTTTATATAACGAGTTCAAAAAGAATTGGTAGAACTGTTTTTTGAATCATCCATTTCAGAGATATAAATCTGATCTACATAACAAAGACGCTTATTAAATATTTTTTCTGTACTAACCAACTAATACAGAGAAAAATATATCAAGACTGGGGTTTATGTAGCAAATTCAAAGAAAATTGCCCTTTTTGAGACATTGATTGTCGGTACCACTTCCAATTTTATCAAAACTTCGTAAACTCATTTGTACACTTGAAATCAACTAATACATAGAAAATACATTAAAATGGTAGCTAAAATGGCGAGTTTGCAGAACTATTTTGTTAAGAAATCTGACGCCAACACTTAAAACTGGCCTGTGAAATCAAGACGTTTAAAAATTTTCGTGCAAGTAACCAACATATATATGCAAAAGGACATCAACAAGGTGATAGGTACAGCAAATTTGAAGAAAAAAAAAATCGTTAGAATGTGAAAAGTTCATGTGAGAACTGATTTAAAAAAATATTTCTTAGGATATGAGTAGCTGTGAAAATAAATTTCCCCATAAAATAACATGGCCTTTGGCTGTCGGCGAGAGTAGGTATAGTCAAAGCAATTAATGGATAACGAATATTTTTTGAAACATGACGATTAATCTGTGAACACATTATACAAGACCATCCTGTTAAAAAGTTAATAAAAAAAGTTTTTGTCCAAATTTTAATATTTATTCAAAAAATTCTTGTGTCTGAGAGAATTAAAATGGTATGCAAAGCAAGGAAAATTTCTTTATGTTAATAATATATTTATTTTTAGTATTATCCCCCATGTACATGTTAGGGGATTTTTCAGAAAAAAAAAAAAAAAGTTAAAAAATAACCTATCTGAAGTTTTAGAATTTTGAAATATAATGAAATTGTTGATAAATTATTATTTCTATATTATTTTTTTATTTCAAAAATTATGACAGAATGCATATGTAATATTTTTTTAAACACTAGGGGGCTCTGCCCCCTGCTCACTCCACACACCAACCTCCGAAGGAGGCTTCGCCTCCTCCCCGACTCACTTATTCACACATGCAGAACTCTGCCCGCCTATTCGCTGCTTTCTTTCACTGAAAAGGAATATTAATAATGCATATTACAAGACAAAAGCAGAAAATTATTAAGGAAATCCTCATAGTCAATGTCAAATTGAAACATATAATATATATATATATATATTAATAGAAAGAAAATCATAATATCTAGACCATTTTGCATTGCAGTTTTAGTATATGATCATTTTTATTTCTTTTTTACAACCTTAAATCCGGACCAAGGTATCCTAGTCGGTAGAGCGCCGAGCTCAAAGTTGGAAGATTGTGGGTTCGGTTCTCGAGCCTACCAAAGACCGTCGTGTACACTAATGGTGGCTGGTGGTCATAAAATATGTCGTGGCTACAATATACTCCGTGTTCCTATCAAAATTATACCTCTGAAGGCCACCAAAGCTGGGGAGCTATCCCCTTCGTGTAGGACCAAAACTGCGGTGGCACGTCTCCGGAACATCCGTAGGGGTGTCCCAGACCGTTGCCAATTATCCATAGCGCAGTAATGGTGCGACGTCAAACACAACCTACCTAATTATCTAACTACCTACAAACATGGATCATATTTTAATTTTCCCGTGTAAGAAGATTAATTTTCTAAAAGTAGAGAAAAAAAGTTGATATTTATTTTCTTTGTTTTTTACATCCATGGTTTCGGGCCGCGGTACCCTAGTCGGTAAAGCACTGAGCAAGTAATTGGAAGATTGCCGATTCGATACTTGAGCCGGAAAAAGACCGCCGTGTACACTAATGTTGGCTGGTGCACATAAAATCTGTCGTGGTCGCAAAGTGCTCCATGTTCCCATCCCCGCTATACCTCTGGGGATCACCAAAGCGGAGGGGAACCCCCTCGTGAAGGTTCGAAATTGTGATGACATGTCTCCGGAATATCTCTAGGGGTGCGTCCCAGACTGTCGCCAATTACCCATAGCGCAGTATTGGTGCGACGTTAAATCCAACCAACCTACCCACCTACGTACAACCATGGATCATATTTTAATTTTCTCGTGTAAAATGGCTTCATGACAGAAGAACAACGTCATTGGGAGAAACTTTTTTCAAAATGGCAAATAGAGTACCTTCATAAACTTGTCGTTTTTAGTTAATAACTTCTTTAATTAAAATTATAGAAATTTCTAAGCGGCTGAAATGTCTACCTTGGAGTACTCGGAACACAATGGTACCTCTCATGACGCGAAGGACCCTGCCCTCCGTTAGAAGATGCTGTCGCAGACAAAAAATATTGACGCCAGTGACAGTAACTTTTTTTTAATATATAGAGATAACGTTTATTCTGTGGTCACATTATACAAGCACACCCTCTTAAAAAATTAACAAAAAGAAAAAGAAAAATAAAAGTAAAGAAATAAGTGTTTTTGTCGAAATTTTTAGTGTTAATCTAAAATGTCTTGTACCTGAGAGAGTTGAAATAGTTAACATCCGATAAGGAAGGCAAGGAAAAATTCTCTCTTTTATATTTTATATTATTTATTTTTATTACTATCCTTCATGTATATTTTAGTTTTATTAATTTATATTCATGTCATTTTTAAAATATAGTCTTTTTATAAAGTACTAAGAAGATTTTTCGAGTAGACGAGTTAAAAAATAACTTATATAAAAGACTCGGAATTTTGAATTATAATAAAAATTTTTATGAATTAAAAGTTCTGTATTCATTTTTTTTTTTTTTTTTTTTTTTTAATACTTCAGAATGTATACAGAAATCAACATTTTTATATCCTCTTCTTCATTAGTAAAGTACAAAGAAGTAAAATGATAATTTTTCCCATGACAGTCGATTTTAAATCTCAGAATTCCTACCTACAGATAATTTTGAAATTTATATTAAGCCCTCTTCATTTTAAGACTAAGAAGATGAATAGTATTATTTTCTCCAATATTCTAGAGAATTCAATCTTACGAGGCTGAAATATACTCCTTCGTATGCGAGAAATGTGAAAGATAAATGCAGGAAGTATTATACTCTCGTATAATATAATACAGCACTTTAAATTACATCCACCAGAGAAATAGGTTCTTCTATTAGAATAACACGCAATTTCACATACTCCATTCATAATACATATCATTCTTTGCTAGGCTTAAGTATCCTAGTATTTTCTCATTTTACATTACTTTTTGAAATTACTGGTGAGAATAACTATTATTCTTAACTTGAGCCATTTTAAAATGTATTAGCGAACACGTGCTTAATTTATTTTTTTCTTATTTACTTTTAAAGTTTGAAATTCATAAATCTTGTGACAATATTCCCACCCAATTTGAATTTCAATTCATCAGAAGCCCTGTTATTATTAGAACTAAATTAATATTGTGCGATAGTGAAATTAAAATAATTCAAATATAGGTTTCAATATATAGTTCATTTTTGACGACCCAATTTTCATGCTTCGCCAGGCAATACAGCTTCAATATAAGATCGCCATGGCGACTTTTAATTACTGTCGCTATGTTGGCGATACTTTTTCATTTATTTATTTATTTTGGCATATGTGTTTGTTAAAAAAACTCAGTACCTTTTTTTTATTACGTATATTTTTTATTGTTGCGTTTTTAGTCAATTTATGACAACAGTTCATATTCTGTTTATATCTTTAAAGTATTGCTAGGTTTAAAATGAAGCTTGCAAAAGCTGTAAGATCCAACATTTAAAAATATATTTTTCAATAAAATTATCTCATTAGACAAATGCGGTCATTTTTCTTATTAGATCATTGAACTGAGTCTGCGTGTTTAAATATTGCCCGTGCATAAATATTATTTTCTATCCACGCGTATTTCATTGATTACGTCACTATTATCTCGTTTCGACAAAATTTCATCGTGACTGGTCCTCGTTAGAAAAATATGTACATAGATTTATTTTAATTATCATTACATTTTAAGTAATAATATAATTTTTACTTTGAATATTATACAATAGAATTAAGGCTATTTGTTAGCTAAAGGTATTATTAAATTGTATTTTAAGAGATTTCTTTCTCACGCGTAATAAAAATGTGTTTTGAAAAATAAACGTTATCCATTAAATAGACGGAGCATTAAAAAAAAAGTAGTAAAAAAAAAAAAAAAAAATAAAGAAAAATAAAGAAAAAAATATTTCAAAATTAAATATATACATATATCATCATCATCATCATGATCATCATCATTAATATTTTAGCTTTCAGAAAAGTTTACGGAGAAACATTTCTATGAGCCTGTGCTGAAAAGCCGTGGACATCTATTTCGCCTTTGGCAGTATTTATGCTAATTAACATATAGATTATTAGAATATTTATTTTGTTATCAAGCAATTGCGAAATATCTCTCCTTGCGTCATTTGTTTTTAAAGGTGAATACAATTTTTATTTCTGACGTAATCTATATATAATACGAAGCTTTTTAATGTACATAAAAAGATACATTACCAGAAATGTATAAAGTTTTCCGGCATACTTTTTGAAATAATTAGAAATTTAACAGTTTTTTTACTGAATGCGGTACTTTTTTATGTTAAAATCTGTTGAAGATAGACTAACATTGCCATGCCGCTTCTTATATAATTTTGTATTTCTTTGTATAAGTCATATGTATTTTTTCGTAATTAGTTTTTTTTAAGCGCAAAAACTATGTTAAGGCTTTAAAATAGAATAAAAATATTCTAGATCAGATTTTTTTTTTCAATCGGTCGTATTATTTCTTTCAGTCCATCGTTACCAATTTTTATCTATCACATTGAATGAACGCGCTAACATTTATTGTTTTATTTGTTTATCATTGTATGCCATTGTTTGTCATTGTATTTGTTTGGATATTTAGCCCACATTATTGGATTTTATTTAAAAAATTGGCACACTTATTAATCAGGACATATTCTAGCTAACGCTGTACTTTTTGGTCCAATCAGATAACTGGTACAAAAAGTATTAAATAAAAACACCATTTTAACTTTAAAATTAATAAAAAGAAAAAAATACCATTTTTTGCAATAAATAAAGAAATAAATGGATTTTTTTTTTTTTTTTTTTTTTTTTTAAACGAATTTTACATATACGGCATCTATGATTAAAATGTTTCATCTCATGTATATATTATTATATCTACTTTATATCATATTTATTATAATATTTTATGCTATTTTTACTTCTTCTAAAAATATATAATTACAACATATGACTTTTTATTTTCCATAATACAGGATAAGTCCAATAAGTTTTTAGACATTTTAAAAATGCATAACTATTGAATGAATTGATAGAATTGAACATGGTTTGCGAAAATTCATTCTCGTGAAGGGGGATTCTTTTTATGATAAAGAAAAAAATATAGTTAAATTTTTTGTCGACAATAGTTAGACAAATAGTTAATTTTTTCGCACGGATGTGAAAGAAAATTATGCAAATAAAAATCCTATAAATTGCCCAATTTTGCTATTAGAACGGTTTATTTCTTAATTTGCCTCCTACTTGTGCATACATGATGTTTTAATTGCAATGCTGACTTGGTAGATGAAGTATTATTGGCGAAGACGTTTTACCTCAAGTAAGAACCGCCGACTGAAGCTGCAGTTAGCAGTGCTATAACTAGTTTTCAAATTGTAATTTGTGTTGACGATGGACACATAGAATACGATTTATATGCGAATAAACATATTCATGCAAATAAGTACAGTTTTTCATGAAAATGTGTGATCTGGTCACACACAGCGTCCTCTATCGACAAACAGCTTAATTATAATTTTTTCTTTACAAAAAATAAAATAAAATAAATAAAATAAATAAATAAATAAAACAAAAAAATAAATATAAAATATAACATATTAAATAATAAATAAATAAATAAATAAATAATAAAAAATTTCCCTTCACGAGAATGATTTTTTCGCAAATCGCGTTTAATTCTATCAATTCATTCAATAGTTATGAATTTTTAAAATGTCTACAAACTTATGGGACACCCTGTTTATATATATATATATATATATATATATATATATATTACTATTTCGAATAATTTATGAACATTTAAATGTGTGGACGAATTTTTCCTTTTAAAAGCACAAAATAGTAGCCCCATTTGCAAATACAAAAAAGAAGGGGGATTAGTTCATCTTAATCTTTTTCTTTCATGCATTTATTTACGAGAAATTTTTAAAAATTAAAATTTTAGCACTTAAAACATTTTTTTTTTATATATCATTACTTAAATTTCTTTTAGATTTAAATATATATAATTTTGATGCAATATTTTACGTTGACTTCTAATAAAAAATAGTTTTCAATAATTAAAAAATAAATAAATAAATTTTCTAATTAACAAACAGTTTAGATCATGTCTAAAAGTTCCTTTAAACATCGATAGTTAAAAATTAACTATTCCATCACAAGACTGGTAGTACCCGAATAAGAAGTTTATAAATTTAGTTGCTTCTTGTTCTAGTAAATAATTAATAAATCAAAATTAGTAAATTAATTTTTTTTTGCTTTCAAAAACCTCAATACATTATTTTAAATTCTTAGGATTTATCAATAGTAAGCCAGTATTTTCTAAAGAGTTAAAATACTTTTTTGCATGATATTTTGCACGATATAAAATCAATCAATTGTTAATTAATCAAAAACTATTAATATATTTCTAAATAAAGATTCTAGGAGAAAGGTTCTCATAGATTTTTCTGACCACAAAAAAGTTATCTTAACAAATTTTACATAAAGAAAACTGTTAATTAAAAAACTTTTCCTCACCCTGATTAAGCAAGCTTTAATGAATAAAAAGTGGCTACTATCTCTTGGCTCTTTAATTTTTTAACATTGTCATAAAAAAGAAATTCTTTTTCATAGTTAATGAAAAATATCTGATGATATGTTTACATACAAGCAAATCTATGCCACTTAATGAGCTGGATAACAACCAATAGGGGAAGCTAATCACCAGCCGTTAGCTGTTTCCAGATAGCGTGGTTGGTGGGAATATCGAATACTCAATCGATATGATGATACTTAGCCATCGAAATGTGCTCCTTGCGCCTGCGTGAACACAAGCTATTATTAAGACAACCGCATGGTATTGTTTTTAGTCGTTTCGCCTCCAATTAACGTTATTTTCACCGATGGATTATCACTTTTTTTTTTCTGCTTAAATCAGGAGAAAAAGGAACACCGTTTGAATTTTTTTGAGCTTGAGATTTCAATGTTTTGCTTGTTTTTTCGTTATTTTTTTAGTTAATAACGGGTAAAAAATAGTTTTAATTACAGTTGTTTAGCTGAAAGAAGTATTGGTGTATCGAGTTTTTTTTTTCTCTATTTTTTTAATCCTGTGGGGAAGGAAGAAATTAAAGAAAAAATCTGATGAAGAGACTGCTCTATATAGTGTTTTGCTTTTGGATATTTTTTAATTTATGAAATAATTAAGAAAAGTTAGTGAAAAAATATTAAAAAATTAATGATTCTTACGATATCTGTAATAAACTAACTTACATCGGAAAATACCCTCGGGATATTATATTATACAGTGAATAATGAATTTTTTTTCTTCATTATGAAAATATTTTTTGTTCAGAAATAATAAGTTTTTATAAAGGCATGTGAATTTTCCTGTAAAAGAAAAAATTTCATGTAACGTATAACGGCAATTATAGGGAAGACCCGTGTACCTAGGGCCGCTTTTTTTCAATGCCCCAAAACAGAGCCCTTGACGTTTAAAATTATGAAACTGATATGTGGATATCTTTAGGACTACTTACTTCCAATTGGGATTAATAAATATAAATACTTAAAGTAATAAATTCCGACAAATAGAAGGTTTTTAAATAAACCTCACTCATGGCCCTAGGTACAACACCCTCATTGTACCTCGGGCCAGACCTCATTTTACCTAGGGCCGCTTTCTTTCAACGTCCAAAAACAGACCCCCTAACCTGTTAAGAATGATGAAACTAATATGTACATATCTTTAGGACTAATTACTTTTTTTTTTCCTGGGGTGTCTCATAAATTTCTAGATCTCTCTGGCTTTCAGCTACACATCTTTTCTTTGATGTAAGAGGTTTTGTTTTAGGTAAAGGTCGTACGTGTTGAAGTATGACATACTAAAAGATGTTAGATGTTGATGGTTTCAAAATTTCAATAGGATATGAAACAGAGACATCCAGTTCTATAATTGTTGGTTTACTTTCTTCCTGGATTTTTTTTTTTTTTTGGGGGGGGGGGGGATTTATGGAGGTATCTTCTCTGTCGATCACATCTTAGCTTAAATATTCATTCTTAGTGAATATGTTTTGATTCACTGGCTATATGTCAAATACACTAAAGTCTGAAAGAATGTTTACAGGAATAAAGACCGACGGGTAAGACTTTCCAACATTTTTAGCAATGCCATATATAGGGATTGGTTTTACAGGGTTCGCCAGCATACAATTACTGCAGTATTTGTTAAAAGGTCCAAACACACATCTGTCCAACGATTGAAGCTCATCAGTGGTAGAATGTTGAAGCAATATCCCTCATAAAACAATATACTTCATTTAATTACAAAAGTTTTTGAATTAAATTGTAACAACTTGAAGAATAGGATTACAATTGTACCTAGGGCCATACAAGTCCCTAGGTACAAGGCAGCTATGTGGCCCTAGGTACACGTTTTGGTAACTTCCTTTAAAATGCCTTCCACTAAGAAACCCACATGCAGAGAGGACTAATTAAATATCTCATTTATTACTCAGTATAACAAGCAAAATTATACACTAGAAACGTAAGAAAATTATTTGACTTACGTTTGTAAAATAGCAAAGAGATGATCTGCAAAATTTTACTTTAAACCATATAAATTCTTTTTTTACATGTAAAATGTCAAAACTTTCTCCTCAAAGGTTTCAAAGTAGTTGTAAAAGTAGCAATTGGTTTTGTTTCTCGCCCAATTGAGTATTAAAACTTAAAACTAAATATTTTTCAAATAAAGAGGAGTGGCCCTAGGTTCACGGGTCTCCCCTATATATATTTTCCAAAACAAAATATTTTTCACGCTGTAATCTTTTTCATGAGGCGAAGTTTTTATTCAGAAATATTGTTACTGAGGACTTTCGAATCTTGCGATGTAGAATAAAAAAATTACAGTAATATTTATCTACTGTGTTATTTATATTTAGAACAAACATATTATTTAAATGATAAGTATGCGAAAGATTACAACAAATGTATCAGTTTAATGGTTTTGAAACGTGTGAAAAATATTTTTTATTTAATGTATGCATTTTATAATTTTATGATACACATACCATTTTTATATTTCTTAAATAAGTTTTACTTATTATTTGATCTATAATGAAACAAAATGGAACTAAATAACATTTATAATTAGCCATTGAAAGCATATTTAATTATATTGTTTTAATTATAGCATTTATATAACAGATATTCAATTCGAACAATTCTTAAAATGCAACAGTGTTAAGTTCAGAAAAAGTTGCAAATAGATAAAATCTCTTTTCAACTATTGCTGAAAAGAAAAAAAAATCAATTTTTTTTAAAATACAATATATCACAATGTATGGCAAAAATATATCCAGAAACAACTTTCCAAACACAGATGAAAAAGCGCTTTATATGACCAGCTTAAAAATTGTAAACAACGTTACCCTCTCACTCTAAAAAAAAGAAAAATGAAATTAGAGAAATTTGCGCAAGAAATCATAGAATTTTCCGAATTAACTGTTTCTGTTTATATTTCTGCTTATATTCTGTTTATATTTCTTGTACACGGATATGCCAAATGTTTTTCCATTACTACTGCTTATGCACTGTTAAAAATTTCAACAGAAAACTCTGTGTAATCTATTATCTCAAGTTTTACATAAAATTACATAGAAAAATAAACGCAGATGTTAAAAAACTTATTTTATACATTCATTTTAATAACTAATATTATTTTAATTAATTATTGGTGAGAATATATTTCGGACTGTGTAATCTATTATCTCAAGTTTTACATAAAATTACATAGAAAAATAAACGGAGATGTTAAAAAACTTATTTTATACATTCATTTTAATAACTAATATTATTTTAATTAATTATTGGTGAGAATATATTTCGGACTTGGAATGCTTTTTCTAAAGTAGAAACAGTCATTTTTAATTTTAGTTAAAAAATTAAAAGTTGAAATTAAATAAAAATACAGAATAAAAATTGAGAATCTCGATTATTCACTTTTAACTAAGAAATACTGTAAATTTACAGAGACTTTGGATAAATATTTACATTAAATTTACAGAAATGTTTAACAGTGTGGACAGAATTTATATGTATACATACCGTGATAGTTGCCGCAAAAATTACCCGATTGACTTTCAGTTTAATACACATATTGAAGCGCTATACAGAAACATCTGTATAGTTTTTGTATCTGTATAGTTTATGATTCGTTTACAGGGACTCACCAAATTACTTTTTATCGTATTTTAACGTTAAACACATTTCAACGTAGTTAATCTACATTCAACATATTTGACTAATATATATTATTAAGATGCTTGAAAACGGGCTTCCTGGATACTTAAAAATTATCTACAGGACCACACGAAAGAAATACAGTAATATACAACCATCCAAATGAAGTTAAATTTGGCACAAATATTTATGGGTTACATGAATTTAAATGTAAAGTTTTTATTTGTGGAAATAATGTTTGTGACTCATGTGTCGGGACACACAGAAAAAATTGTAACATTACGGTCTATAGACGGAATTTCTTTTAAGAGCATTTTAACATGTTTACATTCCATTCAGAGTAATAAAACTGGCATATGTTATTAGAATGCCTAAAAACATATTTTCTGCTTAAAATGATAGGCAGAGAATTAGTAATTAGTTTACAGAGCTCTACGAATAATTCCGATATATTATATGCAACCATTTAGCATGAAATTTGCTATAAGTATCTATGAATTACAAAGAATTAACACTAGTTCATGATTTGGGCAAAAATATACGTACACACATATATATACATATAGATAGATCTCTCTCTATATATATATAGAACTATATCTGTCTATCTATCTATGGATAGATATATAGATTCAACGGGTGATTGTGGTGGGTGGTTACCCTTTTCAGAAACCGATCTGATGTTTATGTAGCGAATTATTTATTTATATGCATGTGTTTATCTATCTATCTATCTATCTATCTATCTATCTATCTATCTATCTATCTATATATATATATATGTGTGTGTGTGTGTGTGTGTGTGTGTGTTTATATAAATAAATATATGCCTACAGAAACCTGGAATGAAATTTTCTTTTCTTTAAGGTGATTTGTTTTCTGGCGCATTTTTGGATGCTGATTAAGGAAAAACATTTCTAAAATTTCCATCATGTACAGTTTTCACAAAAATTGGGATGTTTTGAGCTTGAAGTTCCACTTTTTCAACACTCATCTAAGTTATTTTCTGCAAACTCTAGGTGATGTGAGTGAAGCATAAGGAGAGTTATTTCATCAAGACATCAAAGGAATGTATAGGAAGTTTCAAGAACGATGGTGTGTTACCATGCTAGCAGCTTATTGCTGGATGCTGTATAGAGAATCCCCCTCCTCAAGGCTGTCAAACCGTGTCCAAGAGAAGTAGCTCTAAAAAGAACTTCGATAAAAAGAAACGCATATAAAGATAATATGTGAATAACAGCGTACATTTTAATGTATTTTATACATAAATAGTTTTGAATTTGTTATAGCCTGTGTATGAACACTTCCGATATTTATCCTTTCTTTGTGAAAAACTCTTGCGTGATAGGATGAAAAGATGGGCATTTCTGAATTCAGCGTATGAAGACACGTTAGAGACAACAACCGAAGGGAAAAATAAATTAAAAAGCATGATTTCACAGATCCGTGTCATTTTAAAAAATATCAAATAAAGTAAGAACCCAACCAACCAACCAATATACATATAAAAGATTTCAGAAAAATCTTTCTTAAAATAAAACTAAATATATTATTTTAATTTCCTTTTTTATTTTGTTTTGTTGCAAGATAGAGACTTGAGCTGTATATTACTTGAATTAGCTATACAGTTTTCCGAAATCTTGCATATGCTGAGAGAAATGCAAGTTTCCTGATGAGTAAACATTTCCATTTTTCACCATTTAAAATTTCAATTTTCAGTTCATGAATTTCCTTTTAACGGAAATCTTTGGTAATTTTTAACCTTTCTCTTTTCTCTAAATGTTGACTGTTAATATTTCATAGTTTTTGCAAATTATCTCATCGTTAGGCTTATGTGCTATGTTAGTGTCATTTATCTTCTGCGTAAGTACTTTCACATGTTTTTACCAATCATTGGTACTCAAATTAAATTATTACCGTGACAATTTTTATTCGTAATAAATCTAAATTTAATTTTATGTTGTTATCTTCATCTATCTTTCGTCTGCTGAGTGTTACAATGGTAATAAATTATTCAAATTATATCTATATATATATATATATAACGTAAAAGTTTTATAGCAACTCCATTATTATTGATTTGTACTGTATATTTCAACTAAGCATATAAAAACAGAATACATGCTATCTAGAGGGCAAAACACTAATGAAGTAAAAATGAGGGTCCATAATAAATTAATTTTAAAATAAAAAGTCGAAATATTCATATACAATTCGGAAAGTAAAAATATTTGCATTTATCTTAGCAAGATGAGCATAACTTTAAAAGCTTAAAAATGGCGGAAATGCCTATTTTATATTAAACTCTTTTATTTTTTTTTTTTTTTCAGTTTCATAGATAATTCGTTTATTTAACATTTATAAACATCATTGTGCTTTACAGTTGCGAGCGATTCATTTTTAATTCATGCTTTGAACTTACACTTGTGTTTTCGAAGTAATCGAAATTTGGGTAATTCATCATATTTCTGTTTCATCATTCCAAATAAAAATAAAAATTATTATGATAAAATTAAATAAGAAGCACATTGTGTAAGAAACGAAAATTTACCTAATTTCTATTAAAATATACAGCTTTTTTTTTATAACTAGATTAAATGACATTTATTTAAATTTTATTATTATTATTATTATTATTATTATTATTATTATTATGTCAATTTTAATGTTCCAAATTTAGTAAATTCCCACGGCATTTGAGTTTTTTATTTTATTTTTTTACTAGTACCATTTAATGGTGACATTCATTGAAATGAGATAATTGTTGATATAAGGTGATAATTACAATGATATTTAAAATTTTCATATACTGAAGGTAATTACAATTAATATAACTATTCTGTTTTCTCTGTAAACGCATTTACATTTTGCATTTCATTGAAAGGTAATATACTATAGGATTTTTCATTTATATTTACGCATAATATATTATGGGGCTGAAGCTTTCTGCAGTTAAAAATACTTCAAATTTTGATCACCAAGTATTAATATTAACCTTTTAAGAGACCCTTAATGAGGCTCTGTTGTTCTACAGCTACACATATATTTTTATGTTTATTTATTTATTTATTCAAACAATATGTATAGCAATTTTTCTGCTTCACGGAAATTTTGGTTTGTATTCAAGATAATAGATACCCAATTACTTTTTCCACAAAAGGTAAATGTCATATTTTTCCTCAGTGGACAAATTAAAAACGTCTTTCTTCTTTTCTTTTTTTTTTTTTTTTTTTTTTGGTCATAGTTTATACAAAATGTATATCAACATTCATTAACATCCCATTTATAAAACAAGACTCTCAAAATATTTTTAAATACATTACTCTTAATACTCGAAACGTTCTCATTTTTTAATAATTTCTTTTTAGTACTTCATATTTACAATATTTTCATGACTATTGAAATTTTACTGTAATTTTTATCTTTATTATTCTCGAGATTTTTAATGCACGTAAATAATTTTTCGTTTATTTAATGGTAAATTTTATGTTCTGCTCAAATAAAAACAAAACGAAATAAACAGTTTTCATGGAAAGATAGCGATAGATATATCTAAAAAACATTTTGTACCCTAAAATTTTAACATTACTCTAAATAATTCATTACCTTTTACGAGATAGAAATTTTTCGTTTCAGTTCTAAGAAAACAATAAGTAAGGATATGGAAAAAAAAACATTGCTCTTCCTTTTTGTAAGAAAAGATTAACCAACCGGTGTTGTATCCATTTTTATACAGATACATACATATCTTTAGAAAATAGGTAGAACAGGATACCCATATATATATGTTTTTAAGGCAGGAAAAACGGGAGAAGGGGAAAAATATTCCATATTCTGCAAGGTTTCTTTTTCCCACTGCTGATGTATTTCATCTGTTCAGATGGTTTTCAAATTCCTTTCCGTTGTTATAGTTTCCAAGACATTATTTGATTTGCAAACGGAGAAGATACAAAAATGTTTTTGTAACTATACCTGAAATATAGCCCGATGTATTTTTAGGGAAGTTCTAAGAAATAAAAGTGGATGTTAAGATGTTCTTTTTCACGCACTTGCTGAAATTTTTGTATTAGCAAAACAACGTTAAAAATATTAAGAACAATTTTATAATATGCACTTCTGTTATTGTAAATAAAACATTATTTTTATAACTACATATATTAGAATTGTATTGATTAACACACTTTTATTTAATTGTTGTGAAATGTTATATTATTATAGCTGAAAAAATGTTTGAAAAATGTATTTCATCTGTTCAGATAGTTTTTTAGATTTCTTTCCTTTGTTATAGTTTCCAAGACATTGTTTGATTTGCAAACGGAGAAGATACAAAAATGCTTTTGTAACTATACCTGAAATATAGCCCGATGTATTTTTAGAGAGGTTGTAAAAAGTAAAAGTGGATGTTAGATGTTCTTTTTCACGCACTAGCTGAAATTTTTGTATTAGTAAAACAACGTTTTACATATTAAGTACATTTTTATAGTATGCACTTCTGTTATTGTAAATAAAACGTTTTTTTTATAACTACATACATTAGAATTGTATTGATTAACACACTTTTATTTAGTTGTTGTGAAATGTTATATTATTATAGCTGAAAAAATGTTTGAAAAATGTATTTCGTCTGTTCAGATGGTTTTTTAGATTCCTTTCCTTTGTTATAATTTCCAAGACACTGTTTGATTTGCAAACGGAGAAGATACAAAAATGTTTTTGATACTACACCTGAAATATTGCCCGATGTAGTTTTAGGGAGGTTGTTAGAAATAAAATGGATGTTACACGTTCTTTTAGACGCACTTTTTGAATTTTTTATATTAGCAAAACAACATTAAAAATATTAAGAACATTTTTATAATATGAACTTCTGTTATTGTAAATAAAACATTATTTTTACAACTACATACATTAGAATTGTATTGATTAACACACTTTTATTTAGTTACTATGAAATGTTATATTATTATAGCTGAAAAAATGTTTGAAAAATGTATTTCATCTGTTCAGATGGTTTCTTAGATTCCTTTCCTTTGTTATAGTTTCCAAGACGTTTTACTTGCAAACGGAGAAAATACAAAAATATTTTTGTAACTATACCTGAAATATAGCCCGATGTATTTTTAAGGAGGTTGCAAGAAATAAAAGTGGATATTAGATGTTCTTTGTCACGCACTTGCTGGAATTTTTCTATTAGCAAAACAACGTTAAAAATATTAAGAACATTTTTATAATATGAACTTCTGTTATTGTAAATAAAACATTATTTTTATAACTACATACATTAGAATTGTATTGATTAACACACTTTTATTTAATTGTTGTGAAATGTTATATTATTATAGCTGAAAAAATGTTTGAAAAATGTATTTCATCTGTTCAGATGGTTTTTTAGATTCCTTTCCTTTGTTATAGTTTCCAAGACATTACTGATTTGCAAACGAAGAAGATACAAAAATGTTTTTGTAGCTGTACCTGAAATATAGCCCGATCTATTTTTAGAGAGTTTGTAAGAAATAAAAGTGGATGTTAGATGTTCTTTTTCACGCACTTGCTGGAATTTTTCTATTAGCAAAACAACGTTAAAAATATTAAGAACATTTTTATAATATGAACTTCTGTTATTGTAAATAAAACATTATTTTTATACCTACATATATTAGAATTGTATTGATTAACACACTTTTATTTAATTGTTGTGAAATGTTATATTATTATAGCTGAAAAAATGTTTGAAAAATGTATTTCATCTGTTCAGATAGTTTTTAGATTCCTTTCCTTTGTTATAGTTTCCAAGACGTTTTACTTGCAAACGGAGAAGATACAAAAATGTTTTTGGAACTATATCTGAAATATAGCCCAATGTATTTTTAGGGAGGTTGTTAGAAATAAAAGTGTATGTTACATGTTCTTTTACACGCACCTTCTGAATTTTTTATATTAGTAAAACAACTTAAAAAATATTAAGAACAATTTTATAACCTACATTTCTGTTATTGTAAATATAACATTAGTTTTATAACTACATACATTAGAATTGCATCGATTAAAACACATTTATTTAATTGTTGTGCAGTGTTATGTTATTAATACTGAGAAATATGTTTTAAAAATGCATTTCTTCTGCTCAAATGGTTATCAAATCCCTTTCCGTTGTTTTAGTTTCCAAGGCATTATTTGATTTGCAAACAGAGAAGATACAAAAACGTTTTTATATGTATACCTGAAATATAGCCTGGTGTATTTTTAGCGAGGTTGTAAGAAATAAAAGTGAATGTTAGATATTGTTTTTTAGGCCCTTGCTGAATTTCTTGTACTAGTAAAACAACGTTAAAAATATTAAGATCATTTTTATGATATGCACATCTATTATTGTAAATATGATATTATTTTTATAACTATATAATCACCAATTAAAACACTTTTATTTAATTGTTGCGCAATGTTATGTTATTATTGGTGAAAATTATATATTAAAAATGTATTTCATCTGCTCAGAGGGTTTCTATTTTTTTTTTTTTTTTTCTGTTGTTGTAGTTTCCAATACATTATTGTATTTGTAATTGGAAAAATATACAAAAATGTTTTTGTAACACCCTAAAAATACACTTGGCTGTAATTAAAATACCGCCAGATGTATTTTTAAGGAGTTGGTGTGAAATAAAAATGACTGTTAAATGATCTTCTTTCTCGCATTTTCTTAACTTTACGTATCAGTAAAACAATGCTCAAAATATTAAGAGCATTTTTATATAAGCTTCCACTGATGTAAATAAATATTATTTTTATAACTACATAATCACATCAAAAATGTATTGTTTAAAAATATTATTTGTCGTTGTAGCATTTATGTTATCAATGCTGAAAAATATGCTGTCAGTTTTATTCTAAGAATCATTGTCAAATATTTATATAACATTTTTAATGTATGTATTTCAATTTGTAAGATTTAAAATTGTTAACAAAAATTAATAAATATTAAGTTTTAAGCAGTTCACAAGAATAATCTCATTAATTACGAAAAGTTTTAAATAAAAATTGTAAAAAATATTGAAAACTGTCATCTTCATTTTATTTCTGATATATTAAGACCTTTTCTTATACCCGCTCTGTTTGTCACCGGCGTTTGTCCGAATGTGTCCCATCTTTTCGCTTATATCTCAGCAATCAGACCACCTAAAGACTTAAGGTTTTCACTAAAATATTAGTCATGTCTGACACTACAATTTAACGCAGTCAGATTTTCGAATTTTTGATTAGTTTTCTTTTAATTAATAAAAATATGAAAATAATAAGTAATAAAAGCAAAAATTTGCCATTTAAATTTTATCCATAATTTAATATTTGCCAAAAAACATTTACGAGTTAATTTTTTTTTCGACAGGAAAATAAATACATTTTTCTAAACGTGATCAATAAAAAATTATAAAAAAATAAATTATGCATCTCTCAAAAATTGACGTCATTATAGCTTTAAATTTTTTTTACACATTGATAAAATGCTAATATAGTTTACGATGCTAAAATCAGCTTTATTTATAAATCTTCCTGGGCACTTTTTTAAAATTTGCGTTGAAGTACACCGAGCATTTTTCGCCAAGAAGTTTAATTTAGCAACAGCGATTTTAATCTAGGTAGCGCATCAAAAATATGAAAATTATAAAATATTACAAAAATAAAAATAATAAAAAATAACACTTAGGGTAAGTAAACCAGTGATTGACACTTTTAGAGCAATCTCTGATGTTTTTAATGTTCTAGTTATCAGAAAATATTTTTAGAAATCTTAAGTTAGTACATATGGTATGAAAGACCACCATAACCACAAAAAGGTTAAAATATATACATTTGATAACAATTATTTTTTCTTTATGAATTTTTATTTGACACCCACTCAATGTTCCAGTAATTGACACTTCCAGTTTTTCATTTTATCAGTAATTGGCCCCTATGTTCCAGCGTTTGACACTGCTAGTTATTCATTATACCAGTTATTAGCACCCTAGGTTCCAGTGTTTGACATAAAATGTTAAAATTCTTATATGTAAAATATATTATTTTATTATTTTCTTATTTATTAATTATTTCGGGATAGATGTCAATTACTGGAGCACCTACCCTATTTAAAAAAATAAAATTAAATTAAAATGCCCTTTTCTTAGTGCACTAAAAAGAGCAAAATAACTTTTTCAGCTCAGTACTGCCGATCTGAATACTTGCATTTTACTACTATTAAAATAAAATTGCTCCTCAAACGAAGAAAAGATCGGCTCAAACTATTTCATACCAAAATTTCGTGAAATTTTTAAATTATTATGAATTTATGAAAATATGAGCTGAAATTAGCCAGATTGGAAATTTTAGTATAAAATGGTTTGAGCCGCTCTTTTCTTCGTTTGAGGTGCAATTTTATTGGAATAGTAGTAAAATGAAAGTATTCAGATCGGCGGAACAGAGTTGAAAAAGTTATTTTGTTCTTTTTAGTGCATTAAGAAGAGGCCATTTTTTTTTTTTTTTTTTTTTTTTTTTTTTTTTTTTTTTAATAAGTGCTATTTTTCTAATTTTTTACGGATCTCACGAAATGCTAGGTACAAAAGTTTTTCAATTTTTGGCTCCACCTACCAATTACATACTAAGTAGTTACTTTTGTAACATTTCCTTATGATTAGACAATTCAAACATTACCGTTCAGAAGTAATAGTATTTGGGGTGATTAATTCACATAACTTTTGAAATAAATAAACAACCCAATTGGCTGCTCCTTTTTTACTTTCATAATTTGTTAAAAGACAAAAAGAGCGAAAGTATATTAAATCTCTTTTTTCAAAATATCTTAGGATAAATTCAAAAGTTGAAAAAAAAAAAAAAAAAAAAGGAAAAATAATTTTGGTACTCTCTTCACATCTGTACATTGAAATATTTTACTGAATAATTCAACAGACGATAACAATGAAAATGTTGAAATCAATACCACGAAAAAAATGTGAAAGACCAGTAAAGAGGAATTAGATTTGAAAACATCTGTCTGAAAATTTTATGATTTTATTAAATTAAAACTTTTGATTCAAAGTTTTTTGATATCAAGGTCAAATAGCAGCTGAAGGGAAAATAATTTATTTTTCAAAAAAGTTAATTGCAAAGTATGTGTCACTACGAATTTGTATATTCACTCATCTGTCTAATAGAGGATTCCTGAAAAAATAAATTATTTAATTAATAAATAAATAAGCAAATATATCACACAATAAAATACAAAATTTAGCCTTTTGCTAGATTAACATTGCCTAGTAATACTCTTCGTCATAAATTAAATCTTCGTCATAAATTAAATCTAAACGAATTCTATTACCCACTATCACACATATTATATCCACTTTTGGGAGATAATGTGATCAGAAGACATGAAACTAACCTAACAAAGTAGACACCTAAAAATTTTCCGATAAGAGAAAGCTGATACACGTGTAAAGACATATAAAATAGAGTTTACATAGCGAGTTTGAAAAACAAAGAAAAAAAAAAAAACAGTGTAGAAACGTTTTTTAAAACCCCAATTTCAGTTGTTTAAAACTGACTTACATAATGAAGACAATTGTTAAATTTTCTGTAATAACCATATAATAAATGAGAAAAGATATCTAAAATGTGTTTATGTAACAATTTTCAAGAAAATTATTAGAGCCGTTTTTGAGATACTGTCTTTTACCAAAACTTGACATACTCAATTGTTGACTGGAAACAGCAATTTCATACAAAAGGATATTTAATAGCGAGTTAACATGGCCAGTTGTAAAATATCCGTGCAGTTGTTTTAAAGGAAGCTCTATGAGACCTAAAATTGAGCTATTTATACAGGACGCCTATCAATTTTCCTGAAAAAACTCAACTAATTCATAAGACAGAGCATCTAATAGAACGCCTATATAACAGATTTGAAGAAAATTGTTAGAGCCGTTTCGATATACGGACTTACGGTACCAATTCCGGTTCCCAATGTCCCACTTCCGTTTTTCAATTTTCACCAAAAGTTGTTACAATTATCTGTGCAACAGACCTGTCTGAATTCTGAAGTTTCGTAGTTCTGTCTTTATTAGTTTCGGAGATATGATAGGAGATTCCAAGCACACATGCACATATACTGACCAATTTCCAAAAACTACTTTTTTTGACTCAAAAAAGCTTAAAACATGTAAAGAGGCGAAAATTCATTATCCAATATTTGGAATGAATACAATACTTTCATTATCTACGGTAGTCGGGTATGGAAGTAAAATGTAAAACTGAATGTAAAAAATAATAATGTATAAATTTTTGTTTAAACTTAAAAACCTAAATGCTATGCTTCAGAATATTTGACATAGTTAATATATTTCGTTGTACGATGCTAAATTAAATATTATAAAAATAATTTTTGAAAAAATATTGTTACACCTATTCATTTTTAAATTAGAAACGTTAAATTAAACATTGCATTATTTTCAAAAATAGCTAATTATCGATATTTTCTCATAAATACATACTCATACATAGGTTATAAGGAACGAAAAAAAAAAAAAAAAGAAAAAGAAAATCTCTTACAAAACCCTGTATCATCTTTATCATCAATCATTTTGAATTATTCTTTTGTATATTATGTCTCGGAATCAACAGATAGCAAGGATCGCTTCTTTTCAGTATTTTGGAATAAAAAACGCCCAAACCGTCATTATCGTTTCGATGCACCCCCCAATGTTCAATGCATTGTATTGCTACAGCATTTCAAGGAAATGTTTTGAATAGACCCCCTTTTGTTAGATCACTTCTATTATTCCATTCTCGTCCAGAAATTATTCTTCGAAAGAAAAGATGGATATGTATAAAGCTCTTTTTTTTTTACAAAACCCTCCCCCTTCTCTTAGATAATATTTTAAAGGGTAGAAAAATGGTGTAAGTTTCATTGGGTTTTGAGAGATCTTGAAATTTAATAAAGATAGATAATTATGAGAATATATTAATGAATATTAATCAATAATTTATAGTTTGTATTTTACAGTAATAGCATTTCACTTAAGTCTGTATTTTGGGTAACTTTCTTAGAAAATAATAATTTACTATTAAAGTTGTATTAAGTAATTTAATTTAAAAAATTGTCAAAAATTTCAAAGTCAGTGTTCACATTTCACGATTCACATATTCCATAACCACATTCGTCCAAATACTGATATACAAAACACTGCTGGCCATTTAAAATAATAAAAGGGGAGCGAGAAATATTACATGCAAATTTATTAGATAGATAATAATTACTAAAAAATGAAATAATTGAAAATACAGTCGCTTTCGAGTTTAAGAACACGAAAAAAAATTTAAATTTTGTGTAGTCAATTGATTGAAATAACGTCTGTTGCATACCTTGTATTGAATCAAATAGTCCTTGGAATCAAATAGTCCTTGGATTGCGATAACTTTTTTCGCTCTTCTTCTTGCATAGTAGCGGAAGATATATGCCATTGCTAGGCCAGTCGTTTTACAATTATCGACTAGATTTGTTTGTTAGAGAACAAATCAGGGGAACAGACGGGCGAAGGATGCTTAATAAACTGATGCTTAATAAACAGCTGTTGTACATTACATGATACATGCGGTCTCGCGATATCCAATTGAAATTTAGTTGCTGGCAAGCCTTCGAAATTCGATATGAAAATGAGCTCAAAAACTTCAGAGATGTAGCATTAGCTGTGCAATATGTATCATTAACGTGTAATAGGAGAGTAAAATAAAAAACAACTCCAAACCATAATGTCAAATGAACGTTCGATACGACGACGTATATTACAAGAACTGCGCAACTTCTCTACACATTGTCTCTAGATTCAGATTTGACCATCTTGATGTCGTAGACTAAAACCATAGCATCCTAAACTAGATGCCTGTCGCGTTGCTTCGAAACTCGGCAACAGTTGAAGCGGTAGACAGCGCCACCTAGTACAGATTGCGCGACTTTTTATTCAACAGCTACCAAAAATTTTTAAAAGTGGGATATGATATATATAAAAGGCGAATAGAATCGAAGAAACGTCGATTATATATATCATATATCACTTCTTAAAATTATTGGTTGAATTAAAATGTCGCACAATCTGTACCAGGTGGCGCTGTCTACCGCTTCAACTGTTGCCAAGTTTTCGAGCCACGCGACAGGCATCTAGTTTAGGAGGCTATGCTAAAACATAATTTGTCCAAAAAAAAAAAAAAAAAGTCTTACCTTTTGTTTGTTCTTATCTATCGGTCATTGCAATATTGAACACTAAAGATGTAAAAGCTTGTATTTTAGAGTACAGTCAACAACAATCTCAACAATGAGTACTTTGCTAAAATTCTCTTATTTAGAAAATGATATCGAATGATATGTAGTTTTAGCTAAAAGTATACACAGTAAAACCTCAGGTGAGTTTTATATTCCAAACTAAAATAAAGTCAAAAATTAAAATATTTATCTAAATTACGATATAGAACAAGTTAAAAAAGTAAATTAGCAAATCTTGAACTAACAAAGGAAAAGTTAAAGAATATAAGCCCAATTTATTTCACCCCAAAACCATAAATATTTATATAAAATGTAATTTATATCATATTAAATATATACCTAAAGTATGTTTTTTTTTTTTTTTTTTTTTTTAAGTAAGAATTAAAAATAAAATATTGATTAATACTTATTTTATCATGCATAATTTTTATAAGATTGATAGTTCAATTCCAATCAATAATAATAGTATCCTTACCAAAATTGCGTTACGTATACTAATTGTAAGTATTTTCAGCTTTAATGTTTAAAAAAATAACTGATTCTCGATATCTTTATTCATTATTCCTGTTGTATTATATTACGATATTTCGCTAAAATTTCTGTTTGTTCAAAAAAAAAAAAAAAAAAAAAAAAAAAGAAAAGAAAATAAACGGAAAATTATATTTTTCTGTTAATTCATTATTAATAAAAAAGTATTTTATAGTTCCTTTCAATTTTTACGATAAGAATTCGCGCAAATGTTCTATCTAACTCTCTCAAAAATGAAAGAAATAAAGGTAAGATGCCTAAAATGTGAAACATGTACATTTTACATTAAATATCTGCAAACAGGTAAATATGCACATTAAATATCTGCACTGAAAAAAAAAAAAAATTGAGATCCGATACTATTCTGATGTAGATTCTTATGTAAAATGACCTCCTGAATCCGAATATGACCACCATTTTGCCCAATCACCCACCATTTTCTAGATAGATCCCCCTCCCTCATTTTTATCATTGTTTGGTAATTTTATACCTATCAGTTTGATTTGAAGAGGATCGATGATTATTTTAATCGTTAAATGTCTTCTGACCTGAGGAGCTACAGAGGTAGAAAGTTCTAAAACACCAACATTTGTAGTAAGGAGGAAGTTTGAGGGGATTTGTGCTCAGAAGACAAAAGAAAATCAATAAAAACAATCAGTTTCTGTTCTTTTTTTTTCGCAATATTTCTCTTATTTTTTACGTATTTCAGCTTCCAGATTGCCATTTTCTTACCAAAACATCCCAAATAATAAAAATTATACAGTGAAATTTTTTTCAAAATGTTGGTGAGTGGAGTAAAACCTCAAAGCCCTCGCAAAAAAGTTTGACTGATTCACTGTACGACGTTTGCTTTCAATAACTCCCACGTTAAATGTTTTAGGCAGTAAAACATGAACAGTAAAATATGCTCCTTTGGTACGTGTTAAAGATCACCACACAAGATCACCACCGTTGAGAACACCATAAAGTTCACTCTCTTATCGCAAAACGTGTACTAAAGGTACATAACGACTGACGACTACAATGGTAAGAGCAAAGACACGTGTCAAAGCAGGAGATTTTACTGTTCATGTTTTAATGTCCAAAACATTTAACTTGGGAGTTATTGAAAGCAAACGTCGTACAGCGAATTAGTCAAACTTTCTTTCGAGGACTTTGAGACTTTACTCCACTCACCAACATTTTGAAAAACATTTCAAGGCATAATTTTTAATATTTGGGGTGTTTTGGTAAGAAAATGGCAAACTAGAAACTGGAATATGTAAAAAAAAAGTGAAATATTTGCAAAAAAAAAAAAAAAAAAAAGGAAAAGAAAATAAACAGAAATTGATTGTTTTTATTGATTTTCTTTTATTTTCTGGGCACAAATCTCCTCCTTACTACAAATGTTCGTGTTTTAGAACTTTATACCTCTGTAGCTCTTCAGGTCAGAAGACGTTTAACGGTTAAAATGATCATCGTTCCTCTCCAAATCAAACTGATGGGTATAAAATTACCAAACAATGATAAAAATGAGGGAGGGAGTGTATCTAAAAACCGGTGGACGATTGGGCAAAATGGTGGTCATATTCGGATTCAGGAGGTCATTTTACATAAGAATATGCTGAAATGGTGTCAGAGGCAGTTTTCATGCCGAGCAGTGATATTAATCTCTACCAGTGGTCGAGTGATTCTGATTTTAAAGCTGGTAGACAGAAGCGGTCGTGTTCGACACGGCTCCTTGGAATAGCTGTTCGGAGTTTCCGTAGATTTCTTTGAAACTCAAAGGTTAACCTGCTAGGATCCTTTAGGAAGACATACATGGTGGATATTCCGAGCACACCTAGGACCCTCTTGTAATCAACCGGCCTAACCCCCAAACCAATACCACTGTTAAATTATAAAAATGTTTTATATGGAAATATGCTTTTCTGTATTTATTCTCTTTTAATTAAAGGATATTTTCTTCCTTAATGGTTTGCACCCTCCAAAAATAAAATAAAAGGAAATAATAAAAAGAAAGGTACATTAATGAATTTTTGATTTGTACGAAACTCCTGAATAATCATAACGCGAGCGGTCGATATGCAGTCACCGGAGACAGTTTTTAATTAAGAAAATATACTCTCCACACAATTAGCGAGTGTTATTATGAATGCAACCTAGCATATAAGATACGCTGTTTAGAAATGGCATAAATGAAAAAGTATACGACTCTCACTGTATGGTAATTGCGCGGATTGTAGAGAGAGAAATGTATCATTTTGATAGCTTTTTCTGGACCCTTTCAACACAAACGCCTACTTGTTTATTCATATCTCTCAGATGACAGACTATATCGTCGTTCCGTTGGAACATCGTTACAATTGAAACACGATATCTTCAATTATGTCCTACACAAAAAGGAGCCGTTACCCAAGCAGGATTAACCTCCATGTACGTGAATCGGGATCGGATAATCTGTAGCTCTTCTCTCCAACCTAAGTGGGATTATCGGAATTTGATACAGGAATGGTTGATTAGCATTACAAATAGAGCTTCCACCCCCGCCTCCGGACACGTGACCCCGTGACGTCAGCCTAAAAGATGTGGATGTGTGGTCCGATGGGCACGTTAATACGATTATCGTCACGGTGGGAAATGGAATTTAGAGTAAATGGCACTTGACAGAATTTGTCGAGCTTGGGTACATTTTTATTTGTATTCGCCAGTTTTTAATTTGAGTGATGTATTATTCAGTTTCCCGTCTTAATTGGCTCAGCTGCTTTAAATTTTTTATTCATTGGATTTTTCGATGTGTCAGAAAAATTGAAAAAGCACGAAGTAAGGTGGGGAATAATGCATGAAAATAAATATTTCATATCTTAAGAAACATATCTGTGTGGAATATGCATGTATGTTGTTGTAAATTAATTATTTATTTTTAAAATTTGAAATACTTTACTAGGAGAATAAATTAGTACAGCTAGAGAGAAAGGTTAGGAGGTTCAGGACGAGGTTTGGTGGTTTAACGTCACACTAGAGCTCTATAATGGGATATATGCGACGACCTGGAGTTCACCCTTAGGATTGGTTTCGAGACATACCATCACAATTTTGATCCTTTGTGGAGGGGAGGGGGATGTTAGTAGGATACAAAGTAGGGGGGGGGGAGTTACTTTTTCTGTTCTGAATGAAATTCACCTGTAGGTTTGAATCCCAGATCGCATCCAATCATGAAATATGAAGCTCTCGTGTAATGTTAAACACACTCAACTCAATTTATCTCAACTCCAAACCAAAATTTTCAGCTGGATATTTAATTAACAGAAAATTTGATTTACAATAAAGGATGCTCTTGTCATTTTCTCTCACCAAGTCTCCTTCAATGATTGATATTTTACATTCTACATTTTTTTTTATCTGTTTGGATCTTGTTCTTCTGGTATTGAATTTCGTCTGCTGTTTGCGTAGCACCAGTGTGACGTGCTCAGTTGCGTAGCAGCAGTGCAACGTAAAACTCACGTACTCAGTCACTTAAATTTTGTTCAGCATTATAATAGCTGTGCTTTACTAATTTTATGGAAAGGACCATTGTCTCAAAGAAGCATAAACAGAACATCTTTTATAGTTTTCTCTATGCAGTAATATTGGAGAAGAGTACAAACTATTTGCCGGTTCTAAATATTTAATTAAAAGAATATAGATATTGTAATGTAATTACAAAATCTAATATGTAGTTATAAAAATGCAAATTAGTTATATCTATATTTTTTTCTATTAAAAAAAAAAAAAAAAAAAAAAAAAAAAAACGCAAAACCTTTTTACCAATTCTTTTGAAGTATTCATATGTAAAATTTTATATTTTTTTCTTAACAATGCATTTATATATATATATATATATATATATATATATATATTTTAAGAGAGAGAGGAAAATAAAGTAAATGAAGATACCATGAGAAAATCGAAATGAATTGTCCTCCAATATGCTGCTAGTCTCAATCAACTTACCAATTATTTTAAAATATTCATTAAATTTAATATAAAACTTGGCTTGTATCAATCTTCCAGCCAATTTTTTTTAAATATTTATAAAATTTTATATGTATTATTAAAAATGTATTTAGATATGTTTTTCTATTTTGGATGAGAGAGACAAAAGAAAATAAATATAGACAACATGAGAAAATTAAAATATCCTTGAACATGCTATATGTCTCAATCATAATAATTCGCTGATAATTTTTAATATTAATTAAATATAACGTGCAATTTATTAATGTGATTTGCCGGTTTTTTCCCCTCATATTCTAGAAGCGAAAAATGAAAGAAAGAAAAAAAAAAGAAAGTAGAAAAAAGAAAGAACAAAAGGAAGGTAAGTAAAGGAACGATGACAATGTGAACAAATTGAAATAAAATGTCCTTGGACATACAGCACGTCTCAGTCATTTTTCTTATCCTTTCATTAACTTTAATATGTAACATGGCTAAGTGTCTCGATAATTGAACTAATTCCTTTAAAATATTCATACAATTTTTTTATGCATTCTTAAAAATGTATTTACATTTTTTTTTTTTTTTTTCCGAAGAGACAGATAAAACTAAAGAAATAAAGATATCAAGAAGAAATTGAAATGAAATGTTTTTCAATATGGATCATTTCACCAATTCTTTTGAAATATTTATAAATTTTTACATGTATTCTTGAGAAATATATTTGCATATATATTTTTTTTTCTGTGTTAAAAAAAGAGAGAGACAAATGTATGGATATGTTGACAACGTGAAGAAATTGAAATGAAGTATCTTTTGAAGTATTCATTAAATTTACTTGGTATGTCTCTCGACCATTCTACAAATTCTTCCGAATACTTATAAAACATTATCTGTATTTTTAAAAGTGTTTTTGCATTCTTTTTTTTTTTTTTGTTTTTGATGAGACAGACAAAAATAAGGAAATGAAGACAACGTAAGGAAATTGAAATGAAATGTCCTCCAACATGCTACACGTTTCAATCATTTTACTAATTCTTTTACAGTATTTATTAAACTTATCATATTATTTGACTATGGATACTGATAATTCCATCAATTTTTAAAAATATTTATACAATTTTATATCTTATCATAGCAATGTATTAGCATTTTTTTTTCTCCTTTTTAAGAGACAAAATAAAGTAAATTAAGATAACATGAGGAAATCGAAATGAAATTCTCCAACATACCATCGTTTCCCAAATTTTTCGAATTATATCCATTAAATTCAACATATCTTATTTTGGTTATGTGTCTCGATCTTTTCATTATTATTATTATTTATTTTTTACTTTCTCTTACGCGTAAGGTAGACAAAGTATTGTTTTTGAGTCAAATTTTCGAAAGAGAGTTTTTGTTATATTTACACGTTTTGAGGTTCTCTGAATTTGAAAATCGTGTTTTTAGCTGTTGGTCTCTCTCTCTCTGTGTGTGTGTCTGTTATCAGTATATCTCAAGAAAAAATAGCAATATAGATTCCAAAGTCGGTATTCGAAATGTGTATCATATAGGGATGCCACACTAAGCTTTTCGTTGAGATGAAGCAAATGGATCGTGTACAGGGACACTGAAGAATATTCAAACACATTATATCTATGGGGGAAATTGCAGGTAAGTAGAGTTTAACATCTATAGACTGCACTAAACCAAATAAAATGAATATATATTTTTTATATGCATAAGAAGATGCCTCATGTAGAATATGGTAGGGAAATCATTCACTGTACATTTACGAGGCTACACAAAAGAACTAGATTATAGTGCGACAATAGCTGAAAATTGATGGAAGTGTATTTCAGGTTGTGCCGTATATTATTACTATAGGATTATATTTACATGCACTATGTGGTTTGTACATATTCTTCAAAAGATATACAGGGTTGCAAATATTTATTCGACAACATTCTTTTTATTGTTAGCAGAAGTGCGTTACTATAATATTTTACCATGTCCAGGAAAGCTGCTCAGGAATGGAAATGAATTCCTCAGAGACATATGATAAATAATGTATGTTTTTAGGCTAAATATCCATCGCTTTTTTTGTGTAGTTACACGTTTTGAGGCTTCCTGATTACCAAAGTCAAGTTTTTAAAAATTTGATTATTGTCTGTGTCTCTTAGAGTAACTTAAAAACGAATAATTTCAGGAGATCCAAAAGTTGTATTTTAAAATTGTATTAGAAATTTGTTGCTGGAAAAGTTTGATCAAGACTGATACGTTTCAAGAAATGTTGCATGTGAAAGTTGTCTGAATAATTTGAAGTGAATTTTTAATTTTAATAACAGATTTAAATTCTATATAAATGTAGGTGCAGTAATGAAACGGGGGGTAGAGGGGGACGTCAGCCACCCCCTCACGCAGTACTAATTACATATAAAATTCTTCTGAAGCCTAATTTCAATTATTTTAACATAAGTTTACATAAGAGTACTCATTATGTTACCTCTTGATTTCCAAGGTGTATTTATAGTATGAAATTTCAGGGTAAGAGAAAGTCGTGTGAGTGACACATCAGATTATTTTGAAATATTTATAAAACTGTATATGTTTAATTAAGAATGTATTTTTTTCTTCATTTTTTTTCTTTCTTTTTTTTTTTTTTTTTTTTTTTGAGTGATAAAAGGAGATAAGTGAAGAGACAATATGGATAAATTGAAATAAAATGCCCTCCAGCATGTTGTATATCTCAATCACATTACTTTTTTTTTTTTTTTTTTTTGAAGTATTTATTAAATTTGACATGTGACTTGGCCATGTGTCTCGGTCATTCCCCTAATTCTTTTGAAAAAAATTATAAAATTTTATACGTATACTTAAAAGCGTATTTATATCTTTTATGTTTTTAAGAGAGACAAAAGAAATTAAATGAAGGCAACTTGAGGAAATTGAAATATCCTCCAACATGCTACATTTCTCAGTCATTTCACTATGTATTTTTGAAGTATTCAATAAATGTAACAATTTAATAATGTGGTTTGCATGTTTTTTCTTTCTTATACTAGAAATATCTTCTACAGAATAAAAAAGGAAAAAAGAAAAAAAGTAAAGGAAAAAAGAAAAAAAGTAAAGAAAAGAAAAGAAAAGAAAAGAAAAGAAATTGCCTGATGAGTACTTGAAGAAATTTAAACGAAAAAAGTCTTTTGAAATGTTTATAAATTTTTATATGTATTTTTCACAGTATAATTGTATTTTTTTAACGAAAAAAAAGGAAAAGGAAACAACATGAGGAAATGTAATTGAAATGTCCTCGAACATGCTGCTTCGTTAAATTACTCCATTACATAATAATGCAATTCTCATATTATCTTCATGTTTTAGAAGAAAAAGATGAAATAGATGAAATGAAATCATCTTGGTGAAATTTAAATGGAATTTTAGCAATTCTATCTATCTCCATCACTCCACCTTCTTTTTAAATACTTATAAAATTTTATATGCATTCTTATAAAAGTATTTACATTCTTTTTTCTGATTTTAAAGACTGAGACAAAAGAAAGGAAATGGGGATAACATTAAGATATTGAAACAAAATGTTTTCAGCACGCTGCATCTCTCGATCGTTCCACACATTTTATTGAAGTATTCATTAAATTTAACATGTAACCTAATAATGCAACTTGCATATTAATTCTTCCTATTTTAGAAGTGAAAAACAAAATAAAGGAAAATGGAGGTATCCAAATGGAATTCTCTCGAACATGCTATCTGTTCGATCACGGTACTAATTATTTTTAATTATATTTAGAATTTTATACGTTAATCATAACAAGCTAATTTTATTTCATTTTCATTTTTGTTTTTTAGTTAGAAGATGGAGAAAAAAGAAATGAAGAGAAGAAATATGGAAATATGGAAATTAAATTTAAATATCTCGACCTTTGTACTATTTCTGAACCTCTGCACTTATTAAAATATTCAATATACACTGTAAAAAATTTTGCAGTCAAAGCCCGTAAAAATACATTTAGACGATGAATGATGTATCGTAAGTAATTTTACGTTGTGATGAAACATACAACCAACCTGCAAAAAAAGTAGCATTGACCGTAAAATTAAAAGTTAAAGTTTGAGTTTCTCGAATGCTTTAAAAAGTTTCTTGCAATTATTACACATGCGTGCAGGGAGAAATCTACAACACTAAAAAACTTATTTATTTTTTTACACGCAAAAGCTAATTTATTAATTTCCATGCGAAACAAACTGTCTTGGGTAGCCCGGGATTCGAACTCACAATCACCTGGCTCACAGTCCATCGCTTTGCCAACCGCGCCGTTGGGACCACACACACGTTTCTTTACAAAAACAGATAAAGTCAATATCAAAATTGACTAGTTTATAAATCTTGTCATAGGCAACAAAAGACATCTGGAAATTTTTTTAAACCGATTTATAGCACAATGTGAAGTAACTAATCTTCAATTATTTTAACTACCCAGCAAAACCTCAGATGACGGCCAGCATGAGGCCAAGTGCTGGTTGCCAGCAGTAGCTGCAGCTGGCCCGTCGGTGGCAAAAGTTAACGTTGCCGCAGGGAATATGTTACGCCGGCCGTCAGTAGGCCATATTCAATCGATCCACTGTTGGCAGCCTGCAGTAAGTTAAAAATAAGTTAGTGGGCCAGTGTATGGATCGCTGCTGGCAGCTAGCAGTATGATGAAAATAGGTAATGGGCCACTGTTGGTAACCGACATTAGGTTGGAAATTGTTAGTGGGCCAGTGTTGGGCTACCTGATGGCAAACATAATTTTTCTATGTTATTGCTGGAAGCCTGCAGTGGGCCAGTTGTGGCAAACATAAAAAATTATATTACTGCCGGCAGTCTTCATTGGTCCTTTATATTTCCCATTAAAGGCCCGCTTCACTCATCGTCACCGGAAGCCGAAGCCAATGTTATTCTATGGGAAATTTTCTTTACAAATAACTTATTAACTAATACATATTTTTAAATTCTGTTTTCATATTCTGAAAATTCCCAACTGTTAAATTGACGGACCTTTTTTAAAAAATATATTTTTTTATTTTTTTATATTTTATTTTGAAGCTGCAAAATACGAATTTTCAATGTGTGAAATTTTTCATTTTGCAAATTCAAAATAAAATATTAAAAATTAAAAACATACATTTTAAAAAGGTCCGTCAATTTAACAGTTGGGAATTTTCTGAATGTGAAAGCAGAATTTAAAAATATGTATTAGTTAATAAGTTATTTGGAAAGAAAATTTCCCATAGAATAACATTGCCTCGGACTTCCGGAGACGGTAAGTGAAGAGGGCCGTTAATAGGCCAGCAGTGATTTAGCTATAGCTAATATATTTATTTTATTGGTGATACCCTTAATTTTATTCGTGCTTTTTTTTTCTTTTTCTTTCTTTTGTTTTCCTCTCTCTTTCTTCTGATGCAGCCAGTAGCAGCCAGTTTTTTCTATGCATCCAATATTTAATTTGATTTTGTACATATTCATTTTTAAATACTATTTACAAGTATTTTATTCATACACTATGGTTGTAAATTCAGGATTTCTAGTGCAGCATATAGGAAATAGTCAGTTGATCCATTTTCCTTATGATAAAAGTTTAATTTTTTGTTTTCAGTGCAAATGTTTCTCTATATTACATTTTTTGGAATAAAGGAGATTATGTTTTTTTTTTTTTTTTTTTTTTTTTTTAAGTGTTCAAATTTCAATATGTTTAACTTTGTTACGCTATTTGATATAAATAAATGTAACTTTACATGTGGAAATTATAAATTATTGAAACAAAAATTGTTATAAAGTGAGCATTGTAAAAAACACCATAAACTAAAAAAAAAATAATAATAAATAAATAATAAAAAATTGCAGCAATTGTTTCCGGTTGAAATAGCACGATGACCCTTCATCAGGCACGAAGTGCGAAACAAAGTGGGCACGAGTGCAGCAAAAGTAATTTGCTGCAATCGTGCTTTTTGTTAAACTCACGAAGGGATGTGTTATTATTTCAACCTAAAAGATCTGATGCATCTTTTTTTTTTTTTTTTTTTTTCGGGGAGAGGGGGGGCAATGATTATGTTTATTTACAAATTTTTCTATTTATTACTACAGTACTAAATCTCAAATCCGGAATCGTCCGGACCGTGGCCTTTCCGGATTTCGGACTTTTCCGGATTTTAGGTCACTTTCTGATTTACGGCAATAAGAAAACGGACATCTCCATTCCGAACGTCCTTTTAGTTAATAACTAGGTTACGCCGCCCGAGGGTGCGATTTTTTAAGAAATTGGAGTATACTCTCAAGTAACATGTACAATACTTTGAATAAACACCATAAAATTTTGCAAACAAAACGGAGGCAGTAACGCTTGCGCTTTGTTTGCCGCACTCGTGCCTACTTCGTTTGCCTGATGAAGGATCATGTTTTCTTTCCATCCGAAACGATTGTTGCGAGCTCTTACATTTTATTGTGGTTACTCTTATTACTTTTAAACACCAATTCTGTGGTGCTTTTTTATTATAACTCTCAAGTATCCAGAAAATCTTGAATATTTTTATTTTCTCCTACATTAAATGGTACCCAGTTGATAATTTTTTTCCCTTCTTTTTAAAACAGCAGGGCAGATGAATCAGCTTCCTTTTTTTCTCTCTGTGTTTATCTTCATTTAGAATTAATTATCACAGCTGTCACTCTTAACCAGGCCACCACAAAGAACTTTTTCGCGTTGTTGATAGTCCAGTGGGATCTTTACTCTCTCTCCAACTTCTTCAAAGTCCTTGAGTGAATAATTTTCCGACACGTGCCATACCGAAAGATGATTTTGCAGTTTTATACAGATGACGATATTTGAACTTTAAGCGAATATTCAGCATTTGACCTGTGCCAATTAATTTTCATTAGGTTTGGAAAGCAGATTCTTCAGCTGAAAAAAAAATATATATATCGTTCGGTTGAGTAAAGAGATAATGGAATTAGGCAGAAAAACGAGAGTGCGTTTGTCTTTGTAGCTGTAAATATTTGATAAATTTATCCGCGATTACCTATTTGAAAAATATTTTTAGAATTCCATAAAACTCATATATGTTATACAGGTTTTCGAGATTTACTATAGGACGCTTGTCATAAAAAGTTGTACTGGTAACCCAAATGGTTTCAGTATAAAAATTCATAAAATAATTTGGATACATTACAGTCAAAGAGACATTTCTTATCAGCGCACGTAAAAATCTTTATACAACGCTAAAATACAGATCAACATAAATTTTATAGATGCAATAAGAAATGGTTCCGATCAAAAATGATAAAATAAATATTTGTGGTTCATTTAATAATGATGCTCAAAAATATTCTTATACGTTACGGGAAATTGAGGGGGGAAGTATTTCAGTTTCGTAAAAGTGAAATTATTTTTCTCACTTGCATTTAAAAAATAATAATAAATAAATAAATAAAATAAAACAGTTTGTTATGGCTACCACTTTTTTTTTTTTTTTTCGTTTCCTATAATAGTTTATAGAAATTACATTTGAAAATTATTATTTATGAAAATTATTTTCTGTGATGGAGGGTTTTGAGATTCCTGAACTCGATTTGACCATTTTTAGGAAATTTCACTCTGTAAGTGTGTATAAAAAAAATTGTGGACGCTGTATCTCACGAACCAATGGACGAAATTTAACCAAATTTGTTATTTAACCAAACTTGATTAAAATCGTTCCCGATTACATTTGTGGATCATTCACTCAACACATGGCTCTATATTTCTACTTCTTCGTAATTTTCAATATGACACAGTATAAATGATTTCAAATAAATGATAATTATTTTTTTAATTTGTATTATGAATTAAAAAATAAATATTTAAATAACTAACAACAAACTAGGAAAATTTTTTGTATAAGTTGAAGAATCGCTCGCCCTTCCCCATGAGGGGATAAATTTTCAATGCTGGTATTTTTCAAAAGAAACTCATCAATAACTTTCAAGTAAATGACTGAATTAAATTTGTGGAAAATTAAAGCAAAGTTATAAATTATTAAAAAAAAAAAAAAAAAAAAAAAAAAACAAGAAGAAGAAGAAAGCATTTTTTCAGAAATTGGCACAAAATTGATTTTATTATTTTTATTATTATTATTATTGAGAAACACTGTTCTAAAATGAAAATCGTTTGCATGCATTCAGGAAAATGATTTTAACAAATTATTTGCACTACGCGAATTTGCATAATAAAAAATATAGAAGAAAGTTTTGTGGTGCCACATCATACTAGTTTTTTGGTCAAAAATTAAAAAATCAATAAATAATAATAATAACAATAATAAAATACTAGAAAGTTAGCGGCTATCATAATTTACTAAAACGGGTCAACTGGATATTTGTTATATATTTCTAGAAATCCTTTTGTTACAACAATAGCTTTAGAGTCAAACATTTAAAAAAAATAGTATTTAAAAAATAATACAAAAACAAATTAATAATTGAATTACTTACTCATATATTATTTTTACGAGATTTTCAATCTCGCACCCGCAGACAACAACAACGAACAAGAACTTCGTATGAAATGGCGGACAGCGAGGGAATTTCAAATCAACAGAAAAAGAATCACAGCGCCCTCTATGCATACAAATTGGTTATGGCCTAATAATTTGCGGCCACAACATGAAAAACATGATGTTGGCCGTGTGGTGATAGCCTGCATAAGGCCAACTGTGTTTATGCCACTTCTGGGCCACCGACCATTTTTCTTTAGGCTTCCATCACAGCTGGCAGCCACAAACGGCCCGCTACTGGAGTTATATGGGGCAACCGGCAACTGATGGCAAGTGCAGGATGCCAGCAGTAGGCCAAAACGAGCCCACCAGTATAAGTTTTGCTGGGTAGCGATACAAATTTACAGCATCCTATGCTGTATTTATGTTAAAAAAAAGTGCTTTGTTTTTACAAATTTTTTTTACAGTGATTAAATTGTTAAAAGTACAAACTATGTATAAAAATTATTTTATTTTAAGACTATTTTAAAATCTGAATTTGCTATTTTTGACAAAATTAAGAAGTCAGTCAAATCTCATATTGAAAAAACAAAAGCTTTTTTTTTTCCTATAAAGACTACGATTCTGAATTTTGTGAAAGAAAGTCTAACTGTTTTTCGAAATCAATTTTATTTGTAAACGGACTGGATTGGATTTGGGAATAAGGCTGATTGACTGCCGTATGCCATAGGCCTGAGGGGAGTGCCTTCCGAGGGGCCTTTCTGAGGGGAAAATCACGGAAAACTCCGAACGGCTAGGCCGACGAGCGCGGCCTGTGATCGAGCCCGGCACCTTACGTCTACCAGTTTTGAGCGCAGAACCGCTCGGCCGCTGGTGGACCTTTTTTATTCGTAAACACTAGCACTAAAAAGGTAGTCTTATTTCAAGATTCTCATTAGAGGTAAATAATGGGTGAGAATTTCTCACCCTTTTTCAAAAACAAAATGAAACTTTTGAAAACTATGTGAAATCTCTGAAAAATTAACCGAGACGCAGAATAATCTTTGAATAATAATAATAAATCTTTTACATAAATACAGAGAATTTGTATCTCCAATTAATACGATTTTTTTTTCATGGTTTTCGACCTCTATGGTTTCAGTAGTGTGTGCAAAGAAGATATAGCTAGAGCCTAATTCTTATTCATCCAAACAGGTTTTCATTAGAATGCCGATTTCAAACTGTGTTTATGAAGTATTAGGCGTATTTGCACTTTTTAGAATAGCAGAAAAGTTTTTTTTTTTTTTTTTTTTTTTTTTTTTTTTTTTTTTAAAGCTGTATTCCATTGAAGGGAGCCCACCAGCGGCCGAGTGGTTTTGCGCTCAAAGCTGGTAGACATAAGGTGCCGGGTTTGATCCCAGGTCGCGCTCGTTGGCCTAGCCGTTCGGAGTTTTCCGTGATTAAATACGGGCTATGACCCTTTAGAAAGATCCCCACGGAGGGCACTCCCCCTCTGGCCTAGAACCTATAGCAGTCAATCGGCTTTATTCCCAAAATCCAAATCCATTGAATGAAGAAAGGACTGAAGTATTTCGAGAGCAGAACCTGCTATATATGATGTAATGTACATATCTGATGGTCATATTCAGATAAAACACTTTATTTTTTTAACACTGCAGGTCATACATAATAATTATAAGACTTACCTTCAAATGATTAATTACATATACATTTTATATTGAAATAAACTTTATTTTAGCATATTGTAAAAAATGCATTGTGGAAACCACATTAAAATTTTCCGTTTTCTAAGGCTTAACTAAAGGGTTAAGAGCAATTAGAATACTGTATGCTTAAAAAAGAAAAGAAAAGAAAAGAAAAGAATGAGTTTAGTGGATAAAACAATTATTAGGTTGTTTTAGAAATCTGACTTGAAATCAAGAAACCATTTTAGCTTTCTTTTTTAATGTTTTCGTATTAATAGACAAAGAAAATCAATTTCATCAATATCAGTTACTCAATTTCAGTCAGATGGAAAATTTTTGAATTAAATTAAGAAAGCAATAGCTTATTAAAACCAGTGGATGTTTCTATGCGTCATGCGTGCATAATTAAACACATTCAATTAGTATAAATAACAATCATATTTTCAGTTTAAAAATGGAAGAAAATGAAATTCTCTCTTGATGTCACTGAAATGATAGCATTTGAAGAGATTTTCTCATAAGAAAATGGTTTGGTTAAAGATAAGAGCAATTTCGTTGATTAACGAGTCTTTCTCGTAAAAATTCAAAAGAATTATACTTTCGAAACATCAATTTACGGGCTACGACAGTTTAGCTAGCAAAACGGTCATTTCCCGTAAAATTATACGGTTATTTCCTAAATTATGCTTCCAAAACATCAACTTACGGATTATGACCGTTTAGGTATCAAAACGGTCATTTCCCCTAAAACTATACGGTCAAATACCGTGATTTTACAATTTTTTTTACAGTGTATAGCTTTAATGTGTTTGTACGAATACTTTTATGAGAAAATTTTCACAAAGTTTACATGTAAAATAAATGTAATACAGATAAGTTGTTTATTTTATTTTTAAAAGAAAAAAATAAATAAATCTTAGAAATATCTTTAACATAAATAACATAATCACTCCCTTTTAAAATAACAACTAGTGTTCGCAATATATATATATATTTATTTATTTTCATATTTAATGAATTCATTTAAAAATATTTATTAATTTCGTTTTTAATTTTTGTCTTCTGTAAGGTAAATATGTAAATATTCAAAAATACGCTTTTTTTTTTTTTTTTTAATCTTTTGGAGAACATTCTCCCTTTTACTTATGTAATTAAATTTCGTAGAATTTCTTTAATAATTAGAAACTCGTTGTTTTTCCTTTAAAGTTCTAAAAAGGTTTTTACATTCATTAAATTTTAAACTAGTCATTTTACAAGAACTGTATTAGTAAAAAAGTTGCAGAATAGTAAATATACACGGTAGTATTTTTTCATTAAAAATTTACGTATTTACATAAGGTTTACGCTAAGTGTTACACTTAGCACACTTTTATATTAATAAAAAAAAATGTTTTATTAAAGCGCAACATTCAATAATGAAACGCAATCATTCTTATCGATTACGTCAAATATTAAGCAATGCATTCGATTGTTTTTAATTAGTTATTTATATTATCTAAATATTGCATACATTCGATATAGTTCATTAAAATTTATGAAATTAAAACAAATCGAAAAAAAAAAAAAAAAGAAAAGAAAAAAGACCTTTAAAGGCTTTTGGATGTTCTACTGATAGCTTGTAATGTATCTGAATATTTTGTGCTTGTGCGTAAAATATTATTATTATTATCATTATTTAAGATTTGGTGGACCTTCTTTTGAATCCAATTTCGAAAATTATTTGCTGCAAAAACAGCATGTTGACAGGATTTGATACGTCAAAAGGTTTGTTATTAAAAAAAAATAAAATTATTGCAGTAAAGGCGCAGATAAAGTCACTCCTGATTATTGACCTGACTTATATCACAAATGAGAGAAATGTGTGCCATGTGACTATAACGTAAAGAAATTACTGTATTTGTTACTATTTGTTTATTAATAATTAAATAAAATCTCATAAAACTGTACATATATGTGCGATTGCGCCATAAAATATTAAACTGCGTTTTACATAAAAATAATTATGAAAAAATAAAACCAATTTTACCAGAACATTTTAGCATGTGAAGTTTAACTTTTATAGGCTTTTATTTTAATTCTATTATTCACGTACAAATAAATATATGCATTTTTATGTAAAAATAAATAAATAAATAAACAAATAAACAAATAAATAAAATAAAGAAGAAAAGAAAATACTCCACGGTTTTTGTTGCATAAATAAAAATGACTCTAGATATAAAACTATCTAATGAGATGATATTACTCTGAAGGAAGAAATGTGTGTGGTGCGTTTAAAAAAGTTGTAATAAAAAAAAAAAAATCTTAACAACATTTAAAATTTTACTATCAGTTGAAGTGCATTTTCTACCGGTAAAAGCTCTCCAAGACTGTCCTTAAAAACTATTGTACACTATTAAAAATGTAACGCTTAATTCGTCAAATTGTGTTGCAACAGCAATCATAAGATGATGAAAATTTTTATCATAATTTAATTTTTTAAGGATTTTTTTTTTCTGATAATAGTTTTCTCTGGTGATTACAACTACTTCACTACCAAATTTTTAACAACGTACTCGTAAGTTAAATATTCGATTCAGGGAATAAGGGATGTTCAAAATGATCAAAATCAATGCGAATAATGATATACAGATACTTATTTCAAAATGCGCAAGTCCATATCATACTTTTAAAATAATGTTATTCTACACTTCTTTAGATAATATATACAAGTTTTAAATATGTTCGATTTCTAAATTTATTTTTTGTAAAGTATTAAATTTAAAGAAAGAAAATAATTATTCGCAACATTCTTTACGCATTCTTTTTTAAATAATCATTAAAAAAAAAATTCTCAATGTTAATAAATTTATTTGTCACAAAATTAAGCGTTACTTTTGAAAATAAAGAGTCGATATTTGTACTATAAACACTTAAATTCAAACGCATACTTAAAATAATAATAACAATAATATTAGCTTAAAAATTTCTTTTCTTGCACATATTATTCTTAAAAATGCTGTAGTTCAAATAAAAAAATATAAAAAAATAAATGCCTACGTACGTTCAGTTACAAATACAAATGTCATAGTAAAATAACTGGAGTCTTACTTATTTAAAGTTATTTACTTATTTAAAGTTACTTACTTTCTTAAAGTTATTTTAGATTTTGTCCTATTGCGCTCCCCCCCCCCCTATAAAACAGCCTTTACATCATTAAAAGCTCTTTTGTCTTAAAAACAAAATACTTTATGCATAAAAAAAAATACAGATTTCGTGGTAGCACACGTTTTAAAGTACGATAGAATATGTAGTAATAATTAATTTTAACGACGTTTCTCCCGCTTACTTAACCCCTTAACGCGCGCTGTCCTCGCTGCGAAGACACAAAATTTAAGATCCAGCTGCAAAAATTCATCCCGGAAATTTTTTAGCAAAAACTTACATTTATAACATAGCAGAAAAGGCCGTTTTTTTTAATCTTTAATTTTAAAATTTCTTTTAGTTTAATATAGTTCATGAATTCCGGTGGCAATATAATTTAAATGATCCGAACTGTCTTGCGCCGCAAAGGGTTAATTGAAAGTATCACAGATTTATTCTTAAACAATTCGTTAAACAAATTTTGTATTTCTATTCGGTATTTTAAAAAATTTTTGAGCATGGGAAAATTGATACATTAAAAGTGAGAAATATATATATATATATATATATATATCTTTTTTTTTCACATTTTCTTCTGTAATTTCAGTTCTTAGAAATAGACCCTTTTTACTTTATCACAGTCAGTTATGCAATTTTGGTTCTGATGACTCAGCTGAAAAACAAATGTGTTTGAAGATAACAGCAAAAAATATCTCAGTCATTTCAGATTTTGAGAGTCGAATTTCTTTTGGGCATTCTCAATTCCTTTCGGTAACTCAGACTGTTTCTTTGAATTTTATTTATAAATACAAAGATTGCCAAAATTTAACGTTTTTTCATCTGTAAAGCTGATGTAAAGCTATGCTGATACAGAAGTTGGATGGTAGCCGAAGGTTCAAGAGAGAAAATATATTCGCGCTTTATTTTCTGAATATATATATTTTATTTTATTTTATTTCATTTTTTTTTTTTTTTTTTTTTTTTTTTTTTTTTTTTATGTGTTTACAGATTTAAATTATTATTCTTCTTATCTAAAAAAAACGCTGAAAAAAAAAAAATCTGTGTGTGTGTGTATATATATATATATATATATATGTATATTATTTTATTATTATTTATATATAGAGAGAGTTTTATTTGCTTGTTATAGAGTTTTAATTGCTTTTATTTTATATTTTCTTTTTTAAATGCTCTACCATAAATAAATAAATAAATAAATAAATAAGAGGAGTGATATTATACGGTTGAAGCATTCATCTATATCTTCTATTTCTAACGAAAATATTTTAATTTTCATTTATATTTTAAAATGTAAATACTATAAATGTGAGCTATCGGTTTTTTAATTCTCAACCCATCTGTGATCATAACTCACATGATTTTTTAAGTTTAGCATAGAAAGGCATTTTACTTCTGTTACTTGTCAATATTTTAAGCTCTAAGTAAAAGTTTCCACCATCTGAAAACTATAAACAATGCCAAATCTGGCCAAATCCCTGTGTTTCATGACTGATTCGGAGATATTCAAACGAATATAACACAGCAATTTGATGGCTTTGGCATGATTTCGTGTTTCCAGATGGTGGAAATTTTTACTTAGAACTTTAAAAACTGAAAAAAAAAAAAAAAAAAAAACGCATTTTCCGATTTTAAGAAATATGCCGCTTTTTGTAACATTTGTAATTAAATATCTTTATCATAATTCTTATGACGCGCTTTATAATATAAGCACAATCGCGTGCTCCACAAAAATGGTTAATAAGAGGTTTTGTACACTTCACGTGCTTGATTTTAACTAGTTAGCGGAAAAAAGAAAAAATATTTCTTAAATATTTAAATCAAATTGGAGTGTAAAGGTTGATATTTTTATTTATTACCAACTATGCGAAAAATACCAGAGCCGGGAATCGAACCCGGGTACCTCCGCTTAACGCGCGGATGCTCTACCACTGAGCTACCTGGCTGACAACCAGCTAGGCACTTTTGGCTGGTTGTCAGCCAAGGTAGCTCAGTGGTAGAGCATCCGCGCGTTAAGCGGAGGTGCCCAGGTTCGATTCCCGGCTCTGGTATTTTTCGCATAGTTGGTAATAAATAAAAATATCAACCTTTACACTCCAATTTGATTTAAATAAATATTCACGGTTGATGAATTCATGAATAAAAATTTCTAAATATTTCTTAAATTCAGATTAAAGCAAAGTGGTTACAAACACACCCTTTTTCGCTGATTCTTCCACCAGAAAATTTATATGAAACTTTTTACTTAGTTAAAGGTGAAAACGTACTATTGAAAATTTCGATAGAAAAATATTGGTGGAAGAATCAGAAAAAAATGTGGTCTGTGACCACCCTGTAAATGTATGTTAATTTATACTTTAAAGAAATGTTTATAGCTATTTATTTAGTTTGGGTGATGAGTTATAAAATACATGTTTAATTTTTTGTTTAAATCGTTATATATATATATATATATTATAAAGAAACAAAATGTCCAAAATCATACGATGGGGCAAGTTGAAACGAAATTTTGGGGCAAGTTGTAACATGTTAGAGGAGTGACGTGTGAAGATGCTTACAGCCAGAGCTCGAAGTCTCCGCCCATATTCAGGAAACTTTCAGAAATGAAAAACTTTTGGCTTCTTTGCCAATACTATATTTATACAGTAATATTTTTTCTATTTTTATATTATAGTACCGTGATTATTTTACCATGAATTTGAATCACGATTTAATCGCGAATTAGAGAACATTGCATAAAAATAGTGGTAGAAAAAAAAGCAGAAATTTCTCCTGAATGAGAGTGTCCTAAAAAAAGGGCGGAGAATTCGAGCTCTGCTAATCCCTCTCTGTAGCAGAAAAATGGGTATAATGCTTAATTTTCAAAATGTGAGCACACATTAAATGCATGTGAGGAACAATATATCATTTGCTTGAATTAATTTTAACTCTGACTAAGATAGATTTCTATTTTATTTTCTCTTTATTTTACAAAAATCCATTTGATCTAATTCATCGTTACTATACCAAGAAGGTTATGATTTAATATTAGTTATTAATTGCCATTTTTATTAAATTAATAAATGGTTGAAAACAAAAAACATTTTGAAATATTGTCGTTTTTATTGTTAGAGTTCCCGTTGTATCCGTTACAATTTGCCTTACGTGTATTACAATTAGCCCCAAATCCGGGGCAAATTGTAACAGATATATAATTAAAAAGAAATATTGTTTGTGCTAAAACTAGCAACAATAACGAAAGTTTTTTTCATGAATATGTTAGATGATTATGTATGCTATTAAAAACAGCAATTATAAATAGGAAAACGTAAATACAATTCACAATATCTTTAATTTTCTAAAAACTGTTACAACACGCCCCACGCTCCCCTACCAAGAATACACTATAAAATTCTGTACATATAATGGTATATTTCTTCGTTTCTTTTGCTTTTTATTTACTCATTTTAAATAAGATTCATTGCTTTATTTTATTTATTTTTATAAAACATTATTATTTTAGGATTTAAAATCTTGAAGTTTACTAATAAAAATTTCTGGTATGAAGTTTTCCACGAAAAGTGCAAATGTTAGTAGCTATGCCTTACAAAAGTTGTTATAATGCTGATACTGTTTGCTTAAAATTCGCATTGAGTAACATTGAGATAAGATATATGGTTCAAATATAACTTTTTTTTTTATCAGATTCAAAAAAGTTTTGCATACAATAAAAATTCTTTTAAACACAAATGAAAAATTTCTGTAACTTCAGAAAGGATGTTATTCAGAAGCGAACTCAACTTGTTAAATAATTAATTAAGAAACTGACAAAATTTCTTGTAGCGAATGTCTTTAAAATTCAATTTACGTGATATTTATCGTAGAAGTTTCACTTGAACGTAAATCAGTCAAGATGATTTTACTTATGTGACTTTATGCCAGTCTTAACTTTTCAAAGTAGGTTACAAAAGTCTGAGCCATTTTGTTTTTTAAAGCATCGAATTTCTATTTAGCTGACACTGTTCTTTTCACACTCTAACTTTTTTTCTTTTCCTTGATTTCTTTCTTTTTTTTCTATTAAAATCGAAAACTTGCCAAATCTACAGATGTTCTTTTTCTTTTTTTTCTTTCTCTTCAAATATATGTTCTTTAGATGTTAAACGTTTTGACATTTAGATGTGAGCCAAATGTTTTTAATTACTTTTATTTAAAATAATAATTAGTAAAAATGAATTCTTTCATAATTTCTGATTGATCAAAATCTGAAGATAATGTGACTTTTCTTGTATACCGTATTGAATAAAGTGTAAAGAAATTCTAATTGTTAATATTTAGTAGCCAACTTGCTTCACAATTATTAATTATTTATGATTATCATTATTATCATTATTCTTTATTTAAAAGCTACTTTACTCTTTTTAGGGCAAACTTGATGTTTAAAAACCTATAAATCCAACTTGAAAAGAGGGAGAAAGAAGATTGCTAATGATTTTACATTTAAGACCAACCAAACCATAACGAGCAATGCAGATAAACTGCGTGATTAAAGAGGCCCTTTAAAGAGCAAAATACTCTTTTTTTAATCTTCTAAGAAAGGCCTCTTAAAACGTTTTGCTCCGGGACGTATATCTGCCCCGACTTTCGTAGAGATCCCTAAGAAAGACAAAGATCCTGCTCTACGTTTGCAGAAATTGTAGCGCTCTAAATATGTAGTGCATTTTATTTTTAAAATATATATATAGTACTTGTAAAAAAAAAAAAAAAAAAAAAAAAAAAAAAAATCAGAAAACGAGCTGCCCTTCTGTCACACGTCGATCGTAAAGAGCAATACGAGATATTTTATTATAAAAACACATAAAATGACTTGAAACAGCTTATTTATTTATTTATTTATTATTTTTTAATCTTGCGAAGATGGGTCTCTGAAAAATCTTTCCGCAAGAAGACGTTTCACTACTCCACTGTAAGGCAAATTTTAAAAGTAAAAATAAACTATACAGAGACAAAAAAAAAAAAAAAAAAAGAGACAGAAAGAAAGAGAAAAACAAACAAACATAGGTTTTAAAATAAAACTGAGACAGTTGAGCTATTTAATTTTAAGTTGTATTTTCTGCTTCTAAAGTATAATTATCTAGATAAACAAAAATATATACAAAGGAAAAGAATTTATAAAATGTTCCATTAATGCACAATACAGGTAGATCCAATGATTATTGAGGATGGGAAAGTTATAAAAGCACTACAACGAGAAGAAAAACAGCGCAAATTGCAGTGGAAGAGAGATACTTCCAATATGCCAGTTATGCGGCAGGAGGGGGGGGGGGGGCTCTTCTCGCATTCGGTGACTTCACATTCAAATACATCTTTTACTTTCTAAAATTTTTATTAAAAAAATGACGTTTTTTTGTAGCAAATAGTTAAAATAAAGTAATAACGTTTTTTAGCAACAAATAGTTGATATTGCAATTACGTTGCCTCCCTTCAATTTCTCAAAATATTTTTATACTTAAAATAATGAACTCAAAGAAGACGTTAAATGACGCACGAGAAAAAATCTGTTTTTACAACAAAATTTATATCTTGCTAGCTTTAATAGTTCTGTAAAATTTACTGAACTTTACTATGAATTTTACAAGATGTCGTTTTTAATATTGCTGTAAAAAATCACAGTACTTTGCAGCGAATTTTACAAGGTGGTGTTTTTTATAGTGCAGTAAAGTTTATAACACTTTGTTGTGAATTCAAAACATGTCGTTTTTAATAGCGCTGTAAAATTCACAGAATTTTGCTGCGAATTTTTACAAAGTGTCCTTTTTATAGTGCTGTAAGATTGACAGTACTTTGTTTTGAGTTTTAGAAAATGTAGCCTTAAATGGTACGGATTTACAGCATTATATTTTGAGTTTTAGAAAACGCAACTGTAAAGTTCACAGATTTTCGTTGTTTTATACAATCATGTTTTTAACAGGGTGTAAATTTTGTGTGAAACACATTTGTGAAATTTTACAGAATGGTGTTTTTACAGTTCTGTAAAATTCACAGCCCATTGCTATGAGTTTTTAAAAATTCTTAAAGAATACTGTAAAAATCATAGCATTTTGTTGGAGAATAGAATGATATTGTGCATTATAAAGCCAGCTTTGCAGATGAGGTTTTCTTTTCCTTTAATTCTTAAGCGATGCTAGGCAACAAGAAAAATACAGCTGAAAACATGCGCTAATTACTTTATATTTGATTGCAGTATTTTCTAAATTTTCTTACACAATGGGGAGAATTGCCTGTTATTTACTTCAATTATTGGTTTATAGATTAAAGAAGTGTTATTTCAGTTTGATTCGAAAAAATTGTGACACTTTGACTAAAACAGCTGCAATACCCTGCTTTATGGATATCTTTTGAAATTAGAGATGGTCTGAGTATAACAAAATTTTCTGAAATACTATAATATATATATATATATATACATAAATATATATATATACGTATTTTCCCTCCATATTTTATATGTAATACATGTATAATGTGTATATGTTTCATTTTGACTTTAAATATGAGCTTATTGCTCCGAATTAAAATATTTTGTTAGACATTACAAACAAGTTATGTTGTATGGAGAAAAGGTGAAAATCCAATAAGTATGTAACAGAAAATAGTGCTGGCATTTTGAAAATTTAGATTTCGCGTAATCACGAATATGACAAGCCTTTACATTATCAGATTATTTTACGAAGCTTTGCAATTTAGTAATCCTGATTGTTATTTTAGGAAAACAGAGCTATAAATATGTTTAAATAACTACATGAAACCTTAAAATTCATCCAAGGAGTTTATTAGAGAGAGCGGTGAAACTAAATCTATCTTTCTTTACTTTTATTAGTGTTTTTCTTTCTCTCTCTCTCTCTCTCTCTCTCTTTTTTTTGTATAAAACAAGTAACGTTCTTTAAAATGATAACTGTTTAGCACGTTTATATACATGTTTATTACATATTTATAAATTAGTATACGTATACAAACAAAAAATATTAACTAAGTAGTGTCTGAAGAGAAAAAGGTCATTAAAATAAGAGAAATTAAGACATTTTCTCTAACACATCGCATAGTTCTGTTTTCGAGCCTATAAATATGTCTAAATAACCACAGAAAACATTAAAAAAATCATTCAAGGAGTTTATCAGAGAGAGCGGTGAAACTAAATCTTTCTTCTCTTCTTTTTTTTTCTTTTTTTCATAACAAGTAACGTTCTTTAAAATGGTGACTGCTCAGTCCTTGGCTTCGACCATGTCTTTCGCCAAGTCATCGTACAGATGATAGCTGAAACATCACGAAAGCCATAGAAATGAAATATGTACGAAGACTGCAAAACAGCCAAAATGTAATTTATTTTCTTCTCTTCTGAAATGGTGAGGAAATAAACACCTAACACAAACAACATCTTCTTTGTGATACGGAAGATTAAAACGCATCAGTTGAAAAGTCTGCACATCCAAAAATAATCCACCATGCATAAATTGCAACTGCTTTTTAAACTTATGAGTGTCGATATATCACAAGGTGTAAGTCACACATATACACATACAATGGGGCAGCCAAAAATTAGAAATATTCTGTAGAAGAAAAAAAAAAAAATGTTTCAAGTCATCTGGTGGTAGTTGTTTTTTCGCTGCGTCTGGCTGACTGAATTTATAGCCTGTGTCTGTAGTTTTTCCACTTTCTCACCCCATTAACCAAGAGGAGTGAAGTAATTATACGAACCCTTTGCGAAGAACAAAGCTTCCCCTTTACAGCCTGCTGTAAACGACGGCCGTAGATTTCATTCTGGGATTGTTATGAGCTTCAAACTACATTTTCTGCTCGCTTTTATGAGATGGGTGATATATTTTTTTTTTTTGTGAAGGTAGCCTTTGTTTTATTTCGAGATGGGTTGCATCAAATGGTTCTTGGTAGGAGGATGAACGCATATTGTTCGCGAAAAACAATAAATTAGAAGATTTTTCTGTTGTTCCAATTCCACTAATGCGTGACCTTTAAAACAAAAACGGAACATTAGTCTTATAAATTAAAGAAACTTTAAACAAAATGTCAATGTTTCTTTATTGAAATTGTCATGTAACAGATAATGTCTTTAGTGTTTGTTTTTAGATAGATTTTAACCTTTACTTTGGATATTTGTTAAAAAAAATAATGGCGATAAGTCTTATGGTAATATATATATTAATAATATTTTAAAACATAGTGAAAACAACAGATACAAGAACACTGAAACCACATAGACCAATAAGAATAAATTTTCATCAAATTAAAAATACCTTAAAAGACTGTTGTTCAATAGTTGATACAATTTTTCTTTATTGATCCTGAAACAAAAGTTACAAACAAGCAATGAGAAAATAAACAATTAAGACTTTAGACTAAAACTGAAGTAGGAGAAGCTCAGAAAGGTGAAAAAATCTCATCAGAGGAGACCTTCTTCACCCTTGAGCACTATTGTACGATTTCGTTACGCTAGTGGCTATCGTAGCAACTAACCAGCGTGCCCCCTATCGTACATTCAAAAATTGAAGTCAAATATGAAGAAGAATGAACTATAAAATACTATTTAGTACGAGAATTTAGAAAATAAAACAATAAATAAACAATAAATAAATAAATAAATAAAATAAAAAATAATTACTCACTAGACGAGGCAGCTGTATTCATGTGTAGTACATCAAGTAAAAATAATTCAAAGGTTTAGTTTATCATAGCAGGTGAAGAAAAATACACTCATGTAACATGAAGTCCTTAAAATGAGTCTGACCTGACATGAAACACTTATAAAGTATTTTAATTGGATTACAGAATTATATTGTTTTACTATATTTTAATGATTACACTGTTCGTAATAATAACTTAAATTTTTAATTATTATTATTTTTATTATTATTATGTTTTTTTTTTTTTTTTTTGTAATACTGCAAGAACTTGGTTTAAAAATGTTATCAGACTCAATAGTTTAACACCGTCTGGTGGTTAATTTTAATGCTAGATTAAGTACTTTTAATAAAATCATTTAAATAGGGCTTTTATTTTATTTTTTATTTTTTTATTATTTTATTTTTATTATTTTCTGGATTTTTTATTATTCGTAATCTTTACTAAAGCAAATTGAATTTTTCAAGTGGAGTATTTTTTTGATGATGCAGGTCAATATATATATATATATATATAAAGATTTGTTGCATATTTTTAAAGAACTGGGATCCTCTGAATTTTGCACGAATCAATTACATAATAAAGAAGAGTAACAATTATGTAAGTAAAAACCACAGAACGTTTTTTTTTTTTTTTTTTTTTTTTTTTTTTTAATGCATAGATAAAGAAAATTCTAAATCTTCATCACTCATTTTCGAAAAAAAAAAAAAAAAAAAAGCAATTTATAAAGAAGTATCTTGTTTAATTGTATTTAGTAGGTCTGGTTCTGCCTGCAGTGTTAAAACTACGAACATTCTGTACGTTCGAATTTAAAAAATGTTTTACATGGCAATCAAAAATTTTAATTTTAGTTTATTATGTATATTTTATCAAGCTTATCTTCGTTTATGAAGGACAAACCTTATACATTTTTTTAAAACATGTATTTATATCTGTATACATTTTTAAGGGATAAACTTTTATATTAATATTTGTCACATAAAGTATATAATGCATTTTTTAGAAGAAAAAAACCTTAAAATTGTGTAAGCGAAGAAAAGCTTTAGGGGAAAAAAAAAAAAAAAACACGAGCGACAAAAACTGAAGCTTTAGAGCTTTGATATGACCATGCGAAATCTGTAACTGAAGTTGTAACTACAAGATAAAAACTCCATATTTTTTTTTTTTTTTTTTCGATCCCGGAAAGTTTGTCTTATTTAAGTTCAGGTAATTTAAAATTTTACAGAAGCAAATATTCTGTTAAAAATATGAGGTCGAGTGAACAGAGCCAGATTATGGCACGGGCACACGGGGTACTGGCCCAAGGGCCGAAACTAGAGGGGGGCGAGCGGGGCATTTGCCCCGGGCGCCAGATGGAGAAGGGCGCCAAAAAAGGCTGGTTTGTTGCCTCATTTATACACATTAAAAAAAACAAAACTCAAAGTTTAAAAAAAAGGAAGAAGAAAAAGAAGAAAGAAAAAGAATAAAAAAGTCAAATTCTTTTACTGAGGGCAATTTGAACAAAGAAAAAAAAAGTAAAAAGAAGATTAATAGATAACAGAATTCAGTTACAAGGTGGATAGAATGTTCCCCAAGACTAACAATATTGTTTTAAGGTTAGTGAGTGTGGTAAAGTATTCCCGCAATCGAAGAAGAGTAATTTACAAGTAGTCCCTGACTTTCAACCAAGGTTTTTAAAAAGTAAATGGTTGGAAAATACGTAGTATATTTGATTAAACTTCAGAAGGCTCTTTAGAAATTATGATTCATAAGGCAGCAAAAAAAAAAAAAAATTCTTCCTCAGGGCGCCGTCGTGACTATTAAAAGTGGACTATTAAAATATTAAAATAAGTATGTCAAAATAAGACCATAATGTTATAAAACAATCCAGTGCACTAAAAATAAAAGGGCAAAAAGAATGCAAAATAACTAGTTAATAATTGAGTTAGGAGCTATCATTCACAAGGCTCAGCAAGTCCCTATCAAAGTACTATGACAACTAGAGCCAACCACTACCTCCAAACATGTATAATTATAAATATTACAATGAAATAAAATGTCTGTACTTTTACTATACTTTTTACTTCTTTATTCAAAGCATAAGGAAGTATTATGAAACCAATTTGCAAAATGGATTTTGTGTATCGCATAGCTCATAAACGAATAGTCATAGAGAGTTGTAAATTTATATTTGCAATTGTTGTTTACGAATTTTGGTCTTGACATGAACTATGGCTTTTGTGATATCTACGAATTTATGCAAGTCTTTGTGACGCCTGTGTGTACGTATGTGTGTGTGTATCTCGTATGTCATATAACTCATAAACAAGTAGAAGTAGAACATTGCAATTTCACATCTAAGTTTGTTACAACAGTTGTTGTGCATCTCTCATTTTGGTGTTTCTGTGCGTCTTTCCCTTTTGGAATATCCACGAATATGAACAAAAATACAAATGTCCGTGATGAACAAAAATACAAATTTTTTTGCAATTATATATAACTTTCCGTCATACAGATTTTAACAGAAATTAATATTAGCGTGAATATTGATAGTTACAAAATTTGTTGACATTCTTGCACGTAGAAAGTAATTCATAAAGACTTGTAGGTTCTAGATGAATGTATTTTATTTAATGAATATTCTGGCAACAGCCGAATAAAAGTCAATAATCAATGATTATTCTTGAAGCAATCGAATAAACTAGTTTTTCGTACTTATGAACAGCCTACACCACAGAACAGGAATTTTACTAATTTAGAACAATGACCAAATGCTTAAAGATTTTAGAGATGTACGCTCAGCTTGCAGTAAAAACAGAAACTGAATTCATCTAGTCTTGCTAGTGATTTATAGAATTTTCGAGATAGTTCTACTATAGAAACTAATGAATTAACCAGGAAAATTTTACAAGTCGGTTTCTATTGAAGTTAGATCTTCTAAACTTTGGCTACCCAAAATTACAACTTTTCGTCAAAATTGGGTGCCAAATTGCCAAATCTTTCGTCAAGTCGCAAAATTTGCAGCTAGTGCCCATTTCCATGGAAGTGAAGAAATCTGCCATCTATTTCCCTTTTAACTGTAATACCGTGTATAAAGTAATACGTAAAGAAATAGACAGGCTCTTGTCAACAATAATTATAGTAATGACACTTTCCTTTTTATATTCTCATTAGTGATTTGTAGGACTTTTGATGAAGTTAGTTCTGTGCAAGGAAACAGTAGATCATGCCAGCTTCCAAATTTCGGCAATATTAAGCCACTATTTTTCACCAAAGTTAATGCCAGACTTCCAACTTTGTCGCCAAAGCATTCACTCTGCGACAAGTTGTCATCTACATTGGTGATGAATTTAGTGACATCACGAGATTAGCGATCAAATTTGGCAGAAAATAGTTCAGAATTGCCAAAATCAGCAAGCCCTTTCTCAGTTTTATTGGAGTTAAATTTTTCTATATATTATGCATTGTTTCTCGCAGCTAATTGTTTGTCAAAGAGTGCAAAAGTAGGCTATCTGAACAGAAGCAAATTCTGTTGAACTCTAAGCTATGCATTTGCCTATGAGAGATTCTGTAAAAAGCTGTAGAATATTATTTCTGAACAAACGATATTCTTATTTTGTGGTGTATATAATCCTATTACCATGAAGTTAGTGGTTCTAATAATAATCTTCTTGGATTGGTTCCGAGAATATTCATAGACTAGAACCTGCCTTTCTATTTTATTTCCTGAAAATGATTTTAAAAAGATTATCTACAAATGGCACTGCTTTGCGTGAAAATCGGCCCCAACACCATTTTTGCAAATTCTTATGTAAAATAACCTCCTAAATACGATTATGACGCCCATCTTGCCCTATCTATCACCCACCATTATTTGGGGACGCTCCCCTATTTTTATCATTTTCCGGAGTTTTTATGGCTATAAATTTCATCTGAAAGGGGTGAAGGGATTGTTTTAACTGTTAAATGTCTTTTGAGGGGCTACAGAAATGAAAAATTCTAAAACATGAACATTTGCAGCAAGGGGAAAATTTAGGGGGAAGAGGGAGATTTGCCACTGAAATTACAAATTACATTTTTTATATTTTATTAATCAATTATTACTATTATTTATTACAAATTATATTTTTTTTATTTCAAAATATTAAAATAATTCTTTTTCATTCGCTAAATCAAATTTATAGCCATAAAACTACCAAACAGTAACAGAAAGGGTGGCGTCCCGAGAAAACGGTGGGTGATTGGGCAAAATGGGGGGTCATATTCGGATTCAGGAGATCATTTTACATGAGAATCAGCAGGAATCGTATCAGGGCTCGAAAATTTTTTTTATTTTGCAGCGCAGTTTATTTAGACAGCTTAATCAAGCATCAAGTGCGAATGGTTAGTTCGCACTTGATGGATATGAGTAGTTTTTAGTTACTTGTTCATATCTATTAATTTATGCATCTTAATTATATTAAAAACTTAAATATTTGTCTGTTTATTTCTCTGCAGTATAGTTGCTGCAGTATAACAACTATAATATTCAAAATATCATTTTAAATTTTCTCAAAATGATGTTATTTTCAGTTTTAAAAGTAATTGTATATGAAATTTACATTCACTCGTTTTAGAATTGTCATTTATAAATATCATTAATTTAAGAGAGAGGGAAAAAAAAGAAGAAAAAAAAGAAACTATCATTAAACCAGTAAAAATAAATAAATAAATAAAAATATTAAATGTAGCTTAATTTAAATCTTTCTCTATAATACGCTTTTCTTTTTTTCCCCTAAAATAATGCTTTGATTCACAACTTCAATCTTTTTCTTTTTTTTTTCAAGAAATGTTACAAAGGTATAAAACATATACGTTAAAAAAAAAAAAAAAAAAAAAAAAAAAAAAAAAAAAAGTAATAAAAATCGACTGGTTGTAGCTCTACTTGTGCTTGTATATTTTTACACCTGGCGAAGTGTCATGCTAAAGTTTTCGACACGAAACACATGTTGCGATTCTGTTTTGTTTTGTAAACTCTGTTTTCCATAACAAGCATATAATATGTAAAGTTTGTTAAATTCCGTCCTGGAGATGCTGAGATATAGCTATAAGAAAACGTGGCATAAAAGTGCTGCAAGTCGAGCGATACATATCAAAAAGTAGACATCACCAGTTTATGTCAGAATTCAACTGCACACTACGTTTCATGGAATTCCGAACATGCAGTTCATAAATCAGATACAGTATTTGTGTCCCATACAGACACACACACACACATTCGTTAAATATAATCATAATGTATTTCAAAATCTGTAAATTTATCAAAAATTTGAATTAAATTCAATATTTACTTTTATAGAATGCAGTTGAAAGTAAAATGGCCATAAAAACTTTGTAAAATTTCCATTGAAATTTTAATTTCTGGTTGGAGGTGGGAGGGGGCGCCAAAATCTCTCCTTGCCCCGGGTGAAAAAAATCCTAGTTTCGGCCCGCAGGGCCTCAAGATTTAACGGGGGGCCTCGCTTCTAAAAGTTATAAAATAATAATACAAATTTTCACATGATATGTATAATAAAAACAAAAACCGAATAAAATCGTCTTTCTATGTTACATTAAAAAGTTTAAATAATTGTTACATTTTGTTTCTAATCCTAAACTAATCTAAGATAACATTTATCTTAGCTGATCAATTTCAGATGAATTAATAAACATCGCTGGCTGTTTTATTATTATTATTTATTATTATTATTATTATTATTATTATTTTAATAGAATGGGCTCATTTTGTCGATGCAAAGGTAATAGGGGTGGAGGAGCCTCCAAATAGCACCAATGCCCCGGTTCTTTAAAAAGCATTGTCGGGCCTTACGAGTGAATGTTTTCAAAATTCATGGTTTTAGAAATTGCCAATTTTAGTTACATGAATTGGTAACTCTTAATTTATTAGTTTAAATTTATTATCATGCAGCCGAATGTATAATTAAAATAAGGTTTATAAAAAACATGTTTAGCTATATTAAAAAAAAAAAAAAAAAAAAAAAACATACTTTAATTTTTGACAATACTTTAATTATTTAATAATGGTATAAAATAATACAATAGTAATATAAAATATTACGGAGGATATATTGCTGATAAATGATATCCAGACAATATTTTCTTACACTATGAGAAATTCCAAATTTAATTATTGTAAAAGACATAATTATCTCGTTAAAGAGACATATACCACGTTGAAGTGGCCATAATTATTGTGATATTTAAATGGTTCGGAAAAAAAAAAAAAAAAACTTATATGGCTCCGAAATTTTAAATAGAAAATAATTATATTTTATTTAAGTATCAAGACAGGAGAATAAATAACCATAATAAATAAAAAACATCTAAACATAATTATTAGTAAAATATTTAAAAAAATATATAAATATTAACAGTGTGAAAGGAAAGAAAAAAATAAAACAAAAAATAGACAAAAATAATTTTAAAATATTCTAAAACATTTAATTTTGAATTTTTCTTTTTTTAATAATTTTTTTTAATAATTTTTTTTTTTTTTTTTTTTGAAAAACTTTGTGTATATAATATGTTTAAACTTCAATGGATACCTATGCAATTTTTTTTTTTATAATTTTATGACGATGTTTTACAGAAAAAAAAAAAAACGTTCCCTTCCTTTGTCGAAACATTTTTTAAACTCAAAATTACAAGAAACAACAATATAATTTCTAGTACGTTAAACATATCTTTTGAAATTTTCAGTAAATTTTTCAACTATTAACTAATCTTTTTTTTTTTTTTTTTAGTTTGAAACATTTCATTTTCTCTTCTCAATAACAATAATGCTATTTATGGGAAAAACTATTTTTAGAATTGTAACATCAAAAAAGATTACTATACAGTTATCTTAATATCTAAAATTTCAAACATTTCTTCTTTGTTTTCAAACACGTGCTTATCTTCTTCTTTTATAGGTATCATTTCAAATAGTTGCAAAGTGAACACTTTTCCCAATTACCTAAGATCTGTGAAACCATGTTTAGCTCTCAAGAAGCTTGTTAAATTGGATTGCTTGAGACTGAAGGAACCAGGTGCCTTTTCAATCAAAACAAGCGTAGGCGACGTTCCAGGAGTACGTACTCTCAAATTTCCTCCGGAAAAGTTCTCATTAAAATCTCGAGAAAAGATGACACAACTAATCTAATAGGATCACTCAGTGTTTGACATCCTTGTCCATTTGGGTGACAAGGGGTATATACTTGTTTTGATTCTAAGTGTTAGCACCATGCTTTCAATCAAGAGGTAAACATTGGAACGTGCAGTTAATTATGAGATTGAATTTTTACAGCTATAATTATATTTATGTGACACGAATTCTTGTTTTCTCGTGTCAAAAGAATCGTCTTTTTGATGAAGAAAAAGAGAAGTAACTGTCTTATTGAATAAGGTGTTTTGACAGAAAAATTATTTATATTTGGATGTATATATATATACATGTATGTACGTATCTGTGTATGTATATATTAATTTGTGTTGAGATTTCTTCTTATTTACAATGATTATTAAGTCTAATTTTATTATAGATAATGAAGTATAAATTGATGTAGGGGAGATCGGGGCACAGTGGACCACTTTTACACTTTAATTTTTTTTTTTTTTTTTTTCACCAAAAATAAAAAAGCAAGATACTTAAAAAAATTAGCAAACGTTCTTTAAATATTTCTTGACATGTCCTAAATTTTTTATAACAATAATTCTAATAAATTACGAATAAAAAAATAAATTGTGTGAACTCACAAAGTGGACCAACCTCTGTTGTTCTTGTTCAATTAATATAAATTACTCATTTTTTTTTTCTAAAATTAGTTTCTTATACAATTCTAGACTAAATAACATAATTTGAACATTTTCATGAAATAAAATTAGCAAAATTTAAAGAAAATCAAAATTAATAAGAAATCAAATTAGAGGAAGAATCCTATATCAGATTTCCTTTGTCTTTTACGTGCCATCACTAGAAACAATAAGATATATTTTTAATTTGTTTATTAATGTTATATAGTTATAAAAATTATGAAATACATAATTAAACATTATATTACTATTCAAAAATTTTTATTAATTATTTTGAGACATTAATACTTTACATTATATTTGTGAGATAAATTTAACTAAAATTATTCTACTTTTATCTTTTACATGTTATTTCTAAAAACAACAACAATAAATTTATATAACCTACTATTTATTATATCACATAATAATTTTTTTTTTTTTTTTTTAATATTAAACAATTCAAATAGTTATTAAATTTAGATATTCATAATTATTATACTACTATTAGACTATTTCCCCTTTCAGAAATTTATTTTATTATAACATTAAGATTATTCTTTTTATTAATTATTTTGAGTCACATTATATTTGTATATGTAAATTTAACTAAAACAAATAAGGTATTAAATATAATTTGGACTTTTAGGCACATTGGAAGGCGGTCCACTGTGTCCCATATAGAAGTGGTCTACTGTGCCCCGTGTCCAGACAAAACAAATAATAATATTAAAATTAGATGTAGACTATAAATATACTAATAATTTTTATAAATTTAAAAACAACAATATCTTACCTCTTCTTGACAACTATCCAATACTTGTAGTCAATAGTTCAGTCCTGATAAAATTAAAAAAACTTTAAACTTGAAAAATTACTTTGAGCAGATCAAAACATAAAAATTGTATAAAACGGCTACCATAGCATTTACTATGTGATTTTTTTTTTTTTTTTTTTTTGTATACAAGTAGTTCCATGTTGCCATCTATGAGTATCAATATAAACTAAACGAGTTAAATATTAAAAGATTTAAATATGGGTGGTCCACTGTGCCCCAGTCTCCCCTACTGAGTTTAATATAGTAAGGATATAAAAAAGGCAAGTTTTATTTTTCAAGGGAAAAAAAATCTACATATCTTATATTTAATGCGTTATCCTGACTAAAATATTCTTATTTTATTTATTTATTTATTTTAATAATTCTTTTCATTTTATTTTAATTAAAGTAAATTTCATGATGTAATTTTTATAAGAGAAATGAACTAAATAACTGGTGTGACAAGAGTTTTTGTTTTCTCGCGTCAGAAGAATCTTTTTTATGAAGAAAATAGAAGTCACAGCCTTATTAAGTAAGGTCTTTTGACAGAAAAATCATTTATTTTTGGATGAATATATATAGATTTCTGTTGAAATTTCATCTTACATTTGATGATAATTAAATATAATTTTATTATAGATAATAAAATATAGATTATTATACTCAGTACAGGATAAAAAAAGACTAATTTTTTAAGAAAAATAAATAAATAAATAAAAACATCAAGGTCTCTTTTATTTAATGAGTTACATTAACTAAAATATTTTTATTTATTATTGTTATTATTATTTCTTTTAAATAAATAGTTTTATTTTAATTTAATTAAAGTACATTACAGTATTAAAAAAATAATAATTCTGTGTTTTTAATTTATATTTTTATTCCTTGACAAGCACTTTATTTTTATGTCTTTTTTATTTTATGAGTTTCATGTGATTTTTGTAACAAAATATTTATTTAAAAAGAGACGAGTATTCAAAATTTTATTTATGCATTCATCTTCTAAAATTTTTATTTTCAGTTTAATTCCAAAATTAGAAAAATTCAGAAATTTTAGAAGTTCTGCATATACTGGTTTTAATACTGAGTATAACCAAGAAGTAAAAATTGGAACGTGCACTTAATTGCGAAATTGAATTTTTACAGTTACAATTCTATTTATGCGACACAAGTTCTTGTTTTCTCTTGTTAAAAGAATTTCCTTTCTGATGAACAGCTTTATTCAATAAAGTGTTTCAACATAATATTTACTGATGGATAAATATATTTTTTTAATTATTGTTGAGATTTCTTCTTTACTTTTAACTTCTTTACGTCTAATTTTATTATCCATAATAACACAGGTTTGCGATGAAATTGAAGGTCAAAACATTTTTCCAATGTATTTTTGGATGCTGATTAAGGAAAAAATACTCAAAAATTTACACTGCATACAGGTTTGATAGAAAATGAGAATTTTGTTTTTGACAGAAATGAGCTTAAAATTCCACTTTCAAAACTCACATCTCAGTTATTCCCTAGAAAATCTAGGCGATGTCAGTGAAGGACAAGGAAAACAACATTGTAAAGACATAAAAGAAATGGAAAGGAAGTATCAAGGCCGGTGGAATGTTAACACATACTTGCCAACCATCTCATTAATAACCGTACAATTGTTAACGCCCCCTGAAAAAACGCCCCTTTTCTCACACCACTATATTTTTAGAGTAATTCTCCCCAAATGTTGTTACGATTAAATAAGACTAAAAGTACTTTAAAAAGTTATTGGTGTGAAAAAAAAAAGCGGGTACGGTTCATACATTGTACGGTTCATAATGAGATGGTTGGCAAGTATGTTAACATGTTAGCAAATTACTGTTGAATGCTGCATAGAGAGTCCACAAGAGAAAAAGTTCTTAACGGATTTTCATATAAAGAATCAATATAAGAAACATTTATGAATTTTTAAAAAATCTACAGACTTGTGGGACACCCGGTATATTTTTCTTTTATTGGCAAACTGTTAATTCTTATACGTTTTCGTAATATTGTTATTTTATGAATTTCATTTATTTTCAGCAATAAAGTGTTTATTTAAACTCCAGAAAAAATTCAGAATTTCACTTATGCGTACAATTTTAAGAATTTTAAGTTTGAAATTAATTCAGTAATTAGGAAATTTCTAAAGTTTTTTCAGACTTTCTCCTGCTGCGCTCAAATTCATTCCGGAAAATTTCTCAGTAAAATCACCAGAAAAGAGCACAGAGCTGTTTCATTGGAATCACCCAGAGTTTAGCATCCAAGTTCCGTTGTGTGACAACGTTTTGACAGAAAAATTATTCATTTTTGCATAAATGTTTTTTAAACTTCTGTTGAGATTTCTTCTTATTCTTAAAGACAAATAAGTTTCCTTTTACTACATGTAATAATGTATAAATAAGCATTTTCAGCTTAATAAAGTAACAAAAAATAAAAGCTGTTAGAAATAACGAGTAACGCTGATTGACATTTTTATAGTCTTTCTTATTAACTATCTATCCTAATGTGTCTGTTCCACTTTATTTTACTTAAAGCGGAATACATATACATATATATATATATATATTAACAAGCTTCTTTTTCTTATGGGTATTTTATTTCATGAAATTCATTTTTATTTTTATTTTTTAAATAAAGTGTTTATTTGAATAATAGAAGAAAAATTCACAACTTTATTTATGCTCTGAAACTATGACAGTGATTTCGTATTTAAATCTGGAGTTAGATAACTTCAGAAAATTTTTCTGAATTTCTAATATTGCTGTTTGTGTTACTGGAATATGCACTGTAAATATAAGTGTCTGAAATGGGTTTCCACTGTTCAGTTTTAAGATGAAAAAAGATGTCTCATTTATTTCAGTTTCTTGGAGTATCTTAAAAGGCACATCGTGTCACACACTTGAAGTGTCTAAAATTCCGCCATCTTTAATCCTGATTATTATAAATATTTTTCATAAATAAATAAAACTTTGAATATTATTCTGCTTTTCTGTTAAAATAGATTTTAGAATCTGCTTGAAGTTAAATAAAATATCAATAATTTTTACAAGAACAATTTCCATGTACTGGGTCTGGAATCTAACCGATTATCAATGGATTCAAAGGCAACCGTCTGCCTGATCGTGCTACAATGATGCACTTTATCTTTTTATTATATGATAGTATCTTATAGTATTCGCGAAAAGAATAGTTGTTTTATGTTTTAACAGGTATTTTTTACAATAAAACTAATATTAATGTGTTAAAATCTTAATATATATTATTGTCTTAAATTTTTTGTGTAAAGGTTCATAGTTCTTTTGTAAAATGTATAACAAATGTGTAAAAATTACATATTATAGATCTTAAATTATTTCTGGTTTAAAACTCATAATTAAATAAGAACAAACTATGTACAAGAAAACCCCAAAAAATGTTGTTTTATATTTTAGATTGAGGTGGAAAAAATATGAAGAAGAAAAGAGTTAAAAAAAAAAGTGATGCACAAATTGTTTAAAAATTGTTCTGTTTCAAATTCGCTTTCTTAGCTAGAAGTTGCTTGCTTCGTTTATCTTAATATTTTTTATCTTTTTATTTTTAACCAAGTAAAATTCTAAACTGCGACATGTCTTAATTTCCGACATATCAACCTTATTCATACACTTACCTTAGCTCATTTATATATATATATATATATATATATATATATATATATATATATATATATATATATATATATATATATACATACATATATATATATATATATATATATATATATATATATATATATATATATATATATATATATATATATATATATATATATATATATATATATCATGTGTATTAAACTCAGATGCCTGTGCTATCTGAAATTTCTCATACTTACGTGTTTCAGAGTTTTGCGCCTGAATTGGTATTTTAAACACATTTCTGCCTGAATTTTATTTACAGAGTGGACTCTTAAATTTCCAACAAAAAATTTCTTATTAAAATATCGAGAGAACGGGAATCAACTGATTATATCATTCGGTGTTTGGAATCCTTATCCATTTATATGACAAATAACATATGCTTGTCTTTATTTTAAATCTTACCACAATGCTTTGAAGTGTGAAGTAAACAATTGAGCATGCAGTTAATTAATACATTCAATTTTTACAACTATACTCGTTTATATCACGCAGAAAATCTGTTTTTGTTTATATATTTCTATTGCGATTTCTCTTAACTTCAAATATTATTTATGTGTCTATTTCAAGGGTAGCAATAATCCTATTTTTTTTCTTTACTTGCGTTTTATTATTTTGTTACTACTTTTTGTTTTCAAACAGTATTTATTAGCATACTATTATATCATTAAAATCTTTACAAACAATTTTATTTGTAAATTAATGATAAAAATACTATAAAACGCGAAAATATAGAAACTCTGCGATACCCGATCACTTTTTATTATACAAGTAACTGTGCGCATTAAAAAAAGCCTGTTTAATAAACTCCCAGCTAAAAGAAAATTGCAAAAAAAACTTTAAAAAAAAAAAAAAAAAAAAAATTGTAGATAATTTGAAGGTATTTGGAACAATAAAAATTTAAGTGGAAATAAATTATTTGCTTCTAAAACTGTAACTTTTTTGCTTTTAAACTGCAGTTATTCAGCGGATTTTATACTGCAGCAGATTTAATGATTTTTGTTGCAAATACCTTCAGATTATTTGCAGATTTTACTTTAACTGGGGTAACAGAAGAAAAATCTAGATTTATTTTTTGAGAGAGGAAAATCAGGACTGTTATATTTAAAGAACCTCGCTAGTTTAAGTGTTCTATTTTTTTTTTTTTTTTTTTTTTTTTTTTTTTTTTTAATATATATATATATATATATAATTTTTCTTGTCTTCATACTTCACATTATTTTAATTACAGTAGAGCATTTCATTTTCATACGAAGGTGCACATCTTTTATTATTATTTTTTCATTCCCCCCCCCCCTTATATTTTGCCATTTTTTAAATATTTATGCATATATTTTCCCCTTTTATTCATTTAAAAAAAAAAAAAAAAAATCCGTTTTAAGGAATTAAAATTTTAAAGGAGAAAATATTTGCTTACAAATTATTCATAATTTTTACCTTTAACGATTTTAAATATGTATATATTTCGGTTTTAAACTTTTTAAACATTATTCTATTAAAAATAATAATAATAAAATAAGATAAAAAAGATAAAGTGTTGTTGCAATATTAATATTGCCGGTATTGCGGAAATTAGAAAAATTTTAATAACAGAAAATTATGGAGAGAAATGCTTTAAATAAAACGATTTAAAGATATTAAAGGCAGACAAATTTATCATTTTCTAGAAATATGATTTGTTTTTCTATGCATTTGATATAATATTATTAATAAAAATAAAGAGGATTTATCGTTTTATTTTACAACTTAATTTTTAATGCACTATCGGGCTTTTGTACAGAAAAAGTGCTTACATTAGCAATTAAAAAATGTAATACTGTTGTTATTTATAAGGTTTAATAAGATTGATTCATGAAATATAAATAAGTAAATAAATAAATAAAAATACTGCGTTTTATTAGTTGTATATGTTTTCTAGGTGGAAAGTAATAATACAGTAACAAAATTTATAGAAAATTACTTCTAAATCTTTTATGAAAAGTTAAACTACCTTCAACAGCAAAAAAAAATTATTACAAAAAGTAGTACTATGTGCATTTAGTTATAAAACCCATATTAGAAATGACTCATTCATGTATTAAACTTCTGATTATTTTTACTAAAATCATCATAAAGCGGCTAAAAGAGGCCATACAATTTATAAAATATTTTGCTTAATCATTATAACCCTTTCTTTATGTGATTACACTGGAAGAAAACGCAATACATTACTTTTCGTAATATATATATATATATATATATATATATATATATATATATAGATATATATATATATATTTAAAAGATTGTAAACCGTGTTTTGTGATCTATACCTAGTAAATTTTTAACTTTTTATGAGTAAAATTATGATCCTCACCCTTCGATTTTAACAAAATACAAGTGTACTAAGTTTAAAAAAAAAATTATAATAAAGTATATATATATACATGAATGTAAAAATAAGCAAAAATCAACAGTAAATAAGCTTTATCCTTTTTTAGAAAAAAAGGGGGTTGAAAAATGCTGTTTTCTGTCATAATAAAAACTTCAAACAAAATTAAGCTTCTTAATATTTACATGCATAACATTACTCCTTACCTTATGTTTTATTTAGATATTAATATTTTTAACACTTTTTTTTCAGGTTTACTGTTATATAAAAGTCAGATTTATAAAGTCATGAGAAATTCCGAAAAACATAACTCCTAAAAAAAATATATATATATATATATACATAAATTCAACAATAAATTTTAACTTAGAACCCTTTTTTAATTCAAGAAAAACCAAAAGAGATGAGAAAAAAAAAAAAAAAAAAAAAAAAGATTATAAATTACGCGCTATTTAGCTAAATGGCTCAATTGACTCACGCAATTCAAAAAACATGATTTACGAAGCATATTATTAACACAATTTACGTAGTTTTTATGTTTCATTTTCTCTACTTCTTATTTATTACAAACATAGTTTTTATTGCTCCGGTAATAAGGAGGAGTTGGAAAGTTACCGCATCCAGAAATATCAGAAAATCTGTGCGAAATTCAAACATATGGAAAAAAAAGAGTCTACCCCGGAAAAAATACTTTACCCTATCTGCTAACCAGGTTAAGGGTGCGAAATTTACTGCAAATGGGTTATGGTCACGCTTTAGGAAGCAAGTGTTTATGGCCATAAACAAATTATATGAAAGGGGGAAGTTCACCGCATAGTTTTTGCCTATACTGGATTTTAAAACTGAAATATACAGTGGATGGTGAACAGTTTTTATCAAGATAAAAGCTATTTACAGCAATGAACGCTAGTTTCTTTTAAAAGGGAGTTATGTTTTCAATCTTGATTTATTATTAGTGATAAAAAATCATAGAACTTTATTGTTTTCCGGTATTATTTTGATTTAAATCTTTATATATTTAAATTTTAGTTCATTTTAATCGTTATTATCTATCCTGCCCGATCAGCAGTTTGTTATTTCTTGTATTTTAGCGAGCAATGTCTGCATCATATTTGATAACTGCTATGAAGCTGGATATTTTAAATATTGAATAATTTTTATGTAGTGTAAATGAATGCGTAATATATTTTCAATATAACAAAAACATTTCTATAGGTTAATATTTTTATTAAAAAAAAAAAAAAAAAAAACGCGAATTCTTCATGCAGTAGCCGAATAATGCGCAGCTCATAGGGTGTAGCGTATTATTGTTTAGATCAGCTCTTTCTTTATTTAAGATAATTAATAAAAATTGTATCACATTAATAATAAATAGGTAAGATTGACTTTGTTTTATTTATTTTACTTGTTTATTCCTTTCTCTTGAAGTCAAAAACTCTCGTGTCTAGAGTACTGCCTCCACGTATCCTGTGGTGCTCCTGTAAGAAATAGATGTTCATTATTAATCTACAGTTTTGTGAAATATTTTCTCATAATTCAGAAGAAATTTTAAGATTTAAATTTTTTTTTATATAGTAGATTCTTAGTTATACTAAAAATATGGGAACTAGGGGCAGAACTCATACTTCTATCTATGAAACAATTTTTTCTTCTTCTTAAATCAACTATTTTATAAGTAAAGAAAATTTTTAAACAAATACTGGTATGAGTTCAACGGAAATTTACTATCCCTGTTATACATAATATGTTTATATAATGAATACATTTTAAGTATTACAGATTGAAGAAAGTTTAGGATGCTCTTTATGTTAGCACTTCTATTTTACATCTGTATCATCTGGGAGCTTGAACAAGATAAATTTGCTGATACACACAGTTCCAAATTCCAGTGTCATGCAGATGGTGCACATATTTTAAGTATGTCGGAATCGAATGAGTTTACTGTAAGTATGGATGTCTTGATTAAATATCAGTTCTACAAACAGAATTTGTTGGGCATCAAATATTTATTTATAATAATATTACAATATGTCACGGCTCGTAGAACTAAAGAACTTAAAAAAATTTCTTTTATCTTCATAAAATATTTTGATAAGAGATAATGAGAAACTTCAGAAAAATCACAAGTTCCGGAAACTTCTTAAAAGAGTTTTAAGGGCCGCGGTAGCCCAGTCGGAATTGGAAGATTGTGGGTTCGGTACTCGAGCCAGACAAAGACCATTTTATGCACTAATGGCGGCTGACGCACATAAAATCTGTCGTGGCTGCAATGTCCTCCATGTTCCCATCTGAATTATTCCTCTAAGGGTCACCAAAGCGGGGGAGCCCTCCACTCCGTGGAGGATCAAAACTGTTATGGCATGTCTCCGCATCACCTCTAACACTGTTAAAAATTTCTGTAAATTTAATGTAAATAATTATCCAGAGTCTCTGTAAATTTACAGTAATTCTTAGTTAAAAGTGAATAATCGAGATTCTCAATCTTTATTCTGTATTTTTACCTAATTTTATTATTTAATTTTTTAATTAAAATTAAAAATGACTGTTTCTACTTTAGAAAAAGCATTCCGAGTCAGAAATATATTCTCACCAAAAATTAATTAAATTAATATTAGTTATTAAAGTGAATATATAAAATAAGTTTTTTAACATCTCCGTTTATTGTTCTCTGTAATTTTACGTAAGACTTAAGATAATACATTACGGAGAGTTTTCTGTTGAAATTTTTAACAGTGAAGGGTGAGTTCCAGACGATCGCCAATTGCCCAGTGCGCAACAGTAGTACGACGTAAAACCCAACCAACCAAACAAACAAACAAAAGAGTTTTTAAATTAATGAATACTTTTAATATTCGAAAATTTTGTAAAATATAATTTTCAAAAATTTTATGTAACATCGCAGTTCTTTATGATTTTAAAAGCTTCTTATTTTTCAGAAAACATTCGATAAGAGGATGATTATGAACTTCAAATATATAGTATGTTTCTGAGGTGGAAACATTTTTGAGCTGAAAGATCTTCCTTGACTCTTTTGACTTTTGTAAATGACGTTTTTATTAATTTCAAAAGCCTACTCATTTAACAGTTTTTACTGGATCTTTTTTCTAAAAGTTTAATATGAAGACAAACTAAGTATTTTTAGCATTGTAGGTAATTATAAATATAAGACAAATTTCTGCAAATGTTCCATCTGTTTTCGGGATATTTTTAATATTTTTCACAATGTAGGATTATATCAATCCGTAACATGATGATTGTGAGACAATGATACATTTTATTCTATTACTATATACAGAAATAACACTTTTTTAATCTTTAAATAAATCGCATACTTTTTAAAAATAAAAAATAATTGACAAAAACAAATCATTCTCAATTATTTTTACACTGTTCAAACATGTTTACAGTATATGATGTAAAACTGAATTAAAAAAAAAAAAAAAAAATAATAATAATAATAATAATGAAAACACAATGCATTGATTGAGTTGTTGAAATCCTATATATTTTAAATTTTCGATTTAATTTAATTTAAAATATATTTTAACATTTTATAAAATAATTTACTCGCATATTGAATCTTTATTAAATGCTAATGATTTGTCCATCAATAAAACAAAAAGTATAAAAGAAAAAGGAAATATCTTTACAAGCAAAATCCTACTATTTCGTCTTCTAAAATATACCACATGCTTATTTCATTCTTGTTCTTCCTAATTCAAAATCTAATTTTATAACGTCATTTCAATCATTTAGTCAAAATAGTTAAAATTAAAAACTACTGAAAGTTTAAAATTTGTAATGACTCCACGTCTAAACATATTAAAAAAAAGGAATGAAACCACTTTTAAAACACGTATATAAAAATTCTTTATTAAAATCAAACACAAAGCTTTTCGCTATTATTAACATAGCATCTTCAGCTGATGTTAATTAACATACAGAGTAGACAGCATTATCAGAGCCTCCTTAAGTAGATGCATGTCGCATAGCTCGGAAAGTTGGCAACAGTTGAAGCGGTAGACAGCACCACCTAGTACCGATAATGCACTTTTTTATTCAACTGTCACCAATAATTTAACGAAGTGATACACTATATATATAATCGACTTTTCTTTGATTCTGTTCCCCTTTTATATATACCATATCCCACTTTTAAAAATTTTTGATGGCTGTTGAATAATAAAGTCGCGCAATCTGTACCAGGTGGCGCTGTCTACCGTTTCAACTGTTGCCTAGTTTCCGAGCTATGCGACAGGTATCTAGTTAAGGAGGCTATGACATTATATACTGAAGAAGTTCAATACAGTTACAGTTCAAAAGTTAGCTGGTAAATATTATGAGTCATTTAAGATCACTCGGCGTCACACTAGGGTTACACAGCAAGTTCAGTAGAAAACGTTGAAGCACAAAAAGTTTTCAGCACACCGGAACTATCTTGTAGTGTAGTCACGTACTTTAAGAAAAAAGAAGGTCCCGTTCACTAAAAGTCACACCAGAGCTACATGGCAAAGGAATACTTATAGAAGCATACACAAATTCACGAGCAGGAAGATTAGAAGTCTCGATAACAGCCGTCAACGAAATTAAAAAGTCAAATGCTTTTGTGCAGAATCAAAATTATTTCGCTTTTCAATATATTGGTCGTTAGTAGTTTCTCAATTCTCATGGTTAATTTTAGGGAGGTTAATGTATGAGGTAATATGAGGTAATGTACAATGGTTAATGTATATGGAATTTCTGCTCAATATATTCAAAATTAGGACTAAAGAAAGTACAACGTACCTTCAAGCTGTTTATATATATATATATATGTATGTTCTTGCGGCAAATAAATTGCATGCCAATATCTAATTCGGATTTTGGATTTGGCTGGAACTTAATAATTCTCTTCCGATTTCTTGTTTTACCTAAATGTGAAAAATATGATCTTGAAACAGTTATCCGCTAAGTAGTACTTCCCGTTCTTTTTTTTTTTGAGCAGTAACAATAATAATCATTTGTGTAAAATGGGAAAGTTAGTGTTTATGGACACCTCTAGAGTACGAAATATTGGGTATAAAATAAGGAGAAATTTTATTTTTAATATTAAAAAAAAAAAAAAAAAAAAAAAAAAAAAAAAAGCTAAAGAAAATTTCGAACTGCAACATTGTGATCATTTATATTTAGTGTTGCTTTTCACTCCAAGGTAGTAACACGTTTTTTTTTTTTGCACCTGAAGAAGAAGTCCATGTACTTTCGAAACTGGTAGTCCTTATATTATTTTTATTAATATGCGAAGAAATTTTTAAGCTTGGATATTCATTGTACACCAGTCTTTAAATTTATTATGATTTATATTTTGTCAATTTCTTTCAGATTGATGATCAGCAAAATAAAGAAAGAAAGAAAAGGAAAGGAAAACCGCATTTTAAATAATATTAATCGGTCATGCAATTTCTTTCTCTATGATAAAAATTGATTTAAACTAGAAATAATTTCAACACTTTTTGTAGGTCAATCATAAGGCAAAACTTTCTCTTGCTTTCATGCCTTTTACAAATCCGTAAGAAGCGAAGAATAAGGAAATAGAGAAAAAAAAAATGCAATTCTACGCATATAAATATTTCTTTAAGTCCAAAATCCTTAGTGCGAAACTGATATTGGAAAATATATTATAAATTTAGAAATATTTCATAGTATTTCTAAATGATAAAACTAAATTTTGAAAAAGATCGAAACATCACCAGATCATTAAAAATTTCAATATTATATAGAAAACATTTTTACGATACGGAAAGAGAAATATGGGCAAGTGACAAACGGCATTTTTTACCTGTTACTCACTAATATTTTTCAAGCAAAATAAAGAACACTATGTGAAAATAGAATATATTTAAAAGTTACTTTGGAATATATCTGAAAAATTTAAAGGTTAATATTTTTTCTATAATCAAAAAATCAGTTTGAATTATTATTTTCGAATGTATCAGAAAAAACGATAGGAAATTTGCCTGTTATTTTGAAAAAATCCTGCTAGAAACAAAGTAAATCCTTTTTTTTTTTTCAATAATCAATAAAACTGGAAAAACGTAAATTTACTGTTTGAAAGTGTTAGTATACGAAACAATATAAAATCGACTATGTTAAAATAAATATTTAATGAAGCTTAAAATCTTTTAAAATCTTTCAAAAACTATTAAAATAGTTATCAAGATTTGTATCAAGAAAGGTACTTTATATATTACTTTTTATTAAAATATGTATAGTATTTATATATATTTCTCCAAAAATGTTCTCTTAAACGTGTACGTTTTAAACACGTATACATATATAGATATGTATCAAAACATATTTGACTGTAAATGTATGTGTGATTTATATATTTAACCACATACATGTATATACATTTGTACAAAGAAACAAATTATTTTCTGTTATGCGTAATACATGGAAAGTTGATAACTTAATTTTAATCATAGTCAGAACTGAATATAATTTTAATAAAATATGCACGCAATGAGTGCTATCCGAATTTCTTGAGAAAATATGTATTATTAAATTAAAATTAAGTAAAATAAAGAATTATGATAGGAGAAGGTTAAAAATAAACTTTAAAGGACATTAAAAGAATAATATTATTTTGAATAGCGACAAAACATGGATTTATTAATTGAATTATAATTATATAATACGGGACTATTTAAAAATGAAAAAATTCATTGCACAAGGAAGAAAAGAACTAAATTTTCTATTGTACTATTTACTTATTCTTTATTATTATTATTATTATTATTATACGTGATGTACCATCATTAACAAAAGTATTTTATGATATTGTGTTTCTTCCTGATATAGCCTGACAAAAATAGTTAGAATATGTACAAATGGTATTTATGACACTTTTAATGGCAAATAGGTAGCTATGATTTGGCATCGCCAGAAAATACTGAAAAACGCCATAAACTTTCGTACCAAACGCAGACATATTTGATAAAAAAGCTTAAACCCCTAAAGAAGTCTGAAATAAACGGAAGAAAAAAGAAAAACACGATACTTCCAGCAGCAAAGAAGATACAATACAACTGAAATTGTAAGATTCTACAAATTGCGAGGGAATAGAATTTGATAAGAATTACTGTATTGGTTGTGGAGAAAAATACACCTGAAGTGATTCCATAGAACTTGGGCAAACTATTATGACCTTTGACAGAAATGTGTTAAAGTTTAACGAAAAGTGAAGGATTAAAATTATACTTCAAATTCAGTTTATTCTAATTTTATTCACCCATTTTCCATGACGAAATTGCATCTTTACAAATTGCTATATGTTTTTTTCGTATGATTAACTATATAAAATATGTTATTTTTTGCTATTTTAACTTTGCTTTTTCTCTTTTGCTCAAAATATGTTGAGCATACGTTTGAAAAATTTAAATATGCATAAATAATCCTTATATTTGCAATCTAAGAATTTTTATTGCAATCTTTGAAAACTATGACAATCTATTCTAGGTCGAAATTTTTACCGAATCCAATACATTCTTCGTAAAGATACATAAAAAAGTAATACGCCAACATTGATTCAGAACAATATCTAAAAAAAAAAAAAAAAAAAAAAAAAAAAAATACATATTTAAATTATTTAGACAACATGAAAAAAAAAGAGAGAGAAAGAGAGAGAGAGAGAGAGTTTTCTGTTAAGATAAATACATTCAAAGTTGATAACTTTATTGTAATTATGGTCAAAATTGAATATGATTTAAAAAAAAAAAAAAATGCACACAATGCTATGGTGTAAAAAGAGAATGAGTGCTATTCGAATTTCTTGAGAAAATGTGCATTATTAAATTAAAGGTAATTAAATTAAAGAATTATGATAGGAGTAGGTTAAAATAAACTTTAAAGGACATTAAAAGAATAATTTTATTTTGAATAGCGACAAAACATGGAGTTATTAATTGAGTTATGATAATAAAATACGGGACTATTTGAAAAAAGAAAAATTCATTACACAAGAAAAAGAGAACTAAATTTTCTATTGTATTATTTATTTCTGATATCTATCTATCTATCTATCTATCTATACATATATATATATATATATATATAGAAATATATAGACTAATTTTTTTATTCCATCCAAATTTTAAGTTATATAAGCTCACTGTTCCAGCAACTGATTTCCAAAAAGTACATTAAGAAAACTTATTACTGATTCTTCGCTTTTTTTTTTATCTTACAGAAAATATGAGGGGGGAAAAAGTTACCCCAAAGCTATAATATTTTCTATTTCTGCTGTCGTTTAACGTGTCTTCCAACAGCAGTTAAGGAAAAAATAAAAATTAAAAATAAAAACTTGCCATACGCATAGCGCATCATAAATCCCTCTCTACTTTTTTTTTTGTCTAAGTGCTTGAGTGTATAGCTTTTCTTAAATATTAAATAACAACTTAAGGCAACTGTTAAACAAATCAAATGTTGAAGTCTTCGTTTTTATGTACACCCCATTCATTATATACGTATATACATATATTCATTTACAAAAATATTTACCTGAAACGTCTGAAAAAAAAAAAAAAAATTACAGTTATTAAAATGAAAATAAAAAAATAAGTAAATAAATATTTTTTTTCATTTTAATCTTTAAAGAGATTTTTAAGAACAGGTATTATATGAAATTATATTTCTAGTTATTTTTGTGACTGAATAGGGACGTTAATATAAGGTATTGCAAGGTAACTAACGTTGCAATCTAAGAGAGCATTTATATGCAAATATATAATTTTGCTACATAATTGTGATAAACCATTTTTTTTTAATTACTGTTTTTCAATATAAAAATAGTTTTTTGCATATATTGTTACTGTGCGCTAAATTCAGTTTTGGTACTGCTGGGTATAAAACAATGTTGAAATTTATGGAAATTTTAACAATACAAATACAACAATTGCAACAATTTGAACAATACATTTATATAATTGTTAGAACATTATAGACTCCGAAAATCATATTTAATAATTAATCTAGACTCTTTCATTTTAAGACTCTAATTTTAGTATGCGTGTACATGTATAAAACTTCCGCATTTTTGTCACTCCTTGCGGTTTTCTCAAAGAACGTGTATCTTCCCTTATATCTTTTTCGCTTCTGTAAAACTGTTCAGTATATGTATGTAAGTGCCTCTCTTAAAAGGACGAGCCTTTGGCTCGCTCTAAAACACGATATATATTTTAATAAATAACCCAGATGAAATACACGTTCACAATTCATTCATTACTCAATATTAAATCCACAGTGTATAACCTGGAAAATATTCTAGATTCTTTTTCAGAATAACCAGTGCTAAATTCTAATGAATGAAAAGGTGGAGAGAAATGCCAGAAATGATAGATAACTCGGAATGTAAGATACACATTTTCTTTATGTAAGAAGATTTACAGGTAAGCGAATTTTACTTACCTATATTATCTACTCTGAAATTATTATAAAATATTGAAATTTTAAATACATGATATATTTTAAAAAGGATAAATAGTAAGAGTTAAAATCGTACTCACGCCATATATATATATATATATATAAAAGAATATTTTATTTAATTAATAATAATAACAGGAGACTTGGCGTTGGAATATTAAAACTCGAATAAAAGACTACGTCAGAAACGCCAAAGAAAAATATTGGAAATTTATACAGCTGTTTCGGCAGCTTTAAGCGTGCCGTCATCAGTGCAAAAAGGATCCTTTTTGCTATGATGACGGCACGTTTAAAGCTGCCGAAACAGCTGTATGCATTTCCAATATTTTTCTTTGGCGTTTCTGACGTAGTCGTTTATTCGAGTTTTAATACATTTATATCTTTAGCGAAAAGTATTTTTATTTTTAAAATTCTTCGAAACTTTTAAAAAACAAATACCTTAATTTTTGTTTAGGAAAAATTCATTCTAAAAAAAAAAAGTAATTGTTTATGCTAAAAAACATACAAAAGTAATAAAATATTGCTATTAATGTGTATTCACTTATTAACAAGTTAACATGTGATTTATAGATACAGTCTACGATAAATTACTATTTTTTATTTAAAAAAATCTGTTAGAAGTACATTATTGTATACATTATTTATTATATGGCTATATTAGGAATTAATTTCAATTCCTCAACAGCTTTCCTGGACATGGTCATATATTATAGTAAAGCACTTTTACTAGCAATAAAAAAGAATGTTATGGTTTAAATATTGGCAACCCTGTATATCTTCTGAAGATTATGTACACACCACATGGGGCATATAAATATAATCCTACATTAACAATACACGGCACAACCCGAAATACACTTTCATCAGTTTTCAAGCATTGTCGCACTATAATCTAGTTCTTTTGTGTAGCCCTGTAAAAGAACAGTGATTGATTTCCATATCATATTCTTTCTGAAACATGTTTTTACGCATATACAAAATATATATTCGTTTAATTCAGTTTAGTGCAGTCCATAGATGTTAAACGCTACTTACCTGCAATTTCCCCCAAAAACGTAATGTATTTGAATTCTCTTGGGTGTCCCTGTACACGAACTATTTGCTTCATCTCAACGAAAAGTTTAGTGTAGCATCCCTATATGATACAAATTTAGAATACCAAGCTTGGGATTTCTGCTGCTATTTGTTTTTGAGATATGCTAATAACAGTCAGATACAGAGACAGACACACATACAACCGCTAAAAACATGATTTTCGAAGTCAGGGGACCTCAAAACGTGTAAATATAACAAAAGCTATTTTCGATAATTTGTCCCAAACATAATACTTTTTCTACAATATGTATGGGTAAGAGAATGTGTAAAATCAATAAATTTATTTTTAACTATCATTCAACATTCGTTTTAGGAGGTTTGACTTTTTTTTTTCTATGCTCACATTGAAAATTTGCAAATTTGAACTAATGAACCTAAGTATAATTTTTTGCTTGATTTCCTATTACTATTGTAATTGCATATGTATATACACTATTTCATTTTGAGAAGCTAAAATTAATTCTCATTTTGTACATTAATCCGAAATTTGGTTTAATACTGCCTTATTAAAACATAGAAAAAAAAATATGACAACAGTGCCATCTCTTGAGTTAATGATCCAAATGTAATCAACACCAATATAAATCAAAGTGCTACTAGATACGAAAAAAATAAGCTTTATTAAATTATTTTCATTGTTTTGTGAGTCGTAACGTCCAAAAAAACGCACAGACACACTAAGACATTTTCTAGAAAAGGGTAGATCATGTTCGGTATATTTCAAAGCGTGTAAACGTGTAAGTCCATCAAAAATCGTAGGGTAACTCTAGGATAGATGGCCATAGAGAAGCGATGGCCGACAATCTAAATATTTCGTGAACTTGATCATAGATGGACACATAAACTTTGTTCATAGGACATAGTTCAATGGTTTCATTCATACGACGTGCAGTTGCGTTTTTCGATTATAAGAAGTAAGCGAAATTTTAATTTTAATTTAATTTAGTGGTTGATCAGTGTTGCCAGATTGGGGACTTTTTTTACTCAACTACCACCAATAATTTTGAGAAGTGATATTTGATATAAGTAATAAACGGTAATCTTCGAAGTGATTGGGCAATCGTTACGATTAAAAATTATTGGTGGTACTTGAATAAATAAAGTCCCTAATCTGGTAACACTGAGTTGAATGGGTTTTTTTAAGTCAGGTATTTGAAGGTTTTAAAATGCGAACGTTACGTTAATTATTACTATACGGACTTTTAAGTCACGTATATAATCTAATATTTGCTTTTAAGCCTAAAACAAGGACGTAAAATAATGGAGTGATGCTTTAAATTGGGTGAATATCTGTCCTTCAACTTTAGGAGAGACGACCACTTTTAAAGCATCAAAAACAAGGAAGTAAAAACAAAACACGACATTTCCAGAAGAGAAGAGAGTGCAATATATCTGAAATGATAAGATTCTGAAGATTCCGAGGGAATAGAATTTGAAGAGAATTACTGTGTCGGTTGTGTAAAAGAATACAATACCACAGCCAAAACGAATGACTAGATAAATTGCAAAAGCTACCTGAATTGATTCCTTAGAACATGTTAAAACCTGTAAAACCTTTGTCAGAAATGTAGTAAAATTTTACAAAAAGTGACGGATTAAAATTATACTTCAAATTCAGTTTATTCTAATTTTAATAACTGATTTCCGTGTTTTATTTGTATCTTTACAAATTGCTATACATTTTTCATGTTTAACTATATAAATTGTGTGATTTTTTCTATTTTAACTGCGCTTTTCCTTTCTTAATTTAAATGGCCATCTCACCTGGACTTGAAGGAGTGATGGCCATCTGCCCTTTTAATTTCAAACTATCTTACCAATTTTTATGCTCAATATTTATTTATTTTTTTCCCAAAATATGTTGAGCATATGTCTGAAAAAATTAAATATGCATAAATATTCCTTATATTTGCATTCTAAGAATTTTTATTTCAATCTTTGAAAACTATGACCATCTATACTAGTAGAATTACCCTAGATCGAGAATGTTATCAAATCGAATACAATCTTCCTAAAGATATATAAGAATGTACATAATACATCAACATTGATTCAAAACAAATATCTGAAAAAAAAAAAAAAAAAAAGGTTCATATGTAAATTATTTAGACAGTTAAAAAGAGTGAAAAAGAATGAATTATCATCATGAGAATTAAAAAATAAACTGTTGCTGAAAATCATCAAGCTTTTTTGGTTTCAATAAATTGTTAAATTATTTAGGATAATCAAGAAGTTAATATTAAATAATACCTAAATAGCAATTATTTATATGCACACATACACCTGCACACACACATGAGCAAAGCATTCGATTATCATTATTTTCATTGAAAAATTCCATATCGCCGAATAATATTTGTTGAAAGAATCTATTAGTAGGATGGAATTAAATTGATGATAATGCTGGAGCTGAAGCATAATTGATAACTCTGAGAAGAGTAGTCAACTGCCAGAGGATCTGTGTTTAGCTGGTTTTGGCTGGTGTTACTTAATGAATGAGGCGCCTTAAAAGAAACACTAAATTGATTATTGATGACATCATAAAACACTAATAATATTACTTCTCTTGTACTATGTTTAAATTTAAGGTATATTTATAAAATGCTATTATTGCAACACATTATTATTACTATTACTACAATTATTATTTTTGAACATATATTTTCGTTCTGATCTTTATTTGCTGCGTTTTTAGGAACGAATGCAAATCGAGCAAGCAATGTTATAACGATCTGCATTATATTAAAAATATTAAACTCTATTCCCTATCGCTGGAAATCTGCTAACAAAAAGTTTTGTAATTTATTATTTACTGATTTCGGGTAACCAATTTCCCTTTTAATTAATGATTACATGCTAAATTTAATATTTAAAAGAATTATTTACATTTATTATTCAATCTTTTTTAAAAATAAATTTTAACAAAAAAACCTGAAAGTTGCGTAAGTCTTTGTTTACCGCGTTTTTTAAGATAGAGCAGATTAAATATGAATTGTAAGTAAGTAAGTAATTGAGTAAAGCAAAAATATATACGTTATGAATAAAAAGGAAAACATTAGTATAAGAGACATACAGTGTTATAACGAACATTTAGCAACATTTAATCAAAAAACAGCATTCCAAATTTTCTTAAACTACATTAAATTGTCGTATCTACTTTATTTTATGATTTGTGTCTTTGATTTTGTTTTTTCCTAAAAGAATTTAGTTACTTTTATATAATAGTAGATATCAAACAAATAATTTGATAAGCTGAAATATTCTACACTGAAAAAATAAAATAAAATAATAGAACGGAAGTAAAATAAACCTATTGACAAATATTTTATTCTGATTTAACTATTTGAAAATGATAAATGTCGTTTGATCACCGATTTAAAAAAATTATATATAAATGATTTTTGTCTTTTTCTTCTTTTTCTTCTTCTTCTTCTTCTTCTGTTTTTTTTTTTTTTTTTTTTTTTTTTTTTTCTGTGCAATTTTTTATTTAGTGATTAACATGAAATGTGTGAAAACTGCTTGGCATTGGTGAACTCCGGTGAAATCTTCGTCATACAATTTGTTCTGGTAAGATTCAACTACACACATATTGTATCCATATTCAGAGAATTTTACCGATTGCTCGACACTGTCGCAGACCGACATGCCCCACCTTGTAAGGCTATCTACTGTTCAATCCTATATAATTACTTTATCCTAATTTATAGACTAATTGTTTTAAGGTAGGTTTCGTATTTTATTTTTCATGAAATTCGATACCATTTTCAATGCAATGAGCCCAATAATGCAAGTTTATGTGAAACATTGTTCTATTCTGCTATCTTAAAATTTTTTTCATTTTCAAATAACTTACGAAATCTCACCATTAGAATATTTATAGTTAATTATGCAATGTCACTATCATAAATAATATTTTGAAAGTGATCTGGCATGTTTATCATGAAAATATTCTTCTTAATGGATGTTTATATGAAATTTTGTCTTATTATGCCATGTTGAGAAAATCGTAAAAAATCGTAATCGTTGAGAAAATCGTAAATTTCGATTAACTTATGAATTTTTGAAGTTAGAAATTTCATAGTAAATGTTGTCTATCTTAATACCACAAATCGTATTTTAAAAGGGTCTGTCATTTTTATGAAGAAAATATTTCTCTTAATGGATGTTTATACGAAATTTTGCCGTATTGTGCCATATTAGGAAATTCGTGAATTTTGAATAACTTATGAAGTTTTTAAATTGAATTTTCATCGTTAATGATATTTATTCTAGAATTCTAAATGAAATTTTGAAATTTGTCTTGATACAATGCAAATATCTTTCAAAATGGGCATTTATGTGAAATTTTGCTCTAATCTGCCAAGTTAAGAATTTCGTTAATTTCAAATAACTTAAGAAATTTTCGAAGTAGAGTGTTCATAAATAGTGATGCTCATGCAAGCATCATAACTGACATTTAAAAAATCGTCTGACATATTTACGATAAAAATATTCCCTTTAATACGTATTTAAGCGAAATATTCTATTCTTTCATGTTAAAAAAATCGTAAATTTCGAATAACTTACGAAAATTTTAAACTACAATGTTGTAAATCAATAGACTTTTTTACAGTGTCATAAATAATATTTTTAAATTATTTGACTTATTTACGACAATTTTTTCTGCTGATATCGTATACACAAACTAAAAAACTAACACACTAACAAATAAACAGCCCACAGATGAACACCATGTGTATTTTGATATTCTTGGACTCCTCACACCACAAAATGTGTAGGAAAAGTGTAAAAAAAATCGAGGTAAAAAATTTTCCCGGGTAACTAAATTTTCCATACCTATAGTATGATGGAAAACTAAGAAATATCGTTCATTGAATGAAAGTGGTGAATGTCGAAATAGATTTCTATAAACATATATGTATATTTAAGATGTCTTCAAATTTCATATGTTTGTGAAAAAATAATTACCTTCGAAAGTGTATGAAAATGCTTTTCCGTTTTTAATTTCTTTTTTTCTTTTATAGAATAAGCATAACAATCTCCGATTTTAAAGTTTCTGGATTAATATGCCACCATGTTTCTTGTATTTGCTAATATATAGTGCTATAAAAAGCACTGAATTTTTATTTAAAGATGAAAATTAATAATCATACAACGAATGATCATTGAATTATTATAGTTTTTTATTTTGATATTTTCCCCATTTTTTAAGAAAATACCGAACAGAATTAGTTTGAACTTCCGAACGTTTATAAACGTACCTTTCCAGTAGCGATTTAGTCTCTAGTTCATTTAGGGGATCATCTACAAATTAAAAAATAATGCTTGGGATTACTTTGTATCATAAAAAAGTTACTAATGATTAGTAAATTTAACACATGATTTCACTTTATATTTACAATACCTGTGTGCTGTTTTCTAAAAATACAATAATATTTAAACAGATTTTTTTTTTCTAAAATTTTTAATATTTAGGCAAGTCTTTTTGCTTATAAAAAGAATAGATTTCTACAAAATTTTACAAAATTGATGTTAGAGGAACATCATTTTGAAACCTAAAATGTATACGTTTTATTTTTAATGAAATATGAAATTTTATTATAAATAGTTTTTTTTTGAAGCGCATGCGCGAAATATAGCCTTTTTTTTCTTTTTTTAATTACCTAGGCTAAAAGTTCAATATATATGGCAACTTATATATAAAATTCCTTTGAATCGAACAAAAATTAAAAAAGTTATCGTAAAAAGAATGAGTTGATTTCTGTGTTGTTCTAAAATTTGCAAGCTCATATGGTTTTCCGCATGTCATGTACTGAATTTGGAGATCCAATTATTTTAGCCTAATAGAAATGATTAAGTACGATCCATTATTACATGAAAAAATAATCCTTTATAAGGTTTTTATTAGCCTGATAAAAAATCATATTTAATTCTTTTGACTAGAAACATAGATTGAAAATGTGCAATGATGAAGCGATGTTGCATGTTTTTGTGTTTTATAGTTTTTACTCTCGATTGTTCAAAAGTGTGTCAGAAAGTAGGAAGAGCTTGGATTTTTTAACAGCTTTTTAAAATGATATTTTTTCTTTCTTCTTTCATCTTAATGAATTTACACACTTAACATTCTCTTAGCATTCTCTTAATTTTACAGTTAACATCCAAATGAAATATTACATCACTGCTATTTTCTGATGCTTCAAAATGTTTGTAGCAAAATATTCACATATACATGCCAGAAAATATAAAAGAAAAACCCTTACATTTCATTTGACAGATATTTTACGTAAAAACGAGATTAAAAAGAAAAAAGAGACATCAAATATGCAGTTATGTTTGTTATCTATGTTATTTTTTATGCATATTTTTTATCACATTAGTTCTTGTGTATTGTTTGTTAATCAAGAAACATGCAACATATTTTATACGAAATTTGAATGTTTGCACAAAATTTCTGCGCATAAGTTACTGTAAAAACATCCTTGAAATCAAAAACGATACTTCCGGAAATACTATATGACAGACGTCCCTCACAGCATCTTGGCTATTAAAGTGACAGCAATGGAGAAGACGACTCTAGCCGTATCTATGTAAATCGCACACAACTTTTCGCATCGCTGCTGTCAATCACTTGAAAAACGCTGTGGTAGGTCTGGAGAAATAGCCGCTCCTCGCTTTCGAAAAAGCTTTCATATCTATGTAGATGTTAAAGAGATATATTTTTCTAGGGATTTTAATGCTGTGTTCTTTATACACAGGTGTTAAATGCAGTAACGTAACTTGAATATGAAATGAGCGTTGAAAATCAATTAGGAAAGGACTGTGTAAACATTGCCTATTTATTAGCAATATCAGTTGATTGTGGTTAAGGTAGACAATTATGAGTCAAATCTTATAACTCGTTTAAAAGGTAACGAAAATGCAATCAATGGCAAATATTTTCTGTAGTATAGATTTGCATGGAGTATAACGTTTTTGTTCAATAATACCAAATGCAATAACATTATTTAAATAAATATCGATTTGGGTAAGACTGTGTTTTATCTTAGTATGAGAGCTTGCGCTTAAGGACTGAACCGTTTCTAAACATTCCCTACTATTGACAATAGACCAAGTAGCACATGAACGTTCTCTGAACGTCTAATAATGGTCACGACTGCGCTTCGTTTGAAAAGAACGTTCTACTCAACGTTCGAGAGAAGTATCATACAGAACGTTCTAAAAAGGTGGTTTCTGTACCATATTCATAAAAAAAACAGTTCCAGTTTTATGAAAAACGTTAAGTGTAACATCGTTATAACACGTTCACTTTCAGTGAAATTATAACGAATATGACAAAGTGCTCTATTTTCCGTTATAATGTATAAAACAATTCAAAACAAGATTGAACTTCGTTTTGTTGATACATTTTAAAATAATACTCATTGGGAAATGAAAGCGATGAGGAGGATTTGTTTTTTAAGATAATTTTAAATCATAATTATCTGATATTTGAAATTAAATTTCTCTTTACGAAAACTCTAATTAAAATGAACGTATAATCATATAATTATGTTGACATATTTTGTGTAAAATTACTATTTAATTGTTATATTGTTTTGCTATAGAAAATAATTTGCAATACAATGGAAGTATTGCACTCGGCCATATATTTAGATGTTACGTTTTCGCCTGATTTGCATGTTTTTAGAGCACAAAGAAGTGGTTTTTTGGCGATAGGTCAGTGTATATGTGTGTATGTACCTGATTTATATGCCCTTTCGTATGTATTAGTTGGTTAGTTATTTCATTTTTTTATTTATTTTTTGCTATGTAAAAGAAAAGAGTACATAATATGTGTAGTAATAGGTTATGAAAATCATGTTGTTACACATAATTTTTTTTTTTTTTCAAATTTCACTTCATTATTTTGTTCATAAAAATTGGCAAAAGTAGTTTGATATAATTATATACATATATTATATATTTGATTATGAAAAATTCTTTGATATAGAAATTATTCAAATATTGATGATCTACTTACATATTAAATGCTATAATATTACTTGAATCTACAAATTCCTTATTTTTATATTACTCTATCGTTTATAAAATATATAAAAATGTGAAAAAATAATATAAATAAGTTTTAATTATAAATATAAATATATATATATATATATATATATATATATATATATATATATATATGAAAGGATTAATTTTTAATGTAATATTCAAAGCTGTTAGAAACTCATAATTATTTGCATTATGACTAACCGCAAACACTACGTGTATAGAAGCGGTTGGTAATTTAGGCGTGTATTTCACTACTTGGCAATTTTCTCCCTTGTAATTTTTCCCTCTTTCTTTTAAATAGAAAATCGTCAATTTTAAAAGCTTAAAGTATGTTATTAAAGAAAAGTCTTTACTAGAGGTAGGGCATTAAATATAAAACTTGTAATCTCGAAAAATGTTTAAATCATGAATTTTTATTTTTATTAATCTGACGTTAGTTTCACCTTTTAGTAACAAAAAATATATAAAAATATGCCACGTAATACTCACTTTAAAAAGGTATTTTCATTTAGTTATTTCTATTTAAATGTTCAAGTTTTTATTTAAATTTCATAAATTACATATCTAACATTTAATTAGAAAATTTTTCCACATCATTCTTAAGGAAAAGTATATGAATTATTAGAATGTAATATCTTTAATTAATATCTTTTGAAGAATTACTTAAAATGTATAACTTCAGCAATGAATAAAACTTGATACTAGGTATTCCCCATTTTTAGTTAATGTCGCAGTTATTAAGTTCGCACTTAAGTCTGCACTCGCAGTTATTAAGTAAATTCCCAGACAGCACATCGCCTCTCCAGGATATCTTCAAAATGTCTTCTGGACGAAAGGGCATCCCAGAAACGTCCTTAAGATGCACTGTGGATAAGTTAAGCCTAACTGTGCTGTTAGGGTTTAATTCATTTCCGAAAAAAAAAAAAAAAAAAAAAAATGTTTGTTTTGCACTTGGAAAAAAGAAAAAAAAAGAAAGATTTTTAAAACAATCTGTAGAATTTTAATCTTGATACTATTAGTTTGATTTGAAACCAAACATTAACTTCAAAATATCAACTTAATAAACAGCTAATCGTTCACTTTTTATGATTCCATTTGATACTATCAAATTTTTTAAACGGGAAGGGATTAAAGATTTTTCCTTTTTTTTTCTTTTCTCTTTTTTTAATAATAACTGGTTATTCAAATGGGTATTAAAAATGCATAAGACTGTGAAAATGCACATCAACAAATTTCCAATCAATTCGAATATTTTTTGAAGACCTTTAAATTAATTACAGTTAATAAACCTTAGTTTCATTTATTTATTCAGAAACATGCATGCTAATTTCCTTGTGTTTACTGCAGCGTAATACGTTAAAATTAATTTAGTCAAAATATCTCTTTTAGACCAACATTTACTCGAATTATTTTTTATTTTTTTACACAAATTACTCGTACCACATGCAAGATAATTAAAAAGGAACTTTCTATAGTAAAACTAAAGAACCTGATCGAATCATATTAATTTCAACGAATTCTAAAATTATTTATGGAAATGAGAACGAAGACAGACAGATACACGGATAGACGAGAAAAAGTCATTAATTATTTTTAATGCTATTTGAAATTTTTTAAAACATAGAATTCAATTGAAAATGTACTTCGATCAATTTCCATTCATCCGCTAAATAGATTTTATGGCCTAGTAAACAAATCATAACTATAAATAATATATGTTTACTTAGTTTACTCGTTCAGAATACTACAATATGTTTTAGCGAAATATTTGTCATAGAACGCAATATATCCTAATTCCTTTGTAAATCTTTGTATAAAAACTGGCCATGTTTTTATACTATTTTCAATAGAGAACATGACATAATCAGCTGAATAATAATATATCAGATTAAACTTATTCTAAAAATATTCAGGAAAAGGAGAGAAAAGAGAGACTGATAAACTGAAATCTTAAATATTGTTCAACTTTCTTGTAAAGTGTTAAAAAGGATAGAATATTATTTGTGTTGAATAACACTTTTTTTTATGTAATAGTTTTAAAATTGAAATTTACTGCTTTAAGCTTGAAATTGGCAAAATTTATGCATATGTCAAATACTAATTATTAAGTTTAATAATTAAAACACTAACGACGCATCCAGATAAATCCTTAAATATATGTAATATGTGTATATATTAGTCGCAGTTTTATGACTCACTTTTTTCCTACAGGAATTTTTTGTGATGTCTGCAATTAGAGCGAAAAATACTAGCATTAAATAATAAAGATAATAAAATCTGCGCAGTACGATCCCTGATATGTGTGTGCGTGCTTATTTAGCAATACACAAGCCATTATTATTTTTAATTTTTAACATTTTTCAGCAAAGTTCACAAACCTATATGGTATCGGTTTTCGTGCTTTTATTTTATAAATGTTTTTAACGTGCTCCTACATACATTTTACAATTTTACTACGCCTTGCTCTTAACTGAAAATGGTATAGCATAAATGCTTTCGGTGCGGTAATGCCTGAAAAGAACTCTAACATATTATGGTCTACCAGCTGTATTTCTGTAAAACAATATTTAATATAATTTTATACAGCATAGAACATAAGAAAACAAATATTACGTATATACTTTCACTTAAATTACATAATTCATATGCACAAAGACATGTATTACATAAAATGGGGCATGATTAACATAAGATTCACTTTGCGACAAAAAAAAAAAAGTACATTGAGGGATATATGTGAAAATTTTTCAAAGTGTATTTTTAGTTATTTTATGCTTTTCAGCATTATAACAAAATCTAAAAGCGTTTGTGTTTTGGTTTGTTAGTGTATATGCATTTCCGCTCATTTATTCAGTAAATTATTTTAGAATATAATATTTCTGATATATTATTAAGGTTTACTATGGTTCTGTCTTTATTGAGAACAATATAGATAGTACTGTTTTATGCACAATAATTCGGAAAATAATTTCGATACATAAGGGTCTATGGGAGGTCTTTCTTTAAGCATATTTTAAAAGTTATATAATCTGCGCAAAATAACAAAATTAGAATACGTTATTCAGTTGTAAAATTCATTGTTTTCTGTATAATATGATTAGCAAAATTAATAGGTTTATAGGGCTTTACAATCCTTTTCAGATGCATTATGAGATATAAGTCAAATTGTGCAATGTAAATTTTTCAGTGTCGTATTTTTTCCCTTGGTATTATATGTAAAACGTATGGAAACTTTAAACAATAGACAAGCCTATGAAAAAATAATAATCTGTTTTATACTTTCCCTTTTGGAAATAAAAAACAAATTCTTCCGGCTTTTTCGGAAGGGTAGGTTGATTTCTTTTTCCTTATCAAGTAGCCGTCATTTTGTGTCAAAATGACGGCTACAAATTATTAATGCACTTGGTAGAAATATTGATGTAAGCTATGGACATATGGAGTTTTAAGCAAATCGGTTCATAAATACATTTTTATGTGAATTTAAAATTTTCAAGTGGCCGGCGCTTGGAAACAAAATGTTGGGTTAAGTTGACAAACATATGAAATGTATTTGTGAGATAAGACATATATAGTTCGAATTAATTCAAAATCTCAAAAATTTTCGCGTTGAAAAATTAAGTGGTCTTAAAAATTAAGTGAAAAATTAAGTCACTTCGACCAAAAGGGCAGAGAAAGTTTCTCATCTAAGATATCGTTGCAAATTTGAAAATAATTTTTTTTTAGAAATTCTTTCAAAGAGGCTTAGTAAGCTGCTAAAATGTTAGTTTTCTGCATTTCTAGTTTGTTTTAGCATTAAAATAGCGTAAGTTTTATTTAAAAACGCATTAAAAAGATCCAGTAACGCAGATAATGGATTTGGCGCGAAATTTGGCGACTTTTCCCCTATGGCGACTTTTTTGGCGATTTTTGGCGAGAAATACTTTTTATCGATATACCAAAGTTACGCAATAACGTGATTGGTTCACGAGTTACGTGAATTTTCTAAATTTTTGTTGTTTGAATGATAAATCCATTTTTCAACTTTGATTTGAATTGATTAAGTATTTCTAAAGTTACCGTGATAACAAATTTTCAAGTGAACGCCACTTGAAAACAATACAGTGGAACAAGTTGCCAAGCAAACACATCCAAGATATTTGAAGCGTAGGTTCACTGTCCAACTGTGGTTTAAATCAGTGCCATGTTTCAAAAGTTATTCTTATGGCAAATTTTCAAGTGGCAGTCTAAGTGGCTGCGACTTGGAAAAAAAATAGCAAAACAACTTGCCCATCGAGATCATCCAGTATATTTGTACGATAAGTTCATTGTCCCGTTCTAGTTTAAATTAAATCAGTATTTCAAAAAATATCGTCATAAGAAATTTTCAGGTGGCACCACTTGTAAAAAAAAGTGGAGTGAGATGCCCAGCGAACTTATCTGAGACATTTGAATGATAAATCCACTACCCAAATTTGATGCGAATTGATTCTGTATTACTAAAGTTACCATAATAACAAATTTTCAAGTGGCCGCCACTTAGAAATAAAATTGCGAATCAAGTCACCAAGTGAAATTATCCTAGATATTTGAACCATAAGTTTACTCTCCAACTTTTATTTGAATCAGTATAGCATTTTAAAAGTTATCGTGATGGCATATTTTCAAGTGGCAGTGTGATTTCAAGTGTCTGGAACTTAGAAACAAGATGTCGTGACAAGTTGCCTAGTGAAAACATTCAAGATAGTTATATGATAATATCACTGTCCAAATTTGGTTCGATTTGGAGTATTTTTTCAGAAGTTATCGTGATTTTAAATTTTCAAGTGGGAGCCTGATTTCAAGTGGCCCCGCTAACTTAAGATATCTGCCACTTTATTAAAAATGGCGGATATAGTTTATCAATAAACTTCATTAAGATCCTTATGTGGTTTGTATTTACACCAAAATTCAAACAATTTCGGAATACGCTTTTTACAATTTAAATTTGAAATTTTCAAGTGGTCTGCACTTGAAAACGAAATGGCGGAGCAACTTGGTTAACAAACTCATCTAAGATATTTATAAGATAAGTTAAGACACTGTTCAAATTTGGTTCCATTTGGAGTATTATTTCGGAAGTTATCATGGTTTTAAATTTTCAAGTGGTAGCCTGATTTCAAGTGGTCTCGCTTAACTTAAGATATGAGCCATTTGTGGAAGAACAATATTTTGGAGGGTAAATAATTTTTTTTTGGAAGTATAAAAGTACCCGGTTTTATCCAACCAGGTTGGATAAAAACGGGTATGTTTAGAAACACTTAAAAAATGTTGTTTTCTTACTACTGAAATATTTATTTATAACAATAAATTGGTACAATGGCCCTCCTATACTGAGGAACATAGGTGGGTTAAAAAATAACGGAACATAAGTAAGTTTGAATTTAATATATTTGTAATTTATCGTGAATTCAGTTAATTGATCAGATTTGTAAGAAATTTTAAGAACAGAAATCACAAATAAAATGTTGATCATGCTCCTCTGCATTGCTACAGGCTTCGTGTGCCCATCCTTTACAATGGAGACACTGTATCCAACCTTCCAGAGATTTTGACTTGGAATACAATTCATTACAAAAGATACAGGCTTCGTCACTTTCCTCCTCGTCTTCATCTGATAACAAGGAATCTGTTTTAATTCTGAACTTCTTTTTCTTCCGTGTTTGGACAGTTTTTTGCTTAGGGACCTTAAACAGTTTCTGTTTTAAGGTTTTCTTTTCTTTTTTCTTAGTTTTTCCTTGTTCTTCAAGCTCCAGCTCTAACTTATAAGGTGAAGAAGTAAGAATTACTGTCTTCCCTCACCGCTTGTCGGGCTTCTTCACAATTCTTGGCTCTTTTTGCTCTGGAGGAGGCCTTATTTCTCTTGGGGATACTAAGAAAGAAGACACGATAGCCTTACCTGGATCATATGTAGAAGTTGAAGGTTGCTGATCATCGACTTTTAGTATCTCAGCCTTTTTGCGATCATTTGTTTGCGAAGAAATCGCAGTTTCCGAACACACTTGAACTTCAGATTGTTTAGGCAAGGGATTGTCAGTGATTAGTGATTCAACTTGAGGTTGTTCAGGCAAAGGGTTGTCGATGATTGTTGATTCAACTTAAGGTTGTTCAGATAAAAGATTATCCTCAATCTCCATTGGTCTTTCAGTTGTATCAGAGGGTGCAAAGAGGTGATCTGGAAATACATCATTGTTGAATGGGCAGATCCCTGTCGTCCAAAACCGGGTACTACCCGGTCTTGTCCAACTGCCAAGGTCCCGGTTTTATCCGACAACGCCATTAATCAGAAAAGAAGGCTTAGCACATTTCAAACATGATGCAAAACCTGGTTTAATAATTTAAAATAACTGCTGAAAAAGGTGTTATCAAATGTTGTAATTACCTAAAACAAATCTCTAAGCAATTAGAAACTACAGGGTGAAATCGGTGGTGTAAATATCAAAACTTTTCTACTCGAATTTTTCGAAACATCGGCGTTGACAAACAAAGAAACAACACTGCCTTCCATTTAACTCTAAATAACATGGCGGTTGTTTGAGACTAGTTTCAAGCGTTTTCCGACAGATGGCAATACTAATCAAGCTAAAACTGCTGTGTCGCGGTTTTAGCCAACTTTCCCCAACACATAAAAAAAAAAAAAAAAAAAAAAAAAAAAATCGGAATACCCTTTTTACAATTTGAACTTGAAATTTTCAAGTGGTCTCCACTTGAAGACAAAATGGCGGAGCAACTTGGTTAACAAATTCATCTAAGTTATTTATAAGATAAGTTAAGACACTGTCCAAATTTGGTTCGATTTGGAGTATTATTTCGGAAGTTATAGTGATTTTAAATTTCCAAGTGGTAGCCTGATTTCAAGTGGTTCCGCTTAACTTAAAATATCTGCCACTTTACTAAAAATGGCGGATAAACTTCATTAATAAACTTCATTGAGACCCTTATGTGGCCTGTATTTACATCAAAATTCAAGGAAATCTTGCTTTAAATGTGCTTTTTACAATGTCTGTTTGAAATTTTCAAGTGGCTGCCACTTGAAAACAAAAGGTCGGAGCAACTTGGTTAACGAACTCATCCAAGATATTTATAAGATTAGTTCACTGTCCAAATTTGGTTCGATTTCGAGTATTATTTCGGGAGTTATCGTGATGACAAAATTTTCATTATAGATAGATAGATAGATAGATAGATAGATAAACGAAGTGATTGCATTAGGTCGAATTCTAAAGAAATCAACTTAATATGATAAAAGATATAAAGCACGCTTTTTAGAGATTGCTTCCTCAGTAATTAAAAACACTATACAGTTAAATGCGCCATCAATGAGCTAAATTTCAAGTGTACTTGGAAAGAGTTTTCTAATTTATGCTAGCTGTAAAACTTTTCTCCTTTTATTAATTATAAAATTAATAAAATATGTGTAATTGCTGTAATATTTGAATAAAATTATATTAATTTTTCAAACTACATGATACAATAAAGTCGAACCCCGTTAACGTGAACACTGTTAAGGTGAATTACTTTTAACATGAACTGTTTCCACATTCCCCATTAAAATAAAGATTTTTTTAGTTATATGAAGATTAGTTACTGATAGAATGAGCTACTTATAACATGAACAGATTTTTTATTCCCCTTCAGATTCACGTTAACGAGGTTCGACTGTAGTTGAGTTTCATACCGTTTAAGCAGTTTCTTCCATTAAACAATTATTTGCCAAACTAATTTTCTAATTTTTTCTTAATTAGTGAATTTTATAAATTTTGGTAAAAAATACTTAAAAATTACTGCAAATTTCAAGAAATTATGCACACAACCACAGATTGTCCTGTTTTTGGGACAATGCACTATCCAAATGCACTATCTATGGTAGAATGCACTATCTAAAATATTGTCTAAAACAATAAAAAATGTAACGTCCCGAAAAAAGGACAATCATAAATAATGTGTTAAAGTAATAAAAATAAAACACAAAAATAATAATAAATATAAATTTGTAAATATTCCATATGAATTTAAAATTTGCAGTCTCGAACAAATAAAAAGCAAAAAATTTTATTGTATTTCTTTCTTTATGATTTTAATTTTTCTACTCAATTTTTATTCCATTTTGATTATTAATTTTCTTTAATTAAAATAACAGAGCATGTAATTCATTTCAAGCAAAACAATCAAACAGAAATTTAATATTTTAGCTACGATCGATTTTATAAATTTTATTTTAAAAAACTTGAAAAAATAATACATAGACTAAAAATGAATTAGTTCTATTTTAATAATAAAATTAAAATAATAATCGTGCGTTTTGTTAAATCTCGCAAAACGCCAAACCGCCGAACTTCCTCTAGGTTGCCGAACTTCCTCTAGGCAAAGAGCAAAGTCAATCGCAGTTGGCATTGAGTGTTTAGTATAAACCGTTGCAAAAAGGAAAGCTACAAGAAACAGATAACTTTCATTCTACATATTACATTTTTACATATCTTAAGAGTTACAAATTATATAAATGTATGTATATACTTATATACATCGAAATTTAATATTATTAAGTATGTTAAAAATTCTCCAAAACTATTTAAATTTAAAGAAAAATTAAATTCAAAATATTTATTTTATTTTATTTTATTTTATTTATTTATTTATTTATTTATTTAATTTAATTTAATTTAATTTATTTATTTTTTGAAAATTTTTAAAATGTTCCATATTAATTTTTTTCCGTTCATTTTATACTATTGGAGTTTAACCATATATTCTAAATATATTTCAGTTTTACTTTGTAGTAGATTGATAGGTTTATTTCTTAAAAATATTTTTGTGTTTAAATGCTGAAATTTAATTTTTAACATTTAAGCATAAAAATATTTTTAAAACATTAATTTATCACTGAATCCACAAAAATGAAAATGCACAAATACATTTGGATGTTATTATTGTATTGCAAAAATGCAAAATCAGGGGAAAATATTAAAAATTAGTTGGCAGGAAATTCTTTAAAATAATAATAATAATAATAATAATAATAATAATAATAATAATAATAATAATAAAAAAAAAACGTTTTCACAGTTTCTGTTAAATTCTTCAAATGTAATTTTGCCTTACATGAAAAAAAAAAAAAAAAAAAAAAAAAAAGAAGAAGTGTATATATATATATATATATATATATATAGAGAGAGAGAGAGAGAGAGAGAGAGAGAGAATCTCTTTATACAAAGTGACAAAACCCCCTTTTATTGCTAAATGAATCCTTGCGTCTTGTGTAAGTACTTCGTAAATGACAAAAGAAAAATATTTCTTTAAATTTTCAAGAGAGTATGTTGCTTGAATTAAACTGCAATGGGTATTTGTACACTTACTTCCAAGGTGCAGATTAGATTGGAATATAATTTAGGTAGTGTCCAGCGAGAAGAAAGTACAAAATACAAGTACAGGATACTACCAGTCTAATTTTATTCGAGCACACAATAAGAGATGAAACCATAATTTGAAGACTTTTTAAAAATGTTCATGTACGAACTAGAAATTTCACCCACAGACATAATGTATTTGAAGACCTTTGACTGTCCCTGTATGCGATGTATTTTTTTCGATTTCAGCAAAATATTTCGTGTAACATCCACAAACGAAAGAGATTTGTAATTCCGAGTTTGAATTTCCTGCTAATATTTGTTCTAGATGGTTATTAGATTTATGCTGATAAAAGTCTCACAGAGGGATAAACAACAAACTTTTTGAATTCAGGAAAATATAAAACGCGTAAATTAAAAAAAAAAAAAAAAAAAACTGAGTTTTGAAAATTTGATGCGATTGAAACATGATTCGAAAAAATACTTTCTGAACGAATATGGAAAAGACTTTACGCATAAAGTATAAAGTACTACTATAAGTGTAAGAGAAAGTAAAAAAGAAGATATGTTCTCTAGAAAACTTCCATAAATAATAGAATTTATTATATATATATAATGTTGAGAATTGTGAATCATTATAAAGTTTCTCAATCAAGAGATACAATATTAATGTTAAGTTCGTTCAAGAAATAATTTTAAAATTGTAAATCAGGGTAAATTTTTGCACCAAATAGATACATTACTGAGACCAATTACATTAAAAATATTATATAAATAATGCCTCGATTGATAATTAAAGATGAATAAAATACTCACACTATTATTTTTTATTAAACCCACTCACATATATATCAAAAAGAATAAATTTTTCGATGAAATAAAAAGAAATTATCCTTCTCATACCATTAATTTTTAAGAAGAACCCAATAAGTTCAGAAAAGAAGAACGAAATAATTTGAATTGGATTTGGAAAATACTCAAAAGAAGGATTTCACCAGAGGGTATGGCTGTATTAAGCCAAAAATACAGTGTATGTCCCAATCTTACGACAATACCCAACATTTAAAAATAAATAAAGAAATAATTTGAACTTGAACAAATCATAGATTTGCCCTATCCAAAAGCCAAGAAATTTTTTTTTTTTTCATCCACATGTTTTGCAAATTCCATATTTGCACAAAACGAATTGTCCATAGCATTTAAACTAATTTAGATTGGTTGGTGGGTTTGTTGAGTTTAACGTTGCACTAGTACTGTGGAATGGATAATTGGAAACAGTCTGGGACGCACACTTAAGGATGGTCCGGAGGCATGCCATTACAATTTTGATCTTCTATGGAGGGCAGTTAATTTAGGAGATTCACATTATGAATTTATCTTTTGAATTATCTTATGAATTTATCTTTTAGTTTCGTAGAGAGAAAGTCTATTATAAATATTGTAAGTCAAAACATACGATTTTTTAAAAAAGTTAGTATGTAATACGAAATTAAGCCTTATTTTAAATGGAGAAAAAAAAAGATTAAAAAAATTAAGTAAAAAAAAGTAACCATTTAAATTCAATGCTGAAATACATGGAACAGAATAATTAAATTCAATTCTTAAAGTAGAATAATATTAATTAAAAAAAAAAATAAGTTTCACTTTATTTATAAAGAAGCTTTAAATTTCTACAGCATTGGCTTTTTATTTATTATTATATTAATTTTAATTTGTTAATTTTCATCTTTTAAAGTTTTAATTTTAATAATCGTTAAGTAATTTAACAAAACCTTAAAATTTTAATTTTTAAGGAATTTCGATATTATTTATATCACTAAAAATATTTATCAAGATCGTGAAAGGCAAAGATGATGACTGTAATAGCTTCTGTATTTTTCTAAACTTTCATATTATTGTAAAAATTTGGAATTCTTCATACTTAGTTCTACAAAGCAAAAATTTCAAACACTTTTTTTAAAATCATTTTATGTAATTAAAGAAACAATTTCTGCACAATAATCAAAGAGAATATTAATAGATGCTATGCAATAATTCAATTTTTTGTTATTAAATATTTAGTTGCTAAGTTATAAATCAGAAAACGATGATAAAGAAAATCTGCAAATGCAATAATACATCATTTTTTCTTTTTTCTTTTTATAATTTAATGCAACAATGCTCCCAACCAACCGGCCAAAACCACACCACAAACTTATGCATGGATTTTTTAAAGACAGAGACAATTATTGATATACTAATGAAAATGTATAATTCTTAACCCACTTTTGTAACAGATTTAATTAAGTGATTGATATTTTAATTTTTATACCTTGATGAGCATAGATTTCGTATTCGGAGAACTGATTTAAAATGATATGTCTGTATATAAATAGATGGAGGTAGGAATAAAAGTGAGTAAATAAATTCACATTAGTCTTTTCTCATAAATAGCAGTATAAATTTTATTACCATTAATATAAAGTTTTTAATCTAAAAAACTGATAGATTGTCTGTTAAGAAGATTTATATATATATATATATATATATATATATATATATACAGTCAAACCCCGATTTAGTGCCATCATCGGTACGCATAATAATATGGCGTTATAACGGATTTGGCGCTATATCGAATTATAATTTTAACTGTGTAAATGAAATAAAATTAAATATTCTCTTACCTCATTATATTACAAGCATTAGAAAATTTGAGAATCATAGTACTGAATATGTGATAACTAGTATTTTATTTCGATCTGCGTAGTTATTATATTTACGCAGGAGAAAAATGTTTTAAAATACTAGCTTGAGTATTTTTTTTTATCTTTATTTTATTTTATTTTTATTTATTTATTTTTTTGGTACGGAAATGTGCTCAATGTGTTTTTCTAAAATTAAAAGATTATCAAACATCTTTTTATCCGTTGAAATTTTTTCTAAATATATCCTTTGTTTGTTAATGCAGTCTTTTGCTTTGTCAGATTTAATTTTTCTTCTTCAATCTGAATTTCCTCTTCAGATGAATCCGAATTTGGGTCGTTATTCGTTATTAATCCAACATTTTCCTCTTGACTCATTTCTTCAAATGCTGGAACATTTTTATTTTCATTAATATATTCAGCTGCAATGATAGGATGCTGCATGCAAGTTAAATTGTTTATATCCTCTTGTAAATCTTTAATTTCTACAGTGTTTAGTTCATCACTAGATTTTTCACTATTTGTTAAGCCTGTGTGGCTACAGCAGTTTACTCTAGTCTCCGTAGAAACTTCCTCCCACGCTTTTTCACCAACAGAATCGAACCTTTTAGGGAAAAAGCAGAAAAATCATTTTTACTGATACGGTCAACAATGTGTCTGATATGATATTTCCAGTAATGCGCTTTGAAAAAAAAATTATGATTCTGGCATCTAAAGGTTGTAAAACACCACCAGTGCAATCAGGAGGTAAAAATTGAAATCGGATATTTCTGACAGGAGTTACTTTATGACAGGATGCATTATCTAATATCAATAATACCTGACGCTTTTTCTTCCTCATTTCAGTATTAAAATTTACTAGCCAGTTTTGAAATAAAATTGCAGTCATCTATGCTTTATTGTTATTCACATAATTCACATATAAATCAGGACTGAAATTTTTAAAGCATCTTGGTTCAGCAGATTTACCAATAACAGTTTATGGTCGTTTGTCAGATCTATCAACATTCGTGTAAAACACCTGCGAGACACGATCTTTAATTTTCTGACATTCTCTAACAGATCTAATTGATATTGTTTTATCGGGCTGCAAACGATACAATAAACCGCTTTCATCCATATTACAGACATAAACAGGTTCATACTCGGAAGTAATAGCATTTAATTTTTCCTGACTTCTTATCACAAAATACACCTTTTACCGCAGAAAGGTTTCTTCTCTGTTTTATCAGCCCATGATACAATGAATTGGAATGCGTCAAAAGAGCGGCAATAAGCATAGCGCATGACTGAAAAAGAAAAAAGAAAAAAAAAAAAATGCTTAATTTTAACAAAAAATTATAATTCTTTGGAAAATGTTGATTGGCGCTACATCGAGTTGGCGTTATAACTGATACTTTACATTATAGTCCCTATTTATAAGATTTGTTCACCCATACATGTGGCGGTTAAACGGGTTTGGCGGTATTTTGGGGGGCGTTATATCGGCGTTTTACTGTATATATATAAGCTTCGATTACATATTGAAGCAGATTATAAGAAAGTTTAAGGAAACATTAAACACTTTAGATATCTCTCACGTGGACTCTTATCTTATCTATAACCTCTGCATATCGCCTTTAAAATTTCTGTTTTCTATTCTAATTCTGTATCTTAGTGATATTCAGTTTTTTTAACTTAATATATGAGATTACTGATTTTATTAAAAAGTGTTGTAAGTTAACAACTATAAATAACTATCTTAAGATTTTAGATATTATAGAGAAATTTCTATGTTTACTAGACATAAGTTTGCGTTTAAGCATTTATAGTAACATATATGTATACATATTTTATTTTGTTTGCATGTCAACCATCTTGAAAAAAAAACCTGGCGTTGGTACTAAATAGTTCTACCCTACAGAAGGTTCTACAAAGTAATCTACCTAACAAACAAGTTCCGGCGTAGTTTTAATAAAATTTTGTCTTTTTACTTTATTTTTTCTTCCTGTCTTTGTGACACATCTTGTAAGATTTGTTTTTGCCAGACAAAAACAAGCTCTGTATTAACATTTCTTCGAAGATAACTCTCTAGATCAGCCATGTGACAATGCCAAATTTTGTTACCCAAGAATAATATCGCCTTCAGTCTTAACTGATTTGAGTGAAGGCGGAAGCATTCGTAGTGTATCGAAAGTGAAGGATAGATATATTTTTAAACTGTAACCATAAACCCTGTCTTGGCTTGTTCCTCGATTCTACCGATCAGATATTTTTAAATAACCTGACTGGGGTATTTCAGTGTGACATTACGTTTGAGTGATTGTACAGGGTCTTTTTCTGATAGTTTTGTGGCGATAGTCATGTTTATCTATGTTGAAACGGAAATAGAAGTCTGGGGATAAGATGAGAAAATCAAAAGAGGTGTGATGATATTATAACATGATCTTAATTTCTACTATAAAAAATTCTACATCAAAAAGTTGCCTCTTGTGTATTGTAAGCATATTGCGTAAAAGCATTAACTCTGCATGTATTTCTATTTTTAAGGAATAGCATTTGAAATCAACCGGGAAATGGATACAGTTAATGGGGGAAAAAATCCACATAAAATTTTTTTGAAAAATATATTAATGTCTTCATCAGAAAAAAAAAAAAAAAAAAAAAAAAAAACACTACTTTTTTTTTTTTTTTTTTTTTCCAGAAATTTATCAATATATGCAAAAATTCGTAATTCGTAATACCCACCGAAATAAATTGTACTCGAAATTGTCGCCAACAAATGAGAATTGTCACAGATAAAGAAATAAACTGTCAAAAGTTCTAACTGCGTTCGGAAATAATAAAATAGTTTTTTTTATAAAATAATAATAATAATAAGAAGAAGAAAAACAAAACTATGCAAACGTTGCTACATCGAGACATATGAGGTTTTAAACGTACGATCCAGATCTACATTGCTATGCATAAACGGATTAATTTAAATAGTTTAAGTTAGTTTCCATAAATAATGTTTTTAGAGAATAATGATTATGTAATGAAGTGTAATTAGTCTCGATAATTTACTACCCCAAGCAGCGAATATACAAGCGACGGAATAACAATATGTAGATTTTTAGAGATGTGAGGTCTAGGAAAATGCATTTTTATTTGTATTTTTTATGTAAAGTATAAATTTTGATCCTCCGATTGGAAAGTAGGAGACGGCTCTCCTCATTCTTTTCATGATATTATCACTATTTTGATAAAACTTGAAATAAATCCAAACTACTATGTTGTGACCAACAAAAAAATTTCTTTTAAATCCTTCCAATACATTAATCGATCGGTAAGCTACTTAAAAACTAAAAGGGGTTCCATAACAACGCCACATATAAACCTATATTTACTCACATTGAATCAAATTGGGTGATAAAATTTTTCTTTTTTTTTTTTTTTTTTTTCACGGTGATTATAGACGATTTTTATCTAAGAAATTTATAAAGTTAAAATTTGAAAGAAAATAAATTTTATGCCTTACAGAGGAAAATATAGAAAATATATTATCTTTTTTAAAATTATTTATTTATTTTTATTTATTTATTTATTTTGTTAAAATCGAAGAAAATGATTAATTTCTTTCAAACTCTTACAGATGGATTGTTAAACCAGTCGTTTGAAAGATATTGACGGATTCTTCTAAAATAAAAATATGTACTTATATTAAAAATTTACACAATCGAGAGGAACTACCTCCAAGATAAATCGTATTTCATATAAATATGCATTATTTTTCTACTCATGTTGACTATTACTGTTATAAATAAAAATGTTTAATTTCTGAGGAATGGTTAAAAAGTATTCTTATTGTTTATATTTCTACTGTCAGTTTTCATATGACTAATGAACAACGAACTAGGAATATAAAATTTGAAGATCTTTAGTCATCCTGATAAATGCGTTAAGAGTGACAATAATAATATTAACTAATTTCTTGAAAAAGACATCAGTTACTATCATCAATTATGGAACAGCTTCAAATTATAAGAAAAGATAGAATTTTTTGAAATAAGAAAAGATAGAATTCTTTGAAATTTTAAGTGAAAAATGTATAAATGAGAAGAAAAGAGGAATATATTTCATATTCAAATTAATTTTTCAATTATTATATTATTAAAAATATGCATTTTTTTTTTTTTCAAATAGAATATACTAGTAAGATGATGTATAATTTCCTTTATTTATCAGTTGACACAGCCCATGTTTGAATCTCAATATACGCTAAAAACAGCTTCTCATTAGCTTCTTAAACATTTTTTATACATAAAGGGTGGAAAAATACTTATATTTAAAAATGAAGTTAAAAATGATTATTCAAGAAGCAAAACACTCATATTATTCGAACTTCTTCAGTAAAAATATTAATAATGCTTGTAACTATTCAAATTAAAAGAAACATGTGGCTGGTAAAACATTGGATATAATAGAGACTGCAGTGAGCAGATCCTATAGCTTAAATCATTCTATGAAAATATCCACATGGTGAAATCAAAATTGTTCTCGGCGTTTGAAATTATTTCTATCAGGAAGCAGGAAAAAAAAAACTGGCTTTTCTATTGTTCCACGAATTTAAAATTCTAAATGCGTTCAAGAATAACAGATAAAAGAAAGTAAAATTATAAGATTCACATTGCCAAAACAAATTTCATGATATGTCAATAGTTTATAATAGTTAATCTCGTAAATACAGAAGTAAAAGAAACGGTGAAGATATATTTAAAAATGTCATATATTGCGTAAAAGAATAAAATCTCGTTTAAATAAAATAATAATAATAATAATAATAATAAGTAAATAAACGTAAATAATCTTTAAAATATTTAAAGTAAACAAGTAGTGTTTCAATAAATGAAACCTAAATTAGTGCCTAGTCAGCTATCATTTTATTATAAAAGGTTTGGAAAGTAAACTTGTCAATCAAATAAATAAAATTTAAACACCCGTTTGCATTGAGCTATACCTCATTCTTTCGGATTATACTAATAATGATAAGGTGCAACAGAGATGAAGGCGGGAGAAAATTATTAGAGGTAAAATAAGGCACGACACTACGCATTGGAAAGATATTGTAATACATTTTCTGTTTTTTAATCTTAAACATGTAATTGCAATATATATATTCTGTAATATGGCTTTAATAAGTTTTTTTTTAGTCAATTTATATTTTTAAAAACGTTATAAATAATATGAAGTAACATTTAATATATACTTCTAATTCATCGAACTGTGGCTGATCTAATGACACTTTAACCGGACAAACTGACTTTATCTTTCACAAAGTCTGGTTTTCAGGATATATTGAAAATGCTAGAAATTCTCGTTCATGTAATAAAATATTGCCATGAATACGCGAGACTCATACTTTTGTAAAATTAATTATACGTACAACCAATTCCAAATAGCCAAAAATACAACTACTAATGATAATATAAATACAATCCATACAAAGTATTAATATTAATAATTTTTAAAAATGCGCATTTTTTTTTTTTTTTTTTTTTTTTTTTTTTAGTAAAATTCGCATAAAAATTTTATAGTGAAACTGTGAAAAGATTAAGATCTCTCTCTTTTTTTCTCTTTATAAATATATATAATTTGTATGATTAAAATGAAAAGAATAAGAACGAAAAATAGACAGGCGAATAAATCACCACAAAAACACACAAATGCCAATTAGGTAACTAGTTAACGTGAATTGATTTTATTATTTGTTGTATTTGAACTGTGATAATATATTTTTATATTATTATTAATTACTTACTTTAATTTTAAAACTAATTAATATTAGAATACCTGTAGAAAACATGTAAAAGAAGGGTCTTGCAATGTAATGCTGTAGAAAAGAAAGATCTAGTAAAGGATAGTATTATAAGGGAAAAAATTCGATCTTAAATTAATGAAATGAACCATACAAGTTGAGATTAGCAAAGGATTTACGGACCATAGCCCAATAATTAGTTTGAATATTAAATAAAAAGTTCAAAATGCGATAGGACTTCATCAGGAGCTTTTCCTAAAAGCATTGAGCAGAGAAATGCAGGTTTTCCATTTCTGATAAGCAATATTAAGCAAAATGCCAAAAGGTACCTCAAACCTACAACAAAATATTACATTGAAATGAACCAAATCAAATACTAAAGATAGAATACATACTGAAATTTTATCATTGATATTTTCATCAGAATAAAGTATTGAAATCAAAACGCGAGTAATGGAACGTCGTAGTTTAAAATCTAGCAGTTACGAAGCTGAGTTCTATTTTCTAGGTTGACAGTTAAAAACAATTTTTAAATTAATTACCTATCCAATTAAATAAATCATAATTAATTGTGAATGACAATCAAAGAAATTTCTTCATTATAATTAATTTTAATTTTAATTTTGATATTATATTTTATGTTTAAGAGTTAATCGTTCTAAATTCTTAAAGTCTGCATACTGCTGCAATCTATATTTCATATTAAAAATCAAAGGAACTTAAATAAGGCTAATCTATTTTGCATTTAGTGAAACCAACATATTTCAAAGTGAAAATATAAAGAAATGCTTTGCCATGAATTCAAAAACCAATTTGCTTTAGTCTTAACAAGATGGTTAATTTTAAATTAAAATTTTAAGAGTTTAGTAATGAGGGAAATCTATTTTAAATAAAATAATATTAATAATTAAGCTTAGAGAATAATCAATATATATATATATATATATATATATATATATATATATATATATATATATACATCGGATAACAGTTGAAATGAAAAACTGTTAAATAAATGGTACGTCACTCACACGACTTTCTCTTACCTTTCATTTCAATACTATAAAGATAGATTGCATAAATCTTGAGATCAATAACGTAAGATAATAAAGTTCAATGTACGTTCAATGAACCTAAAACAGGTTTAGGAATAGTTTTATTTGACATATAATTCTATGATGGGGGGGGGGGCTACTGCCCCCTTAACCCCCCGCTCAACAATAGTGCCTGCAATTATTCAAAAATAAAAAAAAACAAAGCTGTTATTAATTTGACTTCAAACTTACCAATCTTGATCAAATTTTGAGGTGGCAAACTAATACGAAATTTAAAATATCAAATTTGAATTTCTTGTAGTTATTTGTTTTAAGTTATGATGATAACAGATATAAATACAGATTAACCTCTAAAAATTGGACTTTTGTAATCAGGGTACCTCAAAACGTGATATTACACAAAAGCAAATTTAAAAATATTTCTTAAAAAAAATACATTCTTTACAGTATGAGTATGAAAAATAAATTTTCCTTCCTGAGCAGTGTTTGTCAATATAGCAGAGTGTAGTAAAGCACTTGCATCAATTACGTTCAATGGAAAAGAATGTTTAACTCAATTTCGGGTAGCCCTGTATGTTGTCTATAAACGACATGCACTGTAAACGATATTGTGTACATAAATTTAGTCTTACTGTAAAAACATTTAACGCAAAAGGAATTACGATTCCAGCAATTTTTAAGTATAGCCGTTATATATCCAAATATTTTGGGTAGCCCTGTAAACGAATGATGAATGGTTCCCGTGCCACAATCTACACAAAACATGCTTTTACGCATATAAAAAATTGTGTTCATTCTGTTTTCTTTAAGGCAGCCTATATATGATACACTGTACTTACCCGAAATTTCCGCATGGTCATAATGTATTTGAATTCTCTTGGATGTCGCTGTTCACGAATAATATGCTTGATCTCAACAAAAAGTTTTGTGTATTGTTCCTACATGATACACATTTAGTATATACCGAGTTTGGAATTTCTGCTACTATTTGATCTTGAGATATGTTGAAAACAGACAGTCAGACACACAGACCAACCGCTAAAAAGACGACTTTTAGATTCAGGGGACTTCAAAACCTCTAAATATAACAAAAGCTCAATTTCAGAAATTCGACCCAAAAGCAATACTTACTCTACCATATATATGAGTAAGAGAAAGTAAAAATGGGAACAAAATGTGTAATTGTTTGCCTTATTTTTTTTTTTTTTTTTTTTTTATAAAATTTGTTATTGTTACTACAAAAAATGATTTTAATAAAATATCGTCTGGTTATTTTATGACGCAATAATGCATATACTTATTAAAAAAAAAAAACATTTTAACAGTTACTTAATAAAATATAAATATGCGTTTTTTTAATAACTAATTTTCATTCATTTTAATTTTTCTTTTCATGTAAATAAAAAAGAAGCTTCGTAAATAGTTTTGTATGAAATTTTTCATAAAAACCTAATAACTTTGCATTAGTATACAGTATGTCAATTATTTATTTATTAGTTTTCTGTTCCCTTCCTTAACTGGTTTCCTTTCGAAAAAGATTTCGTGATGCATCAAAAAACTATATTAAGCTCACAGTGCATTAAAGCCGTTACGCACAATCTGATCCGTAAAAGAAAAAAAAAACAAGTTTTTAAGCTGAATACATCTTTTGCCGTTAAAATTTGACACTATGTACAATTATACTTCATTCGCCTCCTAATGGCAGTCTCGTTTGGTGGGCTGGGAACAATATACGACCACTATATTCTTGAAACTGTAATAAAAGCGCCCTGGCTGGAAATATGAACCTGTGGCCGATTTTCTCTTAAAACTTTCGGCTTGCGCCGTTGCAAAAGTGGATTCCGATTACTTAACCGGTTGCTAGAATAGAGAAAATTAGACGCTGCTAACTGCTCATAAATGTCTGAGTGGTGTGAAATAATTTTTAGAAGCGGGGCTCATAGCCAAAGTAAATTCGGAGTGTTTGCTTAGTAACGCTTAGATGTTATTTTAATACCGTTGAAAACAACGAGTTTTGTTATTACATTTAGGAATTTTTTTTTTTAAGTTTTTACATAAATTGCAAAAACACTGCTAAATGATGAATAATTTCATTATTTAATTACGTTATTTTAACCCTTAAATGTATAGCGATGTAGATTTGCATCGTATGTTTAAAATATCATATCTCTTTATGTAGCAACCTTTGCATAGTATTATTTATTTATTTATTTATTTATTTTATTTTGAACAGTTTATTTCTTTATCTGTGACAATTTTCACTAATGGTGCGCTATCTGGGCACAATTTCATTTCGGTGGGTGTTACGATTTACGATTATCTTCATATATTAAAAAAAAGTTACTGTCACTGGCGTGAAATTTTTTTCTCTGCGACAGCATCTTCTAGCGGAGGGCAGGGTCCTCCGCATCATGAGAGGTATCAATGTGTTCCGAATACTCCAAGGAGGAAATTTCTATCATTTTAATTAAAGAAGTTATTAACTAAAAACGATAAGCTTTTGAAGGTACTCTGTTTGCCATTTTGAAGAAAGTTTCTCCCAGTGACGTTGTTCTTCTGTCATGAAGTCATTGTAAACGGGAAAATTAAAATATGATGCATGGTGTACATAGGTAGGTAGGTACGTTCGATTTAACGTCGCACCAGTACTGCGCTATGGGTAATTTTCGATGGTCTGGGACGCACCCCTAGAGATGTTCCGGTCACATGCCATCACAAGTTTGATCCTTCCCTGAAGGGATACCCCCCTCGCTTTGGTGATCCCCAGAGGTATAGTGTGTGTGGGAACATGGAGGACATTGCGGTCACGACAGATTTTATGTGCGCCAGTCACGATTAGTGTACACGACGGTCTTTGGACGGCTCAAGTATCGAATCGGCAATCTTCCAATTACGTGCTTGGCCGCTTGGCGCTTTACAGACTAGGGTACCGCGGCCCGAAACCATGGATGTAAAAAAGAAAGAAAATAAATATCAACTTTTTTTTTCTCAGCTTTTAGAAAATAATTTTCGTACACGGGAAAATTAAAATATGATCCATGGTTGTAGGCAGATTGTGTTTGACGTCGCACCATCACTGCGCTATAGATAATTGGCGATGGTCTGGGACGCACCCCTAAGGATGTTCCAGTGACATGCCACCACAAGTTTGGTCCTACACGCAGGGGATGGTAGTGTACACGACGGTCTTTGGCCGGCTCGAGATCCGAACCCGCAATCTTCGAATTACGAAGGGGTACCGCGGTACGGATCTAAGGTTGTAAAACATAAATAAAAAGGGTCATTTACTAAAGCTGTAATGCAAATTGGTCTAGATATTATGAATTTCTTTCTATTAAAAAAATATATAAATATTATATATTTCAATTTGACATTGAATATGAGGATTTCCATAATAATTTTCTGCTTTTGTATTGTAAGATGCACAATAAATATTCCTTTTCTGTGAAAGAAAACAGCGAATAGGCGGCAGAGCTCAGCATGTGTTAATAAGTAAAGTGAGTCGGTGGGAGGCGAAGCCTCCCTCGGCGGTTGGTGAGCGGAGCGAGCAGGGGGCAGAGCCCCCTAGTTCATATAAAAAGTAATGAAAACTTACAAGAAAAACTGTTTGTAACGAATAATATTTATGTTTTTGCATATACTGATAAATTTATGCAAGAAAAATGCAGATTTTGTGATGTACAATAAAAATACATTAATATGCAAAATCGGTTCTACATTACTTCACTAATCCTAAAATGAATCCTATGTTTGTTTGTTTTTTTCATTTTTTTCCTCTTTAACTACACCCATTTCCCGGCTGAATTCGGATGTTATTTATTAAAACAAAACTTCAGGCATTTTTGGGTTAATTAATTTTATTGTTAAAATTATTAGAAATTTAGCTAAAAAACTAGGTGTGTTATTTATTAAACTAGAGCCTAAATTAGCAAAAATCTGTATATTGAATATTTACTTGTATAATTTTTATGTGAATTTTGACTAATCTTATCATCAAGGCGATTGAAATAGTGACATGTCAGCCATCGGTGTCTGACACTGAATTTTCCGTTTAAACCGCGTCAACCACCGGTGGCTGACAGTGTGAGATATGCTATAAAACTAAAAAAATTACATTGTTTTAAGTAATTACTGAAAATTTGTTTACAGGATTATACCATCAAGGATTTTTTATGGATTTTATTGAAGCACGGTAAACATAACGTGCTTCTAAGTAGCGCACGTGGCCTGACGAAGGTTTCTTTAAGAATTCGCGTGGCGCTCAACGTGTTAAAAATAATAGCTGTTTCATTAAGTATGATTCTTATGTATGAATGTGTCTCATTTTTAAGAGATCGTAATCACATTCTATAAAATCATTAAACTTTGCAATGATACTCTACTATCTAAAATACACTATCGCAGGATGGCAAAAGGCGAAAAAATTATGCTTTGTTTCTGTGTGTTTATTGTTGTAACTGTTATTGTATGCAAACAAAGAAAAAAATCAAGTATTAAAAAAAAAAAAAAAAAAAAAAAAAACGTGAAATGAATTAACTGTAAAAATTGTATTACCTACAGTATTTCTTATCGCATAGTTTCAATACTATAAGGTTAGCGTGTTAGTGGAGAACACTGTACCAGTAGTGGACGAGACGAGAATTTTTATGCCCCTCGTGTGAAGTGTCATAATATATTGGGTATCCATAAGTCTGTAGACATTTTAAAAATTCGTAAAAATTGAAGTAATTGGAAGAAGTGAAAGCGGTTTGCGAAAAAGTTATTTTCATAAAGGGAGATTCTCTTTAGTAAATAAAAATATAATAGTTAAAATTTTCGTTGTTAGAGGGCACTGTACGTGAGCAAATCACACATTTTTATAAAATACTAAATTTAATTCAATGGAAATGTTTACAGGCATATAAATACAACTTTATATGTTCATCATAACCACAGGAGCTTCAGTCGGTGGTTCTTATCTGAGTAAAAAGATCTTCACCAATAACAATTCACTAACCAAGTTAAAATCGCAGTTAAAACTTCATGTATGCGCATGTAGAAAGCAAAATAAGTAATAAGATGAGTTAATCGTAAGACTGTGAATTTATAGACCTCTGATTTGCATATTTCTCATTGCATAGCCATGCAGCGCCCTCTATCGATGAAACAATAACTATGTTTTATACTTTATTAAATAAATAAATAAATAAATAAATAAATAATAATAATAATAATAATAATCTGGTGTGTCACTCACCTTTCTCTTACCCTGAAATTTAATACTATAAATACAGGTTGGAGATTAAGAAATAAGATAACGTGTACTGTTATGTAAACCTATGTAAAAACAATTCAAAATAGGCTTCGGAAGAGTTTTATACGATAATTAGCTCTGTGTGAGGGGGGCTACCGCACCCTTCAACCCCCCGTTTCATTACAGTACCTACATTTATATAGAATTTAAATCTTTATTAAATGTTCATTTAAAATTATTCAGACAATTTTCACTTACATTTGCAGACAACTTTCCGAAAACTTTCACGCAACATTCCTTGAAGCTTATCAGTCTTGATCAAACATTTCCGGCAACAAACTTATATTAACTTCAAAATACAACTTTTGAATCTCCTGAAATTATTCCTTTTTAAGTTACTCTAAGAGAAACAGTCAAAGACCAAACGTTAAAAAACTTGATTTCAGCAATCAGGAAGCCTCAAAACGTGTAAATATACAAAAAAACAAGCAATGAACATTTAGCTTGAAAACATACATCATTTACCATATGTCAATGAAGAATACATTTCAGTTCCTGAGCAGATTTCCTGGACATGGTAAAATTTATAGTAAAGCACTTCCACTAACAATAAAAAAATTTTAACGCTTAAGTATTTGCAGCCCTGTATGTCTTTTGAATATTATGTAAAGAGCACACGGTGCACCTAAATATAATCCTATAGTAATAATACATGCCACAACCTGAAATACACTTCCATCAATTTTCTGCAATTGTTGCACTATGATCTAGTTTTTTGTGTAGCCCTGTAAATGAACTGTGAATGTTTTTCCTACCATATTTTACATGAAACATGTTTTTACGCATATTAAAAATAGGCATTCATTTCGTTTGCTTTAGTGTAGTCTATATATGTTAAACTCTACTTATCCTGCAATTCCCCCCATAAACATATTGTATTTCCATGTTCTTGGGTGTCACTGTGCACGAACTTTTAACTTCATCTGAACGAAAAGCTTAGTGTAACATCCCTATATCATACAGATTTAGAATATTGAGTTTGGATTTTCTACTACCATATGTTCTTGAGATATGCTGATAACAGACACACACACAGACCAACCACTAAAAACATGATTTTCGGATTCAGGGGACCTCAAAACATGTAAATATAACAAAAACTCACTTTCGAAAATTTGACCCAAAAACAAAACTTTCTCTACCTGACGGGTAAAAGAAAGTAAAAAACCTTCATGTGAATAACATTTTCGCAAACCGCATTCAATTCTACCAACTCCTCTATAAATTTTTAAAATGTCTGCAGACTTATTTGACTCCCGGTACTAACGCTGTATTATTATTATTTTGTGTTAAACCTTATCGTACAATTATTTTGCATTGCACAATTTTCACTGCAATGTACCTTAATTTTCAGTGTATAAATAGCATGTCAAGTAGACCTATATTATCGTAAAAATTTTATTTAATAATTTGTAATATTTTAGTGTCTCATAGAATTAAAATTATTTATTAAATAAAATTTCTAATATAAAAATGATTTCTTTTCAGTAGTTTTTCAAAGCTTGTAGTATCCGCTGTATTTTATTTTTATTTTTTTAAATGTATTTTCTACCATTAATTTTTAACAGTAATTTTAGCTTACATATACGTATTGATTACATATACATTAATTTCTGAGACTATAATTAAATGATTTAAACACGAATACGTAAATTCTATTTGTTAAATAGTATAACATTTTAAAGGATCGTCAAAAGTCTACGTTTACTTTTCAAAGTAGGGAGAATAGCTGACTTGAAACTGTTAAAATATGATTTTAAAAAGTCCTCAGATATCCGAGAATATGTTATTTGGTCTGTTATTGATGATTAAGAAAAAAGGCAATCGTGTGCACATTTCATACAGAGCACTTTCCGATATTATCTGTCTTGTCGTTTCACAATTGTTATACATACGACCTCAGTGACAAAGTTCTATAATAGCTTACGACGACTAAAGTATTAAAGTATTAAACTGATCTCTTTTATTCGTAACTTTTTTTTTCTTTTAGGTCTGATCACTATTGATCTCAATCTACGGATTTTTTCGATACCTGTTTTACGATAGTTAGACATTTATCGAAATCGAAAATTTATGGAAAATATAATTGAATAATTAGAAAGAGATATTATAATAAAAATAATAATAATAATAATAGTTCTCCGTCGTAAACTAAATTCTGCTTTTGCCAAAATTTCATCAAAATCTTTTTTTTTTTTTTTTTTTAAAGAAAAGTAAAAGAAAATTAATAATAATCAGTTTCGAAACGGACAGTATCGAATTAATAATTTTGAATTAGGAAACAAAAAGCGCGTGTGCAAAATGACATAAAAAATAAACCAATATAGTTAAGTTTGAGTTTGAGTTGGTAATTTTTCAATATTATATTTAAAAAAATAAAAATATTAGGTGTGCCGAAGAATGCTGTTGCTTTTTGAATTTAAAGAAACTGACCACAGAATGTTTCCTGGACAACATCTAAATAAGCTTTAAGAAGGTTTTTTTTTCCATTATTATTATTATTATTATTAACACCAAAAATATTTAAAAGATAGTTACTGCACAGTTTCACGCTAAACAAAAATGTTTTAGAAACATTTCAAAAAAATTTAGTGTTTATAATTTACTATTATGTACTCTGTAAAATTAAATTCAGTAGGATATTGAAATATTCTGGGACTGAAACTTAAAAGTTTAACACACTCAAGAAAACTTACTAACATGAAATCTTTCTTACAAATATTTATTAGATTCCCTAACAAATGATATTCATTTTGAATTAACATATATTTTAATAAAACATTTAAAAAGTTTTTTAACGTATTTAATTATTCTCAAAGTAGAACTTTGTATCATATACCTTGGTAAATCTTAAAATTCTAGAAACATTCAAATTTGTCTTACAAATAAAAATGATCAACATTTTAAACAATAGTAATAATAATGGCAATAACAATTCCACTTATTTGGAAATGGCGGACGATAAGAGGTACTTAACACAAATTTTCTGATTGTCTTAAAATAATATAGTAAAATTATTTTATTAAAAGCAGAAATATATTAGAAAGATTCTAATAAAAATAAACATTTTACACTTTCTTTTAGATGAGGATCTTATATATGTGAATAGTGTGAAACGGTTTTGAAAAGTGAGGGCTCCTAGCCAAAGTAAATTCGGAATATTTGCTTAGAAACATTTAGATGTTTTGTTACATGTATATATCTTTAACTATTTTTTAAATAAAAAAGAAAAATGAATGATTAAGATTTAGGAGTTACTACTTAAGTATGTATAAATCTATCAAACAACTACTACTTAAAGTCTCAAATAATAACATACTACGGTGAAGAAAACTTACAAAATTTTTATTATATACGATCATTCTCACTACTTGTTATGTGAGATAAATGAGCGTTTTCTGTTTCTGAATAACGTTGGATACTTTAAATTTGCATCATTTAAACGTCCTTAAAAGAAATATGCATTATGAATGTAATACATGAATTCAACTATACGTATACAAATGGCTTATAAATAACTTATACACGTTTAAATTTATATAAATGATTTAAGTGTATTATATCGTAAAACAGTGCGTCATGGACATATAATTATAAAATTTTGATGACAACGTTATCAAGACATCAAAAATAATTTTGTTTTTGGTCAAAAAACTGTGCTATTTATTTTAAAGATTAGTTAATTTAGTTTTAAGATTTTATACAGTTGATATCAAGTCTTTGGGGGTTGTGAGGATCAAGGCCGTTTGTCTGCTCTAGGATCCTAGGCCTAAGGGGGAGTGCCTTGGGGTCTTTCTAAGGTAAACCTAGCCCGTATTTACGCAAGTTTCGGAAAAAAGCACGAAAAAATCCGAACGGCTAGGCAGACGAGCGCGACATGGGATCGAACCGGGCACCTCACGTCTACCAGTTTTGAGCGCAGAACTGTTCGACCGCTGTTGGACCTATCAAGTCTTCGAATGTGCATTTGGTACATGTTAAAATCAATCTTCTTTTATAAGTAAATTGGCTGCTGCTTATTACAACATTTCCTTTTCTTTTTTTGAAAAGGTATGTGGATTTTATATAATTTACAGCATCCGAATCTAGTCGAAATATTATTTTATTTTTAAATTGCATACTTTTTGAATTTGTTTTATTAACATTTTACAATTAAAATTTCTGTCAACTATTTGAAGTAAATTAAATAGAAATTGTCACATGTAATATAATATTCTGTATCTATAACAACCATATTAAAGGTCTATTTTATTATTTTAAACTTCTCTGCACTATACTTATGTATCAGTTTAGAAAACATGGTTTTAGAATTTAGAGTCGGTATATTATACGGTTGTAGTAGTATATTCGAACATGACACTTTTGTATAAGCTAAAATTGGTGGCATTTTCGTACAATTCAAGGTGTTATTAATATTACAGTTGTGTTTTCAGAAAATCTAGTGGCACTTCTGTGCATTTGTTTCGCTTTAATCAAAGATTGTTGCATTAAGGGGTTGTATTCATATAAGGCAATATTTACAAACATGTTTTTTGTAAAACTAAATTTGAAAACAAAAATTTGTGTGTTATATGGATTTAACTAAGTATCTTCTAGTGTACATAATGTTTGTAAATTGTGGACAGGGGTTTACAAAATAGCAATGTAGAAAAAGAGTGATGTATTTCGGTTTGTAGATCACCTTTCATTTAAATGCATTTTAACACCCTTTCTCTTCGCATTTAATTTAATAAATATAGCATTTGTTATTTGAATGCTTGAAATTGTGCCTTCAGTTAGAGATGGTGAGTACAGAATTAATAATCAGTTCATAGGTTTACATTAACATGTTGTAGCCATCACAAAGTTTTATTTTATATTTTCTAGTGTGAAATGATTATTAAAATTTGCCGGCCCGGTGGCTTGGTCGGCAGGGTGCTGCCTCCTGAGTTCCCAGGTTCTGAGTTCGAATCTCGGCGTGGGCATGGATGTTTGTGCTGTCCTATGTCTTCAAAAATATTGTGTTCACGTATTTCTGTGAATTTCTGTAAAAATATGGGGCAATCAAGACGAAAGTCATTGAAACTATAGGTACGAATAAATGTCCAATGTTATTAAAATTTAACACTTTCGCGACCGGCAAACTTTTCCCTTTTCTAAATCTGATTGCCAAGAAATGTTGAAGTAAACTCAAACAAGTTGCTGCAAACTTTTCTTGTTTAAACATGGATAAAAAAAAATGATATGTTTGAAATATCACTCTCGTAATTATCTCAAGCTTGAAATGAAGATTGGTCACATAATATTAGAACGAACCTATCGAAGAAATTAATACCCTAAAACTGATATCGAAATAATACTAAAGTATTGTTTCCATAGTTATTCTTTAAATGACATGAATTTACGTCAGCGACAACTAGCTATAGAAGTTAAAATGACGTGAATCCACGCGAATGTGTTAAAATTCTTATGTATCAAAATTAATTTCCACGATACGTGTAAACGATTTTCATCTCACAGAACAACAACATTAAATGTCGAAAGAAAGCCAATTTTGTGCTGTAGAGACAACATTTTAGAAATGCCTGTTTATAGATTTTTTTTTTTTTTTTTTTTTATGATTGGTAAACTTTGTTTCAAATTATTGCAGATCTATTATTCAATGATACGTTTTCTGGGTATCGAGGAAGTCTTTTTAAACATACTCATGTTGAAAATTTACACCATCAGAGGGTAAGCGATGCTTCTACACATACAATCAAAAAGATATACAATCAAAAGATTATACAATAACAAAGGTAAGCACTAATTTATATTAATACATATAAATATATATTGAATTTCGTCCGTTTTTTGGTGAGATATAGCGTTCACAAAATTTTGTTAACGCATACAGAGAGATGGACTATTTCTAAGAAAGGTTAAATCATGATGTTTAGGACATCTCAAAATGTGTAAATCCCTCTAAAGCCGCTGGTAAAATCTTTTTACGAAACCTGAATTTCGTAAAGAAAAACGAAAGTCTTCTGAAATGTTTCTTTTTTCTTATATATATAGAAGAAAGGAATAAAAGAATTTTAATAAGTAATGCATCATTCACGGTAGCTTCTGAATGCGAATTTTTGAGGTATGTTATATATGTCATTTTTCAGAGATTTCTTTCCCTTCATTAATAAAAACAAAATATATTTATGTCATCACAAAACTAAAATGCATCAAAGGTTAAACAATTTAAGAGATATTTATTTCTTTGCTAGTACGACCACAGTAATATTTTATTCAAATCGGAAAAAAGCACCGTCATCATTTCCAATAGATTCCTTTCAACTTTACGGCCCACCAGAGGTCTAGCGGTTCTGCGTTCAAAGCTGGCAGACGTGAGTGCCGGGTTCGGTCCCAGGTCGCGCTCATTGGCCCAGCTGCTTGGATTTTTCCGTTTTTTTTTTCAGAAACTTGCGTAAATACGGGCTGGGACCTCTTAGAAAGACCCCCATGGAGGGCACTCTCCCTCAGGCCTAGAACCCTAGAACAGTCAATCTACCTTAATCTTCACAATCTAACCCAACAACAACCCTTCAACTTTACAAATTAAGAATAGAAGTTCGGAGAATTTACATATACTTAATGAGAAAAGGTTTTCGTGAAAAGTAAGACTCGGATAAAAAATTAATTTCTGTTTTATTTTGGAATTGGGAGACACTAAAGTCTTATATCTTTATTCTAAAATTAAGAAATAAGAAATAAGTATTTTAAAAATAAAAATATTTGTAAAGAACTTTAAAAGTTATTTTAAAATATTAATAGCTCTTATAAGGACTGCTATACACTCTGACTCCGTGAATGAAGGATGGTATATCGTTTTCATAAAATAACATGGCCTGCATGTTTAAACACGTCAAGCTCATAATGCCCGTCTAAGACTAGATGCGTAAAGCGAAATTCAGCGTTTAATATAAGAATATTTCTCCTCAAATTTGTCGTATTGGATAGAATCCCTTGGTATTACAAACGAGAAATAAAGCGAAACAAATGCTGTACGGAAGTGCCACTAGAGTTTTCGAAAAAACAGCTTTAACATTTGAAGCACTTGGACATGCACGTGAATGTCACAAATTTTGGCTTGTACGTAAGTGTCACGTACGTATCTGCCACCAAACCCATTATACGTATTTTGGAATTTAAAATTTGGTGCAACAGGCGCTGTCTAAAAATAGGTTGGACCAAAAAAAAAAAAAAAATCTCACAATAATACTGATAAACTGATAGAGTAGAGGTTATTATTACTATTTTTTTTTTTAAATTAATTAATTAATTTTTTTAAGGAATAAAATATTTAAACGAGTACCAAAGAAGAATTGAGCATAGAGCAAAGTTATGAACAATATTTTTATTTTTTATGTTTTGGAGCTATGGTAATGCTTAACAATAAATGTTCTATTCCAGTATGAAAACTTTCTGTGTAAAACTAGTTATTTTCATACCACTGTATATTTTGAATTCTAAACAGCCAAATTTTTGGATTGTGATTGTTATTGTTTGATTAAAAAAAAAAAAACTGAGTTGCATGCATTGTAAGATAGCGAAAATGCTAATTTTCCGAAAGGTTAAAACTCATGATGATTTTATAATCCTATAATTCAGTTACAGTCCATAATGTTAGGCCATCCAGTGTTTGTGGAAAAAAAATACCCATTAAGAAAACGGGCCATATAATTCATGAAAGGAAAATGCCTTCATTTAGAAGAGATCAAAATTTAATCAAATTAGTTGATATTAGTCCTTGCTTTGTCCCACCATATGTACGTTCTCATAAACTCTGCTATGGATGAAACTGTATTAAAAATAACAGCTATAAATTTGGCTGACAGTCATATCCAGTCGGAGACTAAAATGCCTGATCCACTAAGCTACCCACGTTTTCATTTCGATGCTTTTGCGTCATCCAAATTTTCTGCGTAATTTGTGACAATTTCATGCATATACATACATATATGTATATGCATGTATGTGTTTGAACTTCGACAAGCTATGCATGGGACATTCAGCTTTGGGTACTTCTTGGAGATACTATAATTTTATTGGTATTTTATAATTTAGCTTTCATGCTACATCATGATATTTTCCATAAAATAATCCCCAGAAAGGAAGTTTTCACGAAATATTGCCTTATTTTGGTATGTTAAAACGGTAATAAAATTTGAATAAATTACGAAAATTTTTTTAATCGAATAATGAAAATCTGACGGCTTCTGTTTAGTAGCTTAAATGATTTTTTAGAAACATCTTTAAATAATTCATTCTTGAGATAATATCTACACAAACAAACACATGAGTGACCTATCAAACTACAAACCGATACCACAGCACTTGTGTGATTTTCGGATTCCGCATGCTCCAAAACGTGTAAAAATGTTAAAAAACCCAAGTCGAAAAACTTTTCACATTTCTCAATACCCATAGTATGATGGGGAATTAAAAGGTGAACTACGAAAAAACTATTTTTTGCCAAACGAACCCCAGAGTTTGAATTTCACTCGTAATACCTACTGACGATTTTACGATGATGCTTTCACAAATTTACTACTTTTCCCCGCTGCCAAACCTCCATCCACCCGTCGTAAAATTCAACCCTTCCTTTCAATTAGTTGTTATATATAGGTCTATCGGACCTCTTTCATTAACCCTTTCACGCGAGCAGGGAGGAGTTGCATAGTAGAGGATGATTGATTTATAGGTGGCCCTATTTCTAGAGAGGAATGCGTCGTGACTATGTAATGCCGGGTAACGATCTGCCAACCGCTTTCTTTTAAGAGTTCGCTAGTATTGTTCATCTGCTACCGCAATGAGATATGGAGACTTTGTCTTGGTGAAGAAAGCTACTGTTTTCATTATCAAAGCGGTATCTTTCAGAGATACATTGCTTTGATAAAGTCTTCTGTTCAGGCGAATTTTTCTGTTAATTGCCCCTCTTATTCTTTCTCACAAGATAGCTTATTATTGCAGTAATTGAGGAGTGTATTAAACAGTGACAAGAAAACGTTTATATGATATAAAATAAGAAACAATTTTGTTATTATCCAAAGAGATTACTGATAAGAATATGAGAAATATTTTTAACTAAAAATTATCCATTTTATACTGAATATTTAAAAATAGGAAATATTTTTCTTTCTTAAAACAAGCTAATAATTGATGAAACTGATAAAGGTAATAACTGATGAAATTTTAAATTTTTGATTACCAGTAAAATTAAATTATGTTCAGATGCAAGCTGTCGTATATAAGTGCAGGAATATCTTTAGACTGAAGGATAAATTTTTGGGAACCAAAAAACACTAAATTTTCCTCCACAAGCACCTCAAATTTAAAATCGATCAAATTCTGACTTATTTTTATATGTTTAAAACCATTTCCTCTATTATAAATTTGTCAGTTAGTTTGGTTCGTTGAATTAATCTTTGGTTAAAACGCGGTTCTAAAAATAATAATACACTTCTTTTCTTTTTAATTAGTAGTTATAAATATCTTTTATAATATTTACAATATAATAATCGATAACTTTTTCATGCTTGTAATCAACAGTTCAAAAAAAAAAAAAAAAAAAAAAAAAATCATTTTAAGGTAAAATTATCAATTCTAATAGCTATTTTGTTCCCTTCACAAATTTTACAATCCCCCCTCCTTATTTATTTATTTTTCAAAAGCGAGAATATTGTTCATCTGATACAGCGATATGATATGGAGACTTTATCTTGGGGAAGACAGTTATTATTTTTTCACTATCAAAGCGGAACCTTTATAGAGCTAATATTTGTTTGAAAAATTCTTTTTGTTCAGACTAATTTTTATGTTAATTTTCAATTCCCTCTTCTTTCTTATAAGATAGCTTGTTATTGTTCAGAGTATTTGGGAAATTTATTAAACGACGGCAAGTAAACATTTATTTAATTTATAAAAAAGATTATTATTATCCAACGTATTTACTGTGAAAGATGCAAGAAATATCTGTAAATAATGCTTTATAAATTATCTGTCTTAAAGCTACTAACAGGAAACATCTTTTTTTTATTAACAAGCTAATAATTCATGTATGTTTAAATTTTTAATTAACAGTATAATCAAATTACTTTAAAAAAAAATGATCAGATCAACGAGCTAGCTTGTATAAATGGAAGACTGGATCCATCGGTGCAAGGGCCAAATGTATGTTCCAATATAAAAAATAAAATAAAAATTAAAATTACATAAAATCTGTCGACATTCAATTTTAGAGTTAAATAGAATCCGGCTAATGCTTTCATGTTAAATGCTAAGTATATTTCCCCCCCCCCTCATATATATATATATATATATATTAATATTTTATTTAAATGGATTTTATCATTAAAATTAATAATACACATTCTATGTAGGAATACCTGTAATTATATATATATATACATATATATATATATATATATATATATATATATATATATATATATATATATATATATATTACTGGCAGGATAAAGTTCTATACACTTATCAGGCTTTTAATCAACAAAATAAATAAATAAATAAATAAATAAAAATAACTTATGGTAGAACGATTGCTCCAGGAAGTTAATGTGTAACCTTCCTTTTTTTTCTTATTAGAATTTATGGATTAGAACTTTTCTTATTAAAATCTATGATCCAGGTTCTGAATACAATTTTTTCTTCAAAATACTTTAAAACCATTCTTTTTACATTATTATAAACTCATATATATTTATTTAAACAGAAACTATACATAAAGAAAATGCATAGTATTTTAAGGTAAACGTACACCTTTTAAAGTCTTTTTTTTTTTTTTTTTTTTTTTGTTATTTTTTAACATTTACATTTTTAAAAGTTCTATTCTTTTGAATTTCTTCATTTGTATTAAAGAATATAATTTGTAAAAGAGCTTGAAATTTTATTTTTATTTTATTTTATTAGATTTATTATTTTAATTAGTAAGATTAGTGAACATTATAGTTATCTTGGTGTGGATATTAATAGAGAAGACGAAGACTCACAAGAAATTAAACATAGAATTTTCTAAGGAAGAAAGGCTGTAAAGCTGCTGAATTGTATTTGGTGGAGTAAGGAGATCTCAAGAATGAGGAAGTATAATGTATATAATTCTACTCTTAAGAGCATATGTCTATATGGAACAGAGGGATGGAGAATTATGTAGACAGAGAAAAAGAACTTAGCGGCAATAGAAATGGATGCCCTGAGACGATCATCAGGATATCAAGGACAGAAAGAATACGAAATTAAAGAATTAAAGAAATTATGGAAAAAAAGAAAACCATTTTATTTTAAATGATCTTCAAAACAAGCAATTTATCTGGTATGATCATATTAAATAATGAGCTATGAAATGTTAGCTAAAGTCGCTTTTAACTGTAAAACAAATATAAAAAGGAAGCGAGGAAGATCAAGAAGGAGCTGGGTGGATAATATCAACAAAGCGATGAGAGATGGGGGACCTGGCCGAATGGAACTTGGGCCGAAAGCTCTGGAGCAGACTTCTTGTGGATTCTCTCTGAAAGCGACACTTGACGACATGAACCGAGTTTTTATATGTATAAATTAGTAAAAACACCTGTGATATGTCTAAAAAATGACAGTTGTGAAAAATGTAAAATGATAATATATATATATATATATATATATATAATTACTCAGAAAAGTATATTTTTGAATTTGAACTACTGTTATAAGTTTGTATGTTTGCATAAAAGCTGTATGCTGTCAAACGATTATATTGAAAATTTTCCGAAATTTCGGGCAGATTTCTAAATTCTTAACCCCAGAAAATTTGTTCATTTTCTGATAGATTTATAAAACTAGGTAAAAATCAAGATGATACCACTGTAAACATGTATGCAAAATTTTGTAATTTTTTAAATGAGAGTGTCGGAGGTATCATGTTGTGCTTTATTTTATTTTATTTTTTTTCTTCAAAATAACTTCTGATTTGTAATGTCGTGTACATTTTAAATATCATAACTCAGGTTCTAACTACTCCATAAGCAAAATTCAAACAGTTAATTAAAGCTAATGGTTTTAAGATTATTCTTATGTAAAAAATTAAAACGTGTGTTTTGACGAAAATCGAGTATAAAAGATGCACGTATACCTTTAAGATCTGATTGTTTTAAATTTTCAAAATATAAGTTGATTTAGTTCGTTTGTACGTATGAATAATAGATGATAATATGATTCTTAAAATCATCTAATACAACACTTTTTAACAGTTCATTTAGTTAATTTTAAAACTTTAATTGCTGGTTTCAAAATTAAAAAGATATGTACAATATACTGTTTTAATGTTTTAGTTTATTACTTTCTTCTATATTCAATAGAAGAAAGTATTGGATTCGTAAAAATTTTCGACCTCGGGTTTTTGATGGATTTACACGTTTTGAGAGCTGTAGAGCACGATTTGACCATTTTTAGAAAATGTCTGTCTGTCTGTCTGTGTGTGTGTGACAAAACTTTGTGGCAACTGTATCTCAGGAACAGCGGCACAGAATTTCATAAAAATTGGTATGTAGTTGCACCTTGACATAAATTAGTGCCTATCAACTTTTGGTAAAAATTGTCTGACAGGTTGCGTTGCCATCCTGCTTTTTCTAAATTTTTAACATGATGATATAGGACAAAATTTTGTATAAATCTGCATAAAGAGAATTATTTTTTAGTAATCATTATGAAATTTACAAGAATTATTTGTAATAGAGATAGTCAAATGGAAAAAAAAATTTGTATGTGTAGGAGCCTCTCCAACCCCCCTGGGGGGGATGTCCCCCCTCGAGGGGAGTAAATTTTCAAGATGGGTATCTTTCGAAAGGTCTCGTCAATACCTTTTAAACGAATGGTTTAACTATAAATATGTGATAATATAAAACAAAGTCATCGATTTTTTTTACTTTTAACAACAACAACAACAACAAAAAAAAACTTTTTTTTTTTTTTTTTTTTTTTTTTTTTTGTTGTTGTTGTTACTGAGTGAATATTGTTACTGAGTGAATCTGTATAGGAAAATATAGAAGAAAGTCTTGTAGTGACCACAACATACTAGTTTGGTCATGATGCAATTGAAATAAACAATTAATTTGAATGATTAACTTGTGCTGAGAAGAAAATACGTATGATGTATACATATGGTGTTCAAGTTGAAAAATCTTAATATTCATTAATATAAATGAAGATCATGACATCAGATTGTACCTTCTTACGTACCTTTAAGAGGTTTTCAACCAGTATTAAATTTCATGTTTAATAGCTTTAGAAATATTAATAAGCAAAAACTAAAAACATTAACATATTTTTAAATTTAAGTTAATTATTGCTGAATAATTAATTATCTAACAACTCTTCCTTTCTAACATAAATTCGATAAGTCTTATAATCAATACTTTAAGATTAAATTCAGTTTTATGTATAAATTTTACATGCTCTAATCTGAAATTAAAATTGATGTTATTTGAACTTAAATCATTGTCTACTTTTTTATGAAAGCGTGATTTATGTTTGCGTAATTTAAATAAATAATAACACGATAATAATTTCCAAATATTCTTAAACAGTTTACTTTTATGCTTTCTTAAAAGAAATTTGAATATCTATTTATGTATTTTTTTGCCTTACTAGTATCCTTACATTGCCTTAGAAAGATTGCCTGATATATTGCGTTTAATCGGTTTTTCAGTATATTGAATAAACATTAAATATCATGGTATCATATCTGACGCTTTTATCATTGAATATTATTTCGGAAATTCGTGCAGAACCGCTGTAATGAAAGTAAAAAGAGAAGATATCGGTTTCTATTACAAACCAGCCTCAACGATTTACAATATTCTGCATAATAATGCCGGAGTGTTATGTACTCAAAATCAAATTTTAAAAGATGCTGTAAGTTATGAGTTGAAATTTTGAACTTCAGCCATTTCAGATTAGCCATATAATATTATTTTTTAAATGCGTTTGAAATTTATAAAATGTTGCGTAGCAACAGGCTATTTCCAATATTCTAATGTTTAATATATGTGACGAACGTGGAGAAAATGTTAAAAATTGTAAATTGCTCGCGATTTTGTTTCATTCTTAACTCTACGTTATTCGTCTGAAGAATTCTACTATTGTTCAGAAAGTAATTTAAGAGAAACGTGTTTTTTGACTTGAGCAAATTAATATGATATTATGGCTAAATAGTTGAAACATTAAATAAAATAAAATGCTGTCTATCAGTTCTAGAACTATGGTGATTTTTATTGGTCTATATGTCTTTTATGGGATTTTTAGAATTTTGAATGCTACAGTTAGTCTTTCAGACAATTTTAAACCGTTTACAATATCCGTGTTATACGGTTAAAATACCTGTGTTTTTTGTTTATGATTACATCTAGAGAATTTTTTTCCCCTTTGTTATTCCTAATATAATTTTAAAAAATATATAAAATGGCTTTAAATAGAAGTAAAAAGTTATCTTCTTTGTAATTTGTGTCTAATAAATATTATCGCCTTGTCTTAGGAGTGGTTGGAGCGAAACATTAATAAAAAATTTCAGTCAAATACTTTACCTTATATATATATATATACACAGTCGGTAACAAAAATGTCTGAAGACTAGGAAAAATTCCTGTATAAAAAATGTACACTTAATACTGCTTTGTTAAATAAATCCTTGTCGAATCCTGTTCTTAGTCAGTCTAAGAACAGGATTCGACGAGGATTTATTTAGCAAAACTGTATTAAGCGTATTTTTTTTTTTATATATAAGAATTTTTGCTGGTGTTCGGACACTTTTGTTACTGACTGTATATATATATAGTATATATGTATATGTATTGTAAAAAGTAAATGAACTTGGTGGTCATCAAAAATTTTTAATGAACTTTATTTAATGTAGTGATAAAGTTTACTCATTTTATCGGTAATTTTTTATGATATTTAATACAGAATTTTTACGTAATGTCATCAATAGTTTTGGAAAGATATGTTTTGGAATAAAAAAAAATAAATAAAAATCTTCAGAAAAGACAACTAAATCTGAAATAATATTAAAAATGCTGATTGGATAGATGAAGATACACATGCTTTCAAATGTTAAATTAAAACCAAACTGTTTTCTTGCATTCCTTATTTTTTTTTCTTTATATGTAAATAACTTTGTAAAAAATATACACAAAAACATGAAAATTACATCATGTGTCCATTATAAAATTGTTTATTAACATTGTATCATTTTGGTGATTTTGTATCATTTTGGTATTCATAGTTTACAAATTAATAATTAAATATTATTTTTTAAAGTCCGCTTTGGAAAAAAAGTACAATGAATGCAGGTGAAAATTTCAGGTGTACATTAAAATTTGGAGACATGTGTATCCTCTTGTATCTGAAATTCCTCATTATCTTAATCCATTTCATTTTCTTTTCTAAAACTGATAAATTTTTAATTTTTTCGAAAACTTACATTTTTAAAGGTTGAATAAATGTCAGTTTAAAAATTATTGCTTATGCTTATAAAATTATATAAAATTCCATTATTAATTTGATGATACCTCCCGCTGCAAAATTATTGAAGCTCTAGCAATAATGCCTATATAAAAGATGTACACCTAATACTGTTTTGTTAAGTAAATATTGGTTGAGTCATGATCTTAGTCTCATTCTGTTAATAAAAATTAGAGATCAAACTAAAATAAATAAATAAAATGAAGAATGTGGATATATGCTTCAATAATTTTGCTGCCGACTGTGAACATGAACTTCTAACATGACTGTGAACTTCTAACATTGACTGTGAACATGAACATCTAAATTTTATGTTCACACTTCTATTTGTTTAAAAGTTATGCATAGAAGAAGAAAACGGGAACACAGTTGTTATAATTTTGAACGCCTGTGTAAATATATATCAAATAAGACTGAGTAGTAAATGGGAAAAATGTGATTTACACCTCTCTGATATACAATATAACTGATATAAAGTTATTAAGACTTAACAGTAAATTGATTTTTTTTTTCCTTAAGAAAGTAGGTGGGATTTTATAAGCACTTATGGAGAAATCAAAAGATACGTTAAATGTGTGGCAAAACTGAAAACAAGTGTCATTTAGTCACTCGTCTAAATTATTCATTTAAAAGTAACAGGGCGTTCCTCTTCAAGACAATTTGGATTACGTTCATTACATTAACTGCAATTAAAAACTTATCAAATTTTTTTATATGTTTTTAATTATATTTATAACACTTAGACTTTGTGAGAAATCTCAACATTTGGAGATTCTAGTTTTAATTACATTAACTAGAATTGAAATATTTTGAGAAAAAAAATTCAAATGTGAAACATGACAACTTATAATAAATGTTAGAAACACCTTATATTGTTTTAAAATGTCTTAGAAAACACTGTTATATATTTTAGAATGAGATTAAATTGAATTACAGTTCATTATCACAATTTTATGTGATGTCATCACATTTCTACAGAAGTTAAACTTATACATATAGAATATATAGTTACAGTAATTTAACTGTTGTTAGAATTAAAAAATAAATGCTGAGATTTATCTTGAAGTAAGCCATTTTTAATTTTCATACTGAAAATTGTGTGAGTTGTTATTTATATTAGATTATTATTTTAGTTATAATTATTATATAATCACACATCATGTTTTTTTTTTTTTTTTTTTACAAGGTTTTAAATTTCTTTCGACGTTAATTGACTTCCAATCATTAAAGTATAATAGTAAATCTATTTTTATCAAATTTATAAGGCCACTTTCCTGGCTATGAGAAAAATATGATGCAATTAAGAGATCTACTAATAATTAAAAAAAAAAATCGTCTAAAAAACAAAATTTCGTTTATTAAAATGCAACAAAAATATTTGCTTAATTTAACAAATGTTTTGTTGTCACACACATTTTGCTAAAACAACAATGAAACAACTTTTTTATTGATATAGTTTCAATAAAAATTTGATTGTTTAAACTTCAACAAAACGTTATTTTCTATGTATAAGATGCTACCATCTTTAACACTGAGAAAAGTATTCCTTATTTCATAATATATAGTTGAAAACACATATAGGTAACGTCAATTTATAGAATTTGTATGTTTTTTAAATATTTTACACAATAAATCAAAAAAGAGGTATCTTTACAACATCTGCATTTTTATTAAGGGGTCGATGACTAAAAAAAAAAAAAATAATAAAGAAATAAATAAAGAAAAAAAAGAAGAAGAAGAAAAGAAGAAAAAATAAAAATAAAAAAACATATAGTTTTTTTTTTTTTTTTTTTTTTTTTTTTTAATGCAATGAATAAAATATTTTATTTAAGATTTTGGCAATATAAGAGAAATATTAAAAAAATATTTTATAAAATATTCATTGAAAATTTTACAAAATTGAGTCAGGGGATCCTGGTTTCCAGAGAATATTCAGAAAACAGGTGGACACAATTTCTCAAAATAATAATAATAATAATAATAATAATAATAATAATAATAATAATATCGATCATATTGAAATATTGCACATTTCTTGAAAAGAGAATTGAGTAGTGCTCCAACAAAGAATAAAAAAAAAAAATGCAAAAGAGTACAATTTTTGGTACATTTTATACGAAGTATACCTTGTAAAATTAGTTGTAATTGAAAAAAAGAAAAAAAAAGAGTAAAGAAAAGTCCTTTGTTTAAGCACTAGTCAGTTTTATTTTGAAAGAGTGTTCAAAATTTCAGTAAGATCCGTGCGTCAGTTCTTAATAAATCGTGTCCACCACTTTTCTGAAGAGTCTCTGGGGGATCTACTGCTGGATTTTCCAAAAATTTCAATGACAATTTTATAAAATATTATTTAAATGTTGCTCAATTAGTTGCTCAAAACTTTGAATAAAAATAATTTTATTTATTATAAAAAAAAAAAAAAAAAAAAAAAAAAAAAAGAAGAAGAAGATGAAAAAGAGAAAAAAAAAAAAAAGAAATAAAGAAATAAAACAAATATATGCTTTTTCTTAGCATTCGAAACTTACGTAACCCCTTAAACTTGTCAATAAAATCTTATGTTCAGGTCGAGGAGAGGTCAGGTCTCAGAGGCTCATTAAAACTTTTTTTGTGTTTTTTAATTTGTCACCACTATTTCAGATCTGTCACTTTTTTAAATAATATATAATAGCATTAAAACCCACAGAAAAATTTCTTTTTCAGAAAAGTGGTAATGATAAAATATAACGCGCGTGGATATTTAGAAATGCTCTGTGCTCTGTGAGATATACAGAAATTTAACAATGAATTATGTATTTGTTTTGACTAAGTAAACGGTTATTAAATTATAAATAAAAGCTTGGATTCGGTACTAAATAAAATATGTTATATATTGATGATGTAGTCTATATTTGAGCTAAATAAATAAATGGTAATTTAAATTTAATGGCAAATGCTTTTTTCTTTTTCTTAAAAACAATTACCTTAGTCAATTACCTTAACAATTACCTTATTATATATTTCTTTTTTCAAAAGCTTACAAGTGGGCTATATAATCAAAAAGTAAAAAGCATTGTGCTTCTCAACGAAAAATAATTATTTTGATTCTAATATGAATTTTTGGTTCTAATTCGAACCCAATAATATATCTGCTTAATTACTTACTGTTAATTTTAAATAACTTGTGTTCATTAAAACTGAAGTTGACTCCCCTAAAAGAATTCTACAACTAACAAAATCTTCGTGTCTCAACGGTTATAACAATATGTAACATTTTTGTTCATGAGGAAAAATTTAGAAGTACGTTTAATCAGTTGGCCACAATTCATTTTGCATTGCATGAAAAATTATCTTTACGCTTTTGAAATAAATTTTGTGTTACAAATATATCCAATTTCTTTCTTTCTTTTCCTTCTTCTTCTTTTCACTCTCTTTTTTTTTATTTATTAAAAGAATAATTTACTGTTCATTTAAAAATTTTGTATAATAGTTTTTCTTTTCTTTTTTATGCATTAAGACCATTGTTAAAACCATTGTAAAACCATTGTATTGTTAAAGAAAACATTTCTTTAAAAATCCAACATATACCATGTACTCGCAACTTATTCTTTTATTTTATTTTAGTTTCTGGTAACTTTAAATTGCCTAAAATAAATCACATGAAGGATTTTGTAAAAATCTAAGAAATAAAAGACTTTCGCGAAATATATGATCATAATTAGAGTCGCACATCCTCATTATCTATCAGATTACGTATAGCTAGTAGTTACGTTTATTTATTATTTTAAGATGTCTATACCTGAAAAATAGAAGAAATGAACAAGATTGTACTATCTATCAAGTCTTCATTAAAATATATGCTCCGTTTACATCATGAGATTAGGCACAACTTATATCTGAGTTAGATGGGTTACAATGATAAATCAAGATCACTTATAAAGATATTAGGACGATAAAATTAAAAATTTCATTTGACATATAATACATACTTTTTTACCCTTCTTCGTAATAACAACTATGCAATCTTTAAATTGGTAATAAAAATTCAATAAATTTCTTCCTTATTCCACATTTAGCAGAAGCATATTGAAATTCCTTTTTCAAAAAAATTAAAATCAAAAGTAAAAATTGGATAAACCTTTTATTTTACTTACAATACAGAGTAATTTTTATACTGGAATTTTTGTTTGTAATTTTGTTTTTTCTATTTCTTCGTTCATTATTATCATTATTATTTTCAATTTATTATTATTATTATTATTATTATTATTATTATTTTGCAAAATTTCTACAAAAAAGTTTTGACATAAGTATTTTGGATTGAATTAACCAAACATTTCGGCAGATTTCTTCTGTCTTCTTTAATTTCATAGGATTATCAATATTTAAATACGAAATTACAGCTAAAAAAGTAGAATTTACATTTGAATGGGAAGAATAGATTAAAAATATCAATTTTTGAAAATTTAAAATATTTTTTCTATTTATTTTCTCTGTCATTTTGTGATTTGCATATTTTAAGCTGAGAAAAAGTGAGGTGTGAATCAAGTTAAAAAAAAAAAGAAGAAGAAAGAAAGAAAAAAGAAAGTGTATTTAACCCGCATTATACACAGCCACGGCTTTTTTTTTTTTTTTTTTTTAATTTACAAAATTAAATTTCCTTCATAGTTTGCTTTTTTTAGTAAGATGAAAAATTTCTGATGAGATTCCACTTCAAATATTATTATTTGAAAAAAATAATTAATTATTTTTTAAAAAAAAAGGGTATTTAATTTAATTTATTGTTTCAAATAAAGTATAAAAAGATTAAAGATAATATATTATGTGTGAAAATTTATCGATAGAAAAAAAAAAAAAAAAAAAAAAAAAGGAGAGAGAAGATTTAAAAAAATAATAAAAACCCTACTTTTTTTCTGTTTAAAATTGATTAAGTTTTATAGAACTTTTCTGAGTTTTGCCAATTATAATTATAATTATTATTATTGCTGCTGTTTGAATATTCGTAAAATAATAATAATAATAATAATAATAATAATAATAATAAAATAAAATATTTTTTTTTAAGTGTATCATATAAATTGAAATTGTTTTAGTTGTTAAAAAGGGAAATTTGGTACATGTTAACATTTAAACAATATGTTTATAAACTATATTTAATTTCAGATTTCAACTATTGTTTCTGATATATCAAATAAGTATTTTGAATTATTGGAGTTTCAGTTATTGTACATAATATGACTGGATTGTGAGACTGGACTGATTATTGCAAAGGGAAATAACAGTATATTTATTGTTAATATTTTAACTGAATTAAAAAGAAGAAAATCATGACATGGCCGTCTAGTGTTGAAATTTATATGATATCTTATATTACAAGCGGTCTTACTTTGATTAATGATATTTTTGGTGACTTTCTTTTTTTAAAAATCAGCTTATACAATATTACATCATTGTTGAGTCCCAGAATTTTTTTTTAATGAAGTTGAGGATGAAAGAACTATTTCTTATATGATGTAAAAAAAAAAAAAACATCTTTTTTCTATAGACACCTTGAATAAAGCAGAATGTTTAGCAACAACCAGTTAAAAAAAAAAAAAAAAAAAAAAAAAGACGTCTGGTCGAAAATTAAATTTTGTTTAGCACAGAATCTTTTATTTTATTTTATTTTTCTTTCTTTTTTTTCTTAAATACTTTTTTTTTTTTTTTAAGAAAAATAATGATAATTAAAAAAAAAAAAGTATATATTTTGAAAGTTTTAATATCTGTAATAAATAATGTTGCCTAGCAACTAATATTATAATCTGAAATATTTTTTGCTTTTTAATGCTTTTATTTTATTTTGCTTTATTTTGCTTTTTATTGCTTTTTATTTTCTTTCTTTCTTCTTTTCTTTCTTTCTTTTTTTTCCCCATTAGTGTCTTAATGAACAATCAGTGATCTACCATTTACTCAATTTAAAATAATATATTTCACATTGCACTATTTTTTAACACTTTCTGTCAGCTTATTTGAAAAATCCATTGGCATACTAAACCACTTTAAAATAACATTATTATAAATAGTATTTCAAACAGTTTTTACGTTCCAGGTAATACTTTTTTTTTTTTTTTTTAAATGAAAGTGGTGAAAATTGTTTTATTTTCTTCTTTAAGTGTTTTATAAATGCTTTTTTGAATATATGCTGAAAATGATACTAGTAAAACATCATTTTCAGAACAAAATACAAATCCTAAAAAATTGATTGCTAATGTCGTTGTTTATAATATCATAAAATAATAGTTAATTTGTTAAGACATCATATTATTAAAAAATAAAATTGTATATAAAGAAATGAATAACACAAACCATTTAAAAGATGGAACCATTCCAAGTTTTATTACAATTTTTAAAGAAATTAAAAATAACAAAGAATAAATGTATAAAGCAATCTTTTAAAAATATCTTGGACTATAACAAAATAAAAATAATTTATCATCTATCCAATTTTACAATAAATAATAATTTTGTTGGAAAAAAATTGACAACGTTTGATATTAACAAAACTAAATAATATCACCAAAATATGTACAATATTGTCAATTTTGTTTGAAAACAAATTTCGAAACTTGCAGTCTTTTTCATCAAATAAATTAAATAAAATTTTACAAATTTTATTTTCTTTGTATTATGACTAATAGAGAAACACTTCAACAATAATAAAAAGATTTTATTTATTAGTTACTTTTCTTTTATTGTTAGTATATTCTATTTACATGATTGTAATTGAATAAATAAATTTTGATTTTTCAAAAGGAAAAAGAAAATTACTAGAAAATTAATTTGTTTTTATTTTAAGTAATGGGAATTCTTGGTCTGATGAATAGATCATGTGATATAAACAATGTTAAAATGCAACAGTAAAATTTAAAATCATGCTGACCAAGTTTCAATGTAATTAATTATGCTTTTGAAATCTGGTCTGCATGTCTCAAAAATTTATTGATATATTTTAAAGATTTTTTTTTTATCCTTTCATATGAGTTTTATTTCACTTTTATAGTACATTTATTATTTATAATTTAATATTATTATTCATTGGTATCAAGTTTTGTACTATTTTCTTAATGTAACCATAATATTTTAATATGTAAAATGAAAGGTAATTTTTTGTTCTCCTATTAATTTAGAACTTATTTTAAATTATAGTTCCTTTTTTAAATACATTTCTCTATATTATTTCTGATCATTACATAATCAATGAAAAATTTAAGAAGTAGCATTTATTTTTAATGTGATATCTATACATATTGCTTCTACAACAATAATTAAAAATAATTGCCACAAGGTTTTTCAGTTTGTGCATGAGATCTTAATATAATACATAAATTGTTTTAAAAAAAAAAAAATGTTTTCATTAAAGATAATTACACTGATTTATTTTTCGAAACTCTTTCTGCAATAAGTGATGAACTATTTTAATGAATATGTGATAGTAAAATGGAATTTTAATCGAAGATACAATAAAAGATTTTTGCCAGTCTTTATATATTAACTACAGTTGCATAGAGTTGAATCTAAAGAATTTCAAAGACATAGTATAGCACTCGGAATTTTTGAATGGAGGGAAAGATGTGTAATAGAACATCATAAATAGATAATATAATTTACATCTCCAAAAAGTCATCAGAGTTTATTTAGAAAGCTATTTGAAGTGTCACGTGTAACCTCTCATAAACCCCAATTGGATACGAAAGAGGTTGGGTCCCTATACTTGGTCATAACAAGGCTCTGTTGGTTGACAAGTGAGCTCTGATAGGGCAAGAGTCCTTCGCTGGTCACTATCACGCACATTGGATTAGTTGTAGCATTGCCAGCGGTAGAAGCTGAACTGGTCACAGCTGCTCCGCCAGCCGTCTGCTGTCATAACGGCTGATGATGGTAATCGGTCAAGCCTAAACCAAGATCACTCAATGGGTGAGGGACAAGGTTATTCGGGAGAGCCGCCGACAGGTCTCCGCAAGGACCTAAGCGGAACCCTGCCGCTGCAGCTGCGGCAAGGGCAGCCGCAGAATGTCCGCCAGCTCCTAATCCGGGAGCTTGCGTCGGTGCAGCCGCGACTAGGCTCGGATGAGTGGGGCTGAGTTTGGCGAGTTCAGCTCCGCTGAACATGCCGTTGGAACTATCACTGCTGCCCAGAGGGGCGGTGTCCGAATCTAAGCTGAGCGGGTGGTGTGGGTGGTGTCCACCGCTGCTGTGTCCACCACTGCTGTGATGATGGTTGTCCGATGATGGAGGTCGCCTGTCGCCTTTTCCATCTGCAGGACTTCCAGCATCGTGTTTCGCGCTGCCAGTTGAATTGGGAGTTTTCGGCTTGTCATTTGGTTCCCTGGAGGAAAAAAGGGGGAATTTTAAATAAAAAACTTAAAAATAAAGCAAATATGAATATAAATATATTACAATTGTTAAATATTAGGAACCTGCATTAAATTTAAATAAGAACTAAATAGTGATATCAACCATGCTCAACTGCTGTTCCATGTTCTGAATTTGTTGGATGATTGCCAAAACAGCAATTATGAGGAAAATTTGACTTTAAATACACACAACAATTACAAAAACGTTAAAAATGTCAAATGCAATATCTAATGAACAGATAAACATTGTTATGGCAAATTACATTAAAAATTATGTAAAAATTACATTAAATTTGTATTTTAATAAGAAAGGAACGCCTTAAATGATTTTGCATTAAAATGTATTATCAGTTTCAAAACCGGAAATTTCCTGTTATTATCACAGGTCCACAAGCAACCGAGCGGTTCTCTGCTCAAATCTGGCAGACGTGAAGTACCGAGTTCGATCCCAGGTCGCGCTCGTCGGCCTAGCCGGTCAGAGTTTCCATGTTTTTCTCCGAAACTTGCGTAAATACGGGCTAGGACCCCTTAGAAGGACTTCCACGGAGGACAATCCCCCTCAGGCCTAGTACCCTAGTGCAGTCAATTGACCTTAATCCCCACAATCCAATCCTGTTAGTAACACATTATCTATGCTTTTACTCTAGTCAACTTATCGTGAAGTAATCGTATACATAAACTTATTTTAATAATCCAAAATATACGTTTTTTGAACAATATCCATACATACGTTTTACTACAAACAACTTATTATCGAGTAAATATGAATATACATAATATATATATATATATATATATATATATATATATTTAAATTTTTATTTAAAGTTTTTTAAGATTCTTTCTTGCTCAACTTCATCGTAAAAGAAATTCCAATTTCAGAAAAAATAATTACAGCAATTATCAGCAAATCAATTATACAGCATTATCAATACATAGATGTTTGAAAGAATTTTTAATGATTTAACTTTTAAAAAGTATTTTACATACCCATGTACAAATATATACATATGCGTACATAAATGTACATTCGAGAAGGTGTGCATGTTTTAAGTATTTTTAATGATTAAACACTTCAATTCTCTAAGTGTCATTTCATAATTTTCTTAATTATATATACTGAAGGATATATATTTACAAAGATATAAATAAATTTTTTTGGTTGACATTCCGCATACTGATGTATGAAAATAATTTTTAAACATACTGATTCAATTATGAGATGCTTAAAACAGAGTTTTCGTAAAATACATGGATGATATTATTTGAATAAACTGTCTAACCATACAGTTTATACATAAAAAATATATAGCTATCTGTTAAGAGTAGACATACATTAAATATTTATTTAAAAAAATATATTGATTAAATACGTATTAGTAAGACAAACATCCTTTAATGTATTTTTAATGAATGGATTTTCACCACAAGCTTATGGAGATAGTATTTATAACATTGAGCTAACAAACAATGAAACAAACAAACAAATAAACAAAAAGGGTTAAAACCAATTTAAACCTTTTTATCGCTGCCAGATATACTTGTTTACTAAGGTTTTTTTCCCCCTTAAGTCAAAATTAAATATTATATAATTTAAAATTACAGAAGTATAGATTTTAAGAATTTTTGTTTACTTTTCCTTATTATGTATGTAAAAGGAAATATTGTTTTCATATTAAATTATCAAAATTGAGATTTTTATATATTTACACGTTTTGAGGCGTGCTAAATCCAAAAATAAATTTTTAGCGATATGTTTGTGTAATGATACGTAGGTGGGCTATCCTAAACTAAGGGAAAGCATTCTGTTCTATTTAGTGGAATTGATGGAATTTCTTTACTAAATTTTACAAGTCCAGGAAGTTTGCTTAGAAATGATAATTCCTTTCTCCTACCGCATTGGTGAATTTAAGTTAATTTTTAAACGCTTATTTTATTTATTTATTTATAATTATTATTTATTTATTTTATTTTATTTTTTTAATCACACGGTTTTAAGTCACTTGAATACAAAAAGTATTAGCAGTTGATATGTGGTCATGCTTTTTATGAGCATAACTAAAAAATAAATAATTGCAAATAATTCAAATTCGCTATTTTGAGATTGAATGGCTTCACTTCACGCTAGTGATACGCTATGAGCAATTGAAGATGGTCTTGAACTCACCTCTAATAACGATTCAGAGACATACTATCTCAATTTTAATCCTCCACAGAGGAGATAGCTCCCCCGCTTCGTGACTCCTATATAGTCGGTAGCAAAATTATTAGAGCTCTAGCAATAATTCTTATATAAAAAAAGTACACTTAATACTGTTTTATTAAGTAAATCCTTGTCGAGTCATGTTCTTAGTCAGTCTAAGAATAAGATTCCACAAGGACTTATTTCACAAAACAATAGTGCATTTTTTACCATAGGAATTATTACTTGCGCTCGAATAATTTTACTGCCGACTGTAAGTATAAAGAGAAGGCACGTGGGAAACATTAAGTCCACGACGAATTGTACATATACCCGACACTATTAGTGTACACGACGGTTCGTTGTTTCGAAGATCAAATGAGATGTCCATTTGAAAATTTTGGTTAAGATTGGTAAGTGTGAAAGTTGTCTTAATAGTTCGGAATGTATCCTTTCTCTTTTCTCTCAAATGTTGACTGTTACTAATAATTCATAGTTTTTGCAAATTCTCTCATCGTTAGGCTTATGTGTATTAGTGTCATTTCTCTTCTGCGTAAGTACTTTAACTTGTTTTTACTAATCATTGGCACTCAAATTAATTTAATACCGTGACTAATTTTAATCGATATAAATCTCAATTAAAATTTATTTTATGTTGGCATCTTATGTTGGCTGGGGGCTGTAGCCCTTTTCACAAAAATATATGTCAATTAAAACTGTTTCTAAAGCTATTTTGATTTTTTTTTAAATTATTATTCATATACCTATGTTCTTCTAAAGTATACTATTTATTACAATACTTCCTATCTCACTTGTTAATCTGTAAATTTTACTTATAGTATTCAAATTCCGCGTAAGAGAACATTTTTAGACTACCATCCCAATTTATTTTTCATATATAATTCCCGAAACGTCATTGGCGTCCTCTTTGTTGAAACTCACAAAGAGTTTTGGGTGTATGTGTGTCTGTGGATGGTGTGATCTTTGGTATGTGTCTGTATGTGAAGCGATAACGGTCGCAAAATTCACCCGATCGGCTAGCAGATTGGTACGCATAATTTCGTGTCATACAAAATGAGCTGTAAAGTTTTTGGTGTGCATTCTATTTGTAGGTCGTGTACAGGGGCACACCAAAGTTTTTCTTATCAATACGGCCTATGGACAGAATTTGTGTGTATCGCGATAGCGGCCACAAAAATTATACAGATAACTTGAAAATTCATACACAAGTTCACACATTATACCGAATTAGCTATTTTTTTTCTTTTGGTGCATATTGTGTTTTTAGTTCGTATACCCTTCGAAGTTTCTTTTTTTTTTATCATCACAGCCTATTTACAGAATTTCTGCGAATCGCAATAACAACGGCCGCAAAAATTACTCGATTACTTAAAAATTGATACAATTTTTATGAGGCATGTCGAAACAGTTGTACATGTTTTATGCGTAAATTGTTTAGAGTTTTTGTGCAGGGACACATAAAGTACGTCTTATCATTACGGCATATAGACAGAATTTAGTTTAAAAGCATTTTAACTTGGTTATAGTGCATTCAACATAATAATAAAAGTACATTATTCATGTGATTACAAGCACGTTTTTGTAGAAAAATATTTCATACCACTGATAATTATTATACTGGATCCCACAAAAGTGATACGATAACGTTATATATTCATCCAAGTAGTGTCAAATTTGGTACAAATAGTATGAGCTACATAGAATTAGCATTGAATTAATTGAATTAATTAATAAGAATTATTAATTGTATAGTTTTTATTGGTGTATATAATGTTTGTGGCTCATTTACAGGGGTACAGAATTTTTTTTTTTCACATTATTACAGCCTATGGACAAATTTTCATTTAAGCACCTTATAATGGCCGCTTAAATGAAAATTTGTCCATAGGCAGTAAACTCCATTTAGCATAATGAAATTAACATATGTTATTAAAAAATTTAAAAGGATACATTCTATTGATAATGGCATGCATAGAATTAATAATTAGCTTACAGGGCTACTCAAAATAATTCCAATTCGTTATGCTATCATTCATTTGACATTCATTTGGAATTAAATTTAGTATAAGTACTTATGAGTTACAAGGAGTTAACTAAATAGGATTTTTTATGTGTATGATATTTATGGTTTCTGTACAGGCATACATAAAAGAATATCGCACTATCACGGTTTATAAATGGAATTTCTTTTAAATAAAATATAGCAAGATTCCATATTCCATTCAATGAAACGAAATTAACATAAGTATATTTTCTGTAGAAAGTGATGTTTATAGATTTAATTTAATTGTTTATAGAGATACCCAAACTATTTTGATAAATTATGCAGTGAGCACAGTAATCACCGAATATGTATTTGAGCTTTGTAATATTCATTTTACGAGACATATATGCACATTTATTCATATAGATATAGATAGATAGATACAAATGGAAGGTTTCCCGGAATAGCAGCTACCCTTTTCAGAAACCTATATCCATATATAACGAATCAATGATATATTTCTGTGTATATATGAATATATAGATATAGACAGATACAACTGGGAGGTTGAGAGGGATGGCAGCACCTCTCCTCAAAAACGTATTGCATTATATAACGAATTAATGATTGCATATGTATGTAAGTATATATGTATATGTATATAATTTTAAATATCATGGAACAAATAAAAAAAAACTTATCAGTAATGGGTAGTGAAAAGGGGGCGTTGAATCTTCTAATATGCAGATCCAAAAGCAGTTATAAGATTTAGCTTCAAACGTATATTCATGTTTTTATTCTCAAAGTGAAATAACCGATAATAATAATTTTAGTGCATAAGACAATCTGAAGATTAAAATGAACTAATGCTGCTTATCTCATCTCGACAAGTTAGCTGATTATAACGCACTGGCACGATACTACAAGACACCGGTTCGACATTTTCCTAAAATTAATTTAACGTTTCTTTCTAAGAATAGGGCACGTATATCAATTACTTATAATATGAATCTTTGAAATAGTAATAAATGTGAAATTATTAGAAAAAAGGGAGAAAAAACACGAGAGAAGTTAAATCAGTATTTTTTTTTCTCTATTGCTAAATTTCAAACTAGAAATTATAAGCTGAAGTAACATATAAATGAGATAAAAATAATAAATGCATACCGTATTTTCCTGCGTGTAATCCGCAGGTCGAGTAAATTCGTTTTACACAAGAGATTATAATTAACAGAAAATGTTATATTTAAACGATGTAAAGATTCTTACAAATATAGCTTACTGCATTAATTGAAATTTCTGGTGTAAAACTGAGTTATCTAAGCTGCGGACTATACGCAAGAAAGTACAGTATACTACAAAAAAGAAAAAGCGATTTAATTTGTAATTTTGCATATAAAAATACAATGCTTTAAAAAAAAAAAAGCTTACAATTATTATTATTATTTTGATTTTGAGTAACAGTTTCACGGCTTTTCTTCTTTTTTTCCCCCGTCTTGAATAATTTTAGCATGAACACACGATATTTACATAACATTAAATTTAGAATTATAATAGAAGTTCTTGTTCAAAAATTGAATTTATTTTTTATTTTTTTATTTCGCACATCTTTCAATTAAATGGACAAATAAACATGAAATTTCAATGGTTTATTCATTCAAAAATAATTAATCAAATTATGAAAGAATAAATTTTTTTAAGTGTTTTTTAACTCAATTATTATCCAACAAATATTTTTGAAGAAATCGATATATTACAGAGAGGAGGAGAAATACCTTTCAAAAATTAAATTTAATTTGCATATAAATAAAAAAAAAAAAAAATTGCATACGATCATAAAATTTACACGAGTTGTTTTCTTAAAAGTTATTTATTAATGTTTTTATCATTACGGTGATATTAATAGTTAGCAATTCATATTTCTTTCAAGTCCGTTATTAAAATAAAAGAAATTTGAATAAAGAAAGAAAAAGCCGGTTGTAATTTAAGATTTGAAGACAAACGTATCTTTGTCTAATTATTATGCATTTTGAGAACTACATGTCACTTAGTTTTTTCGTGTAAAATCATTCATTTTTTTTCTTTTTAAACTACAGAAATATAAGAAAAGTTAAAGGTAAAAGGTTAATATCAGTTAGAATTCATTTCTCTGTTTGTGTTATATAAAATTCGATTGATGCTGTGATATGAAAGTTTCTTCTAAATTTTTATAACCATACGTTAATTTTTAATTAGTTATGCACAAGTAGGCATAAAAGTATACTTTTCAAACATACCTGTTAAGGGTAAACTTATTCTCCATAAAAATTAGGATACATCCATTCCTACTAATGCCAATATGTGTACCACAGTAATTGGTGCCTTCTTTATGTTTTTGAGTCAGATAAATCAAATTATTTATTTATTTACATAAAATCAATATTATAAAGAACGTACACGTGAAGATGCACAGATGAAATCAAATAAATGCTTTTTCATGAAATACACCGTTCAAAAATATGTAAACAGTTTACATATTCTTAATTAAGCATAGTTATTAAAAACTTAATGAATATATTTTAAGTATTAAAAGATAATAAATAGATTTAAATAAAAATAAAAATGACAAAATCTTAAAAAAAAAAATTGCAATAATTTTAAAATAAATTTAAACAAGTATAAATATGCTTATATTAAATCCCATTAATATAATTCTGTATTTTATATAAGCAATTTCGTGGAAAACCTCCAGCTAAAATGTTTATTTTTCTTCTTTACATTTTTACGTTTTCGCTCACACATTATTATTTAAATCATATAGATCCTTTATGACTGGTACAATTCTATTTATTTATTTCGTTTGTATATTATAATAGTTGTCTTGAGTATTGTATTTAGACTTGATAATAATACTATAGTGTTGTATTTAGACATGAAATACAATTACGTGCAACTAATTATGTATGCACTGCATAAAAAAAGTAGACGGACACTTACTTGTAATACTTTAAAGTCGTTTATTTCTTTAATTAGAGATATGAGGTTCATTTCTCTAACATAATTATATTCTTGAGACATCATATATTATTATTTTTTGGATATAGATTCAATCCTTCTGAATTATGTAGTTTAAAAATTCAGGAAACAAAAATGGTGCATATTTGCACTGTAATTTTTCTTAAAAAAAGTAGACGGACACATCTTGTATCTCTAAAATAAAACGTTTTTAGTAAGGGTTTCGTCTCCCATTTGCTTTAATAAGTTCGTATACTCTGTTAGGCATCGAATCAATGAGATTCTGAATCTTTTTTTGACAGAAAATGTCCCAAATGTTTGTAAGAGCATCTTTGAGCTGGTGAATTGATTCATACTGGCGTCCACCCTCATAAATTTTATGAACAAGTATAGCCCAAATGTTTTCTACAGGATTTATATCCGGACTATTGGCTGGCCAGGATAAAACAATGAAGTTGTTCTCATGAAACTATTTTTTAACGTTGTTAGCGGTGTGTATTGGCGCTCCATCTTGTTGCAAAATCCAGTTTTCTCCTCCAAGATTACACGCAAATGGCAAAACTCACTGCTTAGTGTTTCAATATAGTCTTTGTGAGTCTGCTTCATACTTAGGAGCACTAAATTTGTCCTTCCACCATAACCAACAGCTAGCCACACCATCACGCCACCACCACCAACTTGCCGAGTAGAGTACACTTCGTCTTCTTTCTCCAAACTGTGCCAATAGTATTGATATCCATCTGGGCCGTCTAAATTAAATTTTTTCTCATCTGAAAAAAACTACAGATATCCATTCTGTAGTCCAAGACATATGGTTTTGTGCCCGCTGTAGGCGTTCTGTCACATGATGATCCTTCCAGCATGGATGGTGTTTTCTTTTCTTATATTGAAAGAGCTCTGAGTGCTTAATGTAGTTATAAATTCTCTGAGAAGTTACGTTAGTAATTCCTGTGCTTATTCGAACTCTGGGAATTGATGCTCCAGTTTTTTTCAGCTCAGTAAAAATTTTTCTTTGGTCTGTAAGCGAAAGTTTCTTTTGCCGGCCACTCTTTTTCTTTACGCCATGGGCTTCAGGAGCACGTAGAAAATCGCTGATGCTACTTTTGCTTATTAGAAGTAACCTATTATTTTCTCTGACTCCTTTATTAACATTTTTCAGCGCTATAATCTGTCCTTTCTGGTAATCAGTTAGAGGAATTCCTCGTGGCATGGCGCATTCATCTCCAAGAAATTTAACTACGTAAAACCATCTTGTCAAGTACGTTAGCAATTGCCAAAATGCCAAATGTACATGTCCATGCAAAACTGGTATTCCACAAGAAACATCCACTTAGATAATTGCAGTTTTTGACCAGTGTCCATCTACTTTTTAAAAAATATATATATTGTGCAAATGTATATCTTTTCTCTTTTCTGCATTTCCCTACATTAAAATTATAAATAATTGAATATTTTTATTTGTCTGTCAAAAATATGAAGATTGATAAGTATAAACATGTTAAAGAATTTTAATTGACATTTCCTATTAAACAAAGACGGGGTTTTAAAAAATTGTAAAGAAGTGTCCGTCTACTTTTTTTATGAAGTGTATATATATATATATATATATATATATATATATATATATATAAGTATATGAAATCATATTGTGTACCCAAGTTTCAGTTCCTTTTCAGTTATTTCGTTTTATAATGTTCATTTATTTATTTATTCTAAAAATAAACTACTTAAAGAAAGTTGTATTTGTTTTCATATAAATTTTCATACATTAAGGCAATATAACAGTTTTCAATTAAAGATATAGTTTTTCGTAATGGACACATGGCAATACGCGTAGTGCAAATAAAAATAAATAAAATAGCACTTAAATTAATTATAAACATCAGCATTTCACATTAACTAAATATGTTTGATTTTTCCATGTTATTTTGTTTTTATTCCATTTATTAGTAAACCTTTTCCCCGAATTCGGTGATTTTTCTACATTTCATACTTACTACGAATAGGATAATTCTTATCATGAATTTAAAGTAATTCATATCCATATTTATATCTATAACTATTTCTCTCTCTTATATATATATATATCGGGTGTTTTGAACGTGTACATGTATATATATATATATATATATATATACAGAGGGCGAGAGAGAAAGGGGGATAAATATATATATATAAAGGAACATACATTGTATTTTTTTTTTTTTTTTGGCTTAATTTAGTTTTATAGTTTTCGAAATCTTGCGATATTATTCCCTGATGATTGAGCCCTTCTAGTTTTGGGCCTTTTCCAATTTCAGTTCCAATTTCAAAATATCTTTGCTCCAAATTTTTAAAATTGATGGTTTCTGGTGGCTTATTTTCTTAAATTTACTTACGTGTGTGGGTCTAATAATTAACCCTTATTGTAAGTATTAACTTCTAATTTAATCACTAATAAAGGCTTTAATCAATCACTTCATTACGTTAATGAAAGTGAATGAGATTAATAATGTAATAATATATCACCTGAGTGCTAAAATTTACCCTTATTTAAAATTACACTTTGGATAATGTTGGCATTAATAATGTATCTCTTGAATTATAAATTTTATAATGACAAACAACTCTCAAATTCATAATATATATATAAATACAATTTTTGTAACAAAGTAGTAGAATTTAGAGTAACATATGATAGAATGCCACCAAAATCCTCAATAACCAAAAGGAACTAACTACATTAAATAACCTGTGGCATTAAAAAAAAAAAAAAAAAAAAAAAAAAAAAGATGTGAAAAGAAATATTAAGTAATACTTTTAATATAATACAAAAAAATTCTCCAAACTTACCAAAAGAGTATTCCTAAAAATTATCCTACATAATTACAGGAAATTATATATATACATGAAAAGTTTTAAATTTTCTGTTATTTTATATTATTATTATTATTATTATTTATATTATTATTATTATTATTATTATTATTATTAATATTATTATTTTTTTTTACTCACTCTCAAAATTTAGAAAATTATTTACGTTTCATACTAACCACGAATATTCTATATATTGATTTGAAATCAGTTTCATTCAATTAAAATATTAATTAAAGATTAACTTGAATTAATAATCAACATTTTCCCTTACCCATTTATTAGACATCATTTTTCTATGCTATTATTATTTTTATACAATTTTTTTATCCATTCCAGAAAATTAATGATTTATTTAAATTTTACACCAACCAATTTACAATTCTTATTCTGAATTAAAAATAGTTTATGCCGCTATTCTTACAAATGTCAAAAATTAATTATTCGGTAGGATATTTGTCTTGAAAATATTCAATGTGAAACGTAAAAAAGATTTTAAGGTCGTATCATGTATAATTCAGAGTGTCATGTAAACATTTTAAATTTCATAAATGAATACAGTCGAACCTCTATAACGTGAATCTCAAGGGGATTAAAATATTTGTTCATGTTATCAGTAGTTCGTGCCATCAGTAACTAATATTCATATAACTAATCTTTATTTTGATGGGGATTGTAAAAATAGTTCATGCTAAAAGTAATTCACGTTAACAAGGTTCGACTTATTAAATTTATCGGTAAAGATTTTTCAGAGTTTATAACGAAAACAAATGTAGAAGCGAAGGGGATAAGTGAAATCTGACATTACATACACAATTCATAAGTATAACTTGTCCTACTAGTCATTATACCTGTTTATTTGAACCCTTTTTTGTTCGATTTGCCTAAAGAAAACGAATTAAATATGAAAAAAATGACAGTTCGAAAAGTTTGTAAATTGCTTATATTTCCCTTTTCAACAGAATGACGATATCAAAATCACAGTTTTACCGTTGCTGTGTTTGCGAAGTAAACCCCATAGTTTAAAGAAATTAATTTCTATACTTAATTTTTCATATTTTTCTTTTAGTTTCCAATAAAATATAACGTCTTTTGTTCAGTTTTGTTGAAATGTTAAAAAGCTTAATATGTGAAGTTGGAAACACTCGATAAAGTTCGTCATTCTGGAATGGGTTGAGTTTTTTTTTTTTTTAAATTCAAAAAGGTCCTAGATCCATAAAACTTTCACTATTAGGATACTTGACCTACATATATCTAAATGTGTGTATAAGTATAGTAGACTGACGTTAGACTTATATTAAATCATGAGTCAAATAGAACCACAAAAAAAAAAAAAATATATATCATCATTATTTTTCTTTAAGTGGCACAATGTTAATTAAAAAAAGCTTATATTGTTGAAAGCGAATAACTTGTAATTTATGCCTAATTTTTTTTTCAAAAGTGTAGGTACATTAGCAAAGACATTATCCCTGCTACGTCATAAACCCCCTCACATGTGACCACTGCAGGGAAATCTACAACATTATAATATTTTTTTTTATATTGTATGGGAAATTTGACAGGGAAATGGATAATCAGAACTCATATGAAAGGTATGATTTAGCCTGGAATCTAAAAATTTGACAGAAGATCGAATCTAAATATCGAAGAATGGAACATAACAATATCAGTTTTCACTTATCACATGTCACTCGAAAATAAATTTTTGAATATTTTAAATTCTAAGTAAGTCTGCATTAATTAAATTAAGATCAATATATTTGTTGCATAAAATGCATTTTGTTAATTTATATTACTTTTTAGTTAAATATATGAATATAGACTACTTTAAAAAGTTTTTAAATACATTTTTTTTTTTTTTTTTTTTTTTTTTTTTTTGAGGATATGATTAGTTTATATAATTGTTGATAAAAAAAGAAAGAAAAATTCCCTATTGGTTTTTATGATAATTTTAGAATTCTTCGATTAAAAACTTCCAAAGTTAAATAAACTTACAGCAACTGACAGTAAAATAAGTTTAGACATCCATTTATATCATAGGATCTCTCAAAACTTCCAGATTAAAAGCAACGATACAACACAAATAAATACCTAAATTTCTTTTCTGATGTGTTTTGTGACATTTGAGACATTTATTATACAATATATGATATAATTTATTGAAGAATTGCTATTTATATCTGTTATTTCTGTCAATATTTTGAATTATTTAAATTGTACGAAAATCTATTGATAAACGTGAAAACAGAACGAAATATTCTGTGAATCCGTTAAAGGAAATCGTTACCAAGTACAGTTCTGCATTAATATTTAGATTTATTTGAAATTCCACCACAACGATTTTTGAATTTGAAGGAGCACATTTTCATATTTTGATCTGTTATTTCAAGTAAATTAATACTTGATAGCAGCAACCGCTCGAAATCGTAAAATTATGCATAATACTAAATCCAGTATTTTTAAGTGCTATTATGGTGTTCTGAAATTGCATCAGAATTTGAATTATCGATTTGTAATAAATATGATAAATTCGAAACAGATTTATAATAGGAGGAGAATCGAATAAAGTGATTTAGAAAATGTACTTTAAAACAATACTGAGGTTGAATCGAACATTGCTTTATCGAACATGTTTTGGTGAAAAGATAGGGTATTATGATTTCACCGTAATGAAACACAATATTTCCATTAGAGCAAAGATTTTCATATCTTGTAACTGCTTTCGATTTGCAAGAAGAATTATGAAAATTAGATTCTTCTTGCGTAAAGTCTGGGGATATAATTGATGATTTATGACAGTAATATAAGAATAACATTTAATATCGATGGTACTGCTAATATATCGATTAAAGATTAAACTGTTTCTTAAATCCAAATTGTTTAGTATCTGATATAATTTTAACTGTATTCTCTTTTAGTTTCTCATCTTACTATAAAAGTATGGAGATATTAGGTATTCGTGCAAATTTTTGACCTTGTTCTTTTTTCGTTTACACACGTTTTGAGGTGTGAGGAATCCGAAAAGCATCAAATTAATTTGGTGTTCGCCTGTATGTAGTCAGTTAGTAGTTCCTTAAATGGTATGTTTGTTAGTTCGTTTGAGTTTGTTAGTGAGTGTACACATTATCTCAAAAAGAAGTGATCGTAGAAAGCCGAGATGAATTTCGAAATATCATTTTTCACAATGGTAAGAAGCTTATTTGTTTTCAACATTCTGATTTAACAATTTCGCAAGCTATTAGAATTTTACAATTTTCATAACTATTCCTCTTTAAAGGGCTTTGTTACTGATTTTTTACTTTTAATAATCATTTGGTTTAAAAAAAAAAAAAAAAAAAAAAAAAAAAAAACGTAAATAAAAGGTATTTTGTTATTTTAATCAAATCTTTTCTCTGGATGTGGTCTGGGCATGACTTGCGTATATTTAGAACAAACAAATAAATATATAAATGAAATAACAATTAAGAAATATTAAGAAATATAATCAATTTTGGTTTTCAAAATCAAAAACTGATTAGCATTTTACTGAAGTATGCCCAGCAAAGTATAATTAAGTTGCTATGAATAATTTCTGATTCTATAAAAATTTTGTAACATAATAATTTTATCGAAATAAAAAATTAAATACAAATAATTATCGACATATAACCGTTTTGTTTTAGTATGTCTATTGCACATTTCTATATAAAGTCGCCAAAGTCTATGTTTTTGTATAAAATAATTTATGCCCTACAAGTCAAGAAAGAAGAAAAGAAACGATATCTTATACAAATGGAACCCATTTTCTCATCGAGACGTTCTCGAGATATCCTGGAGAGAAATACACTTCCTCAGTACATATTTGGGGTGTCTTGGAGAAAGTGTGCCGTATGGGATGCTAAGAACGACAGAGACATTATATATATATATATATAATCTATCTATTAGGTCTTTGCATAAATTCGTGCGTTTTTTTTATTGCTTCATTTCATAAAAATACATCAAATCAAATGACAATTTTTAATAAAAATACTTTCCATTACTTTCTACAACCTTTGACTATTTTTCGGGCAACAAATGTATACCACGATAGAAGCTCTCGTCTTTGAAGGCAATAAAATGATCCGCGTCCGCACGAACCTTTGCAATGACCTAATATACCGGGTGATCCAAAAGTCAGGACAAAGTTTAAATATGAATAATTCGAAAACGAATCAAGATACAAGGATACGGTTTTCACCAAACGGATGAAAAAGAAACCGGGTTTTGTGTGGCAACGAAAAAAAATTAGTTCTGTTGGCTACCAACAGATGGCGCTACAGGGTTTTATTTCACCCAAAGATGATTTACAAATGAAAAAAGTGTTGATAATTTACAAGTCAGCTTAATTACAGTTAATTAGTACTAGTACAATAACTGTTCAATGTGCTGCCCATCATTCAGAATTACAGCTGTGAGGCGATTCACTACACCGTTCACAGGATTTAGTAGCATTTCTTGCGTTATGGCAGACACATTTGGGCGGATGTCATCTTCCAGTGCTGCTAGTGATTCCGGTTGGTCGCGGTACACTTTTGACTTCAAGAATCCCCACAGCCAAAAGTCACAGGGTGTCAGATCGGGAGATCTTGGAGGCCATGCGTGATTAAAGTAGCGACTGAGAATGCGATATTTCGATGCATGTAAGCTTCGACAACCATTACCTGCCGCAGTTGCTCCTTTTTATATCGTTTGTTGCTTTGCATAATCCTACATCAGAAATCCGACAGCGCCATCTGTTGGTCGCCAACAGAAATATTTTTTTTCGTTGCCACACAAAACCCGGCTTCTTTTGCATCCGTTTGGTGCAAACCGTATCTTTGTATCTTGATTCGTTTTCGAATTATTCATTTTTAAAGTTTGTCCTGACTTTTGGATCACCCGGTATATATATATATATATATATATATATATATATATATATACAAATAATATATATATATATATATATATATATATATAGATAGATGTGTGTGTGTGTATGTTTGTATGCATGAATAAATAATATACTCATACTGGACTCATATGATTTACCATACTATATGATTAACCATAACAGTATATTAACTTAATGTTTCAACTAAAACTTTCTATTTAATTTTATCGTTACATTTAAGGTATGTGTTTTAAATATTAATTTGATTGTTTATCAAAGAGAAGATAAAGGTATTTTAATTTTCGTTTAACCATCTGACGGCCACTGACTGGTATATCCGGTCACTGAGATTTTTTTCTTCCTCGCAATACACTTATAATTCAAAATTACGTAATTATGGAAATTTAATCTGAAGGTTTGAAGGTTTTAAATAGTAATTATAAGGATTATAATCATGTACACAGATACATCATTAACACTAAGTTGAAATATATATTAATTTAGCTCATTAAAAGATCAATGAAGTGATAATAACATTACAATTTTGCCCTTTTCAAAGCGCGGCCAGAAGGTTAAAAGCAAAATGCTAGTAGAAATAATTCACATTTCTAAAATTGCCAATACTTTCATGCTAAGCAAAAACTGTATTTAATGTATGTACATGTACATATTTCATTTTCTTTGTATAATGATGCTCAAAATGTAATGAAAGCAAGAAAATAGTCAATTTGAATCGTAAAACAGATTGTAAAGAAAAAAAAAAAAGGATAAATATATATCAGTAACTTGAGTTTCCTCCATAAAGGTGAATGAAAATGATGCCACTTTAATTTATCCTAAAAAGTATTCAGAAGCACCAACTGAGCATAGCTATATGAATTGTCCCTTTTTCGTAATGACTTAGTTAACAGTGTAAAAATTTTCGACATTTTAATACCTATTAGCCCTGGCAATGTTTTCTTTTATGGGAAATTCACAGTCTTGGATTTCACCCTCTGCATTCTCAACGTCAATCAAATACAGTCAGTAACAAAAGTGACCGAACACTAGCAAAAATTCCTATGTAAAAAAAAGTACACTTCATGCGATTTTGTTAAATAAATCCCTGTCGAATCCTGTTCTTAGTCAGTGTAAGAACATGATTCGATAAGGATTTATTTAACAAAACCATATGAACTGTACTTTTTTTACATAGGAATTTTTGCTAGTGTTCGGACACTTTTGTTACCGACTGTACCGCAGAATTCATTTATTATAGGTATTTACCACAGGGTATATAATGTTATACAATATTTTAAGTAAAACATTACATTAAAATTTTATGTGAACATTTCACGTATAAGATTTAAATATTAGTCAGAAGATTTACGAATCAGACGCAAAATTATAATAATTATCCATAATTTAATTTCGGTTTGTAAAAGAAATGCAATCGGGAATTATACACATTTCTAAAAACTAACAATCGTTTCAGGCTAAGCAAAGACAGTATTTGACGAATGTACATTTTTCATTTTCTTTGTATAATGAAGCTGAAAATACAATGAATTGACGGAAATGCATCAATTTGAATAGTAAAACAGATCGTAAAGAACAAGAAAGAACGGATAAATACAAATCAGTAACTTGAATTTCCTCCAGAAAGATGAATGAGAAAGATGTCACTTTAATTTCTCCCAAAAAGTATTCAGAAGCACCAATTAAACATAGCTATGCGAATTGTCCCTTTTTCTTAATGACCTCGTTAGCGGTGTTCAAATTTCTGACTTTTTAATACCTATTTGTGCTGGCAATGTCTTCTTCTATGAGAAATTCACAGTCTTGCATTTCACCCTCTGCATTCTCAGCTTCAATCAAATGCCGCACAATTCATTTATTATTGCTTTTCCCTCTCTTGTTTCTAAAATTAAAGCGCACTGGGAAAATGAAGTAACGTTTTTGCAGCATTTATCCCTCCCTGCTTTCTTAACCTGTCTGTCATCCACTGTGACACTGTGCACGGGGGATGTTCCTGATGAAAAGATCTTTTTTCTGTACTGCTCTAGGACTGAAAGACATCTAGAAGGATGAGATTTTTTTTTTTCAAGTTATGTCTTTAAAAAAGCGTTTCGTGTATTTAAAAGTTTCCGAGCTGGCATCGGTCCCTTTTACGTGATTTTAACTTCTTGAAACTCAAACAAGTTAGACTATTTTATGGCTGAGATCCTTTCTGTACAGTAACGTGAATTAAAATACAAGAACTGTAAATATTTGAATTTACGGAAATAAAGATGTCTTTATAGATAAAGAAAGAGTTTGTGTGCGTTCACAAGTTGGAAAATATCTTCTTGTAATTTTACAGTTTCAATGATTGTTGCTTTGTATATGTAAACTGTAACATGTCAAAACTATGAAAGCTGAGAAAAAAAAGAAAAGAAAAGAAAGAAAGAAAAGTTTGTTATATTTGTTTTCATAGATTTCAATTTAAAAAAATAAACTAGCTAGTCCGTTTATAACAGGATTTATTCCTGTTCATAAATATTTAAACTAGCAAAAGAAAATGTATCATTACGAAAACTTATAGTTCGTTATTTCTAAAGATTTTCAAGACATTTTTTGGTTTATTCATGCAATTCTATACGTCAATAAAAGTAAAAATACAAAACGAAATTCAGAATGCTTTGTGTGTGGATATTATATTTATTTTCACTGAATAAATTTTTTTACGACACTTAACTGTTTAATATGGACCGTATTTTTACTAAATGTTAATTGTTAAGGGGAATTGTACTTGTTGCTTCTGTTTTAATTAAAAATTTCTCTACTCATTCTCAGGATAATTATGCTTTAATTTGATTTTGTGAGCAGACTTTACGGAAAGTGAAGTATTTTACGCTCTAATTTTAAAAGTAAGTTAATTACGAACAGTTACGATTTGGTATTGCTTTTATGTTCGCATTTAGGTATAGCATTAACATTTAAAATTACAATTTTGAAAAATAAACAACATTGTGCTAATAACTATAATAATACATTCATATACAATTTTAATATTAAAAAAATTACTTTTGTGAAAATTATTATTTATTTTTGTTTTAGTTTAAAATTTCTAAATACGCTCTCAAAATAATTAAGATAAGGGTGCTAGTGATGAATAAAGTAATTAGTGGAGAATTTTTATATTTGAACTCTTAAAATAAACTTTTTTTTTATGCTCTGAAAATTTTCCCCTCACATTCTAATTATTTATTACAACCTTATAAAATTAATGTATCGCTTGGAATACTAAAACTTCGAGATGTTGGTTTTAGAATGAAATTAATTTAACTGAATGAGTTCAAAGTTTTTTGTACTCTTATCGTTATTTCCTGTGTTTTTAAATAAGGTAAGCTAATTTTTTTTTTTTTTTGCATATGTTTATTTTGTACTGGTTTATTTTACTTTTTATTTTAGTATAACTAAAAAAGACATGCATAAGTCATGTATTGTGCTAAGTATTCAACTTAACAACAGAATATAAAGTTTTTAGAGGTGTCAGTTTTTAGTACGGGGAAATTTAATTATTACCATGTAGTTAACAGCCCTGTCCACTAATTATGTATCTAATACACTCCTACTCAAAAGTTTAGCAAAATTCGCAAGCGAATTTTTTTTTTTCAATTTAAAAACTTATCTGTCGATTTTATGGTCTCAAACGGTATTTAAAGAACTGGGTCTTCCTTATGTTTTTCAGTGAAGATTGGTTTAAGATAGCATTTAGGGAACCGGTAACAAATTGAACAAAATCAATGACATATGTGAACTGATTTCAATAATGTTTGTGAACCTTGCATCGTTAAGTGAACAAAAAGATCTGTAACTTTAGGATATGTTAATACAGACCTAGTACAATTTATGGATACATTTGTTTGAGGATATCATGATAAATGACGGAGATATAAGCATTTATTTTAAAACTAAAAAAAAAAAAAAAAATCAGTATGATTTTTATTTTTAAGATGCAGTTTTAAACGATAATTATTCCCAATTTCAGATAATTTGAAAAAAAAAAAAAAAAAAAAAAAGACACTTTTGAAACAAAATTCTTCAATCGGATTACAATTATCTTAAATACCTCATGAAATATGAGCATTTTTATGAAAAAACGTTTTCACTGCGCATGTGTGAAGGATAGAAACATTTTTATTACATAGGTTGAACGCTAGATATTTTGGGCAACTTTTGTCAAAATTTAAGTTTAGTAGAGTAAAAATTAAGCAAATTTTCGGCAAAAGGACGAGCTAGATTTTAGGTATTTTCCAACGGTTGAAATTTTATAAGATGTTTTTCACATGTTGCATAATTAATTTGAAGATCCAGTTATTTTAACCACGCTCCAAAAGTACTTTTTCTATGAAAAACCGTTTATAAGCTTATAACTAAATCATATTTTTTGTTATTCCTTAAGATTTGTGAGATTATAAGGGTTTTTTAAGAGAAAAGAACTTTAGAAAATTTCTTTTCTGTCAATTTAATATTTAAATTACATTAATTTTTAATTTTTTCTGTGAATTTAATTTAATTTTTTCGTTAAAAAAAATTAATTATAAGAAAATTCACAAATTTACTATTGTTTGCCAGTATTTAGTAAAAAAGAAATTACGAAAAATTTATTTTCAATTTATGTCTAAATTAAAATCCAGGTTAATGTAACATATATACAATCTATATGCTCATGAAAACCTTCTCAAACTTATCACAAGAAGAGCCAAAAAATAAGTATATCACGGGGGATTTTTTTTTTATCTAATATTACATTATCATTTAATAAGGAAAAGTCCTGTATGAAATTAAAAAAATAAAATAAAACAAATACATATCACATGAAGAAAAGAAAAATGAGAAATATCACACGTACACACACACATATATATATACGTGTGTGTGTACATGTGTTGCATGTATCTAATTACGCCTATACATTCATACGCGTATTTGTATTTATATATTTATACGCAAAAGTAAAATTTTTCGTACGTCTTTAGCTTATTTTTAGTAAGATGAGAGGGTTAAAAATAGTAACATTTGAAAGGTATGATTAATGTGCATTAAAAAAAATGTCCCTATTTGATGTTGTGAAGGCATGCAAAGATACGCTTATTTTCATACACCTCTTTATTTTATACATGTAATCTTTTATATAAAAATTCCTATTCAGGAAGTTGTTAAATCTACACATTATTATTATTATTATTATTATTATTATTATTACTTTTAATACAACGATGGAGATTTAGCTTATTTTATAGGTTATTTTTCCTCATTTATTTTTTAAAACCTCAAACTGTGTATCCCCCTCTTTGCTTCATTATAACGTAATTTTGTCATTTCTCTTTTGATAAGTGAGACTATTTTATTTTTTAAATGTTCTTTCATCATTTATCTGTCAACTGAACTTAGTATAATTTTATTTTTTCAAACTGTTGATATACTGCCCAGAAAAAGAATTTTAATCCGTCGGATTGAGAAACAAATAAATAGAGAATTTCACGGGGATATGCACCATCATGTAAATAAAGATGTATATATAAATATATACATTATTTTTTTTTTTTAAGATAGAGTAATTACTAACAACATTGTTCAAACAGAAAGTTTCAATTTCTATATTTATTATTTAAATCTTTACTTAAAAATATGATCGAGATTCGACCACTTTGAGATACATATAAATATATAAAGATGATGTATAATTAATAACATTTGGATCGCATTACATGCTAAATAGTTTAATAAAAAATGCTAACAAGAAATAAAAATTGTTATGTAAAAATTTCTACGTTAAAATTCCACATTAATTAATATACCTCCCAATGAAAATTAGATAAGAAATAACAGTGAAACTTCTGCATCCTAAATTAAACACCTAATGAGATAAAATTATGAACAATCAAGTAAAATCACCCCCGGGAAATAAAGAAGGAAGAAAACTAAAATAATAGAAAATGGAATTCTTTTTCCAAAACATCATTTATATACTTGGTTGGCTTTTAAATTTGTAGAAATAGTATTAGTTATTATGTGTGAATTAAGAGAATAATAATAATAATAATAAAAAAAAAACCATAGGTATGAATTTATTAGTATTATAAATTCGTCCTCATTTATTATTATTACTATTATGGTTAATATTTTTATTATTATTAGTGTATATTGAACGATTACAGAATATAATAAAAAGCCAAAGTTAAGTTTAATAAATATAGAACTAATTATTCTGTAACTAGATAAAAAATAGTATTATTAATGGACAGGTAAAATTTCATACATACAATAAACAAGGAGGTAATAGATTAAAATTTCTATTTTAATCATACGAATATTATAATCATACGAAACGTATTATAATCATACGTATTATAATCAAACGTATTATAATCATACGAAAGTATCTACATAACCCTAACAATTAAAACATAAGTCAGAATCCAGTCAATGAACTTAATAAAAATAATGACATAATGGAAGGGAATTATTTGATCATAGAAATGGGATAAAAAATATGTCGAAACATAATAACGGAAAAGAGTAAATCCTAAATTTTTTTGTAATAATAATAATAATAATAATAAAAGAAAGAATTAAAGGTAGCTTCGTTTAGTGCGTATTTTATATATTCAAAAATGAAAGAAAGTTTATTAAATCAATTTTTAAGTGCTAAAGAGATTTGTATCACTTACAATACTGATTTTATAATAATAGAAAGCAAATGCTTATATTCATCCAAACTTTGCATAAACAAGTATAAAAAATAAATAAATAAATAAGCATGAATAAGGAGCTAAAATTGAAAACGTATAATACAGACATTCTTACATCTCATCAGCCGGACTGATAGGAATGTCTTGGGAAAAAAAAATAGATTTAATGTTTCCAATACGAAAAGGTGCAAACCTAATAACTTCGGAACAGCCAAAACAATTACATCTATCAAAACAAATTGAAAAAAAAAAAAAAAAAAAAAGGTGAATTATTTCATATATATAGAATCCTTTTATAGTAAAAGAAAAGAATGAGAACAAAGAATAGTCAGTCAAATAATTAACCAAAGGAAAATACACAAGCCAAACAAAACAACAGATATCTTAAATTGATTTAATTTTTAAGATTATTGATAGTAGTTACTTTAATTTTTAAGGCTACATACCTGAAGAAAATTAAATGACCGTGTAATAATATTCTGAAGAAAAGAAAGTTGACACCTGGATATTATTTCAAGGGGAAAAAAGAAGAATGTTACGAAATGAACCCACTAATCCTGAGATGAGGAAAAGAAGATCGAACCAAAAACAGAATAAAACTGAATTTGTGCTTAAAAGCTCATAATGCTATCAGACGTTTTCAAGTGATATCCTCATAGCATTGAGCGAAGAATTGTAGGTTTTCTGTAATTGATATGCATTTTAGAAAAATATCAATTGATAGCACTAACCTACAAGAAAAATTAACAATTAGATGAAATAATGACAATATATTTTTCAAAGAAATAAAAACACAATACTTTCCAGAGATCTAAAAACACACCAATAATCCTGAATTTATATATATATGCGTGTGTGTATATATAAACAAATTTTATGTTTAAAAACATGCATAAATGCATACATAGAAATGTTATCATACATGGAAAGAAAATGCTCACAATACATTATATAAATTTAGCATAGACACGTATTCACAAGTGAAGTTTTCTGTAAACAAATATAAATATAACTATGAACTAATCGCTATTTACATAAAAACTTTGTTTAAATATACTGAAGATGCCGAAAAGTACTTTCATATTTAATTTCAATTTACAAGTAAAGTTATCTGAACCAACAGTTTTCGAGTCGTTTTAAACAATAGATAATTTTAGAAAATCTTCAATTTATACATTGTCCTTCCAAAAATCCTTTTTTTTTTTTAATAAAATAAAAAAGAAATTTCTTGAGTTAAGTAAGAGCTGGAACGGTATTTTGACAACCTACTTGAGTTTCTTCTCAAATTGCATAGAAAATTATTATTTTTTTTTTTAAACAAAAAAAATCCAAGCATTGACGGACAAAGTGACCTTGGAATTTTCCAGGAAGTTGAAGTTTGAATTTGAAACAAATAAAATACGTCAAAACAATTCGTAATATGTTTTTTTCCCACGAAAGTAATATTAAAACGGGTTTTTAGAAAGAACGTTTTGAAAGAACGGTTATCAAATCTAAACTGTATTTTACATCTTGAAAAACGCAGCTAGGTACTGTCTATTCCACTTTTTAGAGGTCAAAGTTTATCTTAATAATCTTCTTCATTACTCATTTTACTCTTACAATGTTTATGCAATAGAATAATATTACGTATTCTGTTCTTTTAAGATCAGTTAAAAAGAAATGTTCTTGAGAAATTAAATGATTGAAGAGTTCAGAGTTTGCTTAGAAAAGTAGTTCTTGTTATTATGTTAAAATAAATATCTTTAATTACAAGAAGTACGAAAATGCTTTTTTTTTTTCGTAGCATTTTTTTAAACGTACTTTAATACTTAAATGTAACATTGGAATTATTATACAACACTGAGAAAAAAATTCTGTAACTGACATCTAGAATCTAGATTGTGCTATAGTAAAAATAGTTCCATGTCCTCCTTATAAATTTTAGTCCCCTTTCAATGCGAGTTCTAGAAAATCCTATTAGAATTCTAGAGCGTTTGTCTGTATCATAGAGGTCAAACTTATTTAAAAACCTCAGCAAATAATGTGAATACAAGAGGCATGTTTTAGCAACTATAATCTTGGTTTATGATCCAATTCTAGAAAATCAAGCGAGAATTTATCGCAATACGAAGGATTCGGATTATTCAGAATATTCAGAATATTGTTTCACAATCTATAAATGTATAGAATAGACAATCTTGATCATTTCGTCTATTCAGCATATTCGCATAACTCGGAAATCCATATTTCTTGTTTAGAGATTTAAAAATGACCACTTATTCGTTCTAGATAAAGACGGAATATATTTTTTTCCCTCAGTGAATATCAGTCCAAATATTTCTCTATTATAATAATTATTACTTTTATATACTTAAGAAAAAATTATTAGATTCGTGAAATTTTCAACCTTCGGTTTTCTATTCGGTATTCTACTCGTTCTAAAAAGTCTTTAACATGATTTTATAATTTTTAAAAAATGTCTGTGTGTTGGGATTACTAAAATTTTTTGGGCGCTTTACCTCACGAACAATGAACGAAACTTAAAGATACTTAATATTTAGACGGACATTGTCTTACATTTTTGCTAGTTACATTTGGGGATATATTGCTTAAAAGTGGTACGGTAATCTCGTCTTTTTCATAATTTTTAGCATTGGTGTTTTGAACAAAATTTCGTATAATAGTAATGCTGAACTAGGAAAGCATTTTTGCCTGCGTGTAAACATTGCTTTTCAAAAACAGGAAGTACCCCGCATAGGGTTGCTAGATTATTTTAAACATGAGTATTTTTTAAAAGTACTCGTCAATATATTTTTTTCCTTTTCAACAAAATGAAGAAAAAAAAACTGTAAAAATATGTTTTTCAGATGTCGTCTTCAGGATACAAAATTGACAGTCTTTAAACATTAGTGTTCCACATTTTAAAAATAAAAATCGTCTGCATTTATCATGGAAAGTAATTTTTATAAGCAATAAATTTAATAAATAATTTGTACTGCGTAAATTTCTATAGAAAAATATAAAGTAAGTTTTGTAATGGCCACTAAATACTACTTTTAACATTTTGTATTGCAAAACATAATTCGAGCTATTCGACATTTGCTAATTCTTCCTGACTCTTCAATAAGAATAAGGTTACGGTTTCATAATACATTTTACTCATATTTTTAATTTCAATAATGCATTTAACGTACTAAATTATAAAATTTTGTCATATATTGAAATTTTTTTTCCTAAATAAATAAATGAATATATAATTTTATTCCAATATAAATGCATAATATAAAAAAACATTTTAATTCGGATTTTTTTTTTCTATATTAGCTAAGATCTAAGTTTTTGAAACAAATTTTCGAGACCTGAAGGTCATCAAATGTTGGTTATTGGATTAGAATGGATTTTTATGAAAGATTCCTGATACGATAAAAAAAAAAAAAAAAAAATGCTTGAGTGATGTTTTTGAACGTGGATTAGAATATTTGAAGAAAGAAAAATAAAATGAATACAAATATATTTCTTATGTAGAAGCAGAAAAATAAAACATATTAAACGAGTTTTGGTTGTTCAATTCGAGTTCCATGTATTTTAGAATATTAAATATACCTTTTTAATCTGTATTATCTACATGCGTAATTTTCATGCAATTTTTGAAGTCTATGTCTATTCAGCGCTAAAACTCTTTTTATTGAAGAAATATTCTGACCCGTATTGAGACACGTATATTACCCGCTCCCCCCCCCCCCCAAACGGGATGATTTGTTTATTAGAACTTTTATGTAGAATCATAAAAATAGTGTTATAATAGTAACATGGCTATTAACATTTGGTTAAAAACAATTACGTATCTTAGAATAAAACAAATTTTAATTTTATTCATTTATTTATTTTTTGCATTATAACTAATGAGCTTCTTTTTTTCTTTTTACGACTTTTAAATACAAGAATATACTTCAATTTCAGAAGTCAATATTAACAGGTTGTAATGATGTTAATATCTACATGTGAATACTTTCTGATTAATAGTGCATAAAGCGAGAATAATTTTAGTCCAACAGAGAAATCATCAATATAACTCAAATAATAATAATAAAAATAAAAATATATTAAAATGTATATAGTGTTCATATTTAAAATTGAGCACATTATACTTTTTCCACTTAATGTTTAAATATTGCTTTGCTATAACATAATTTACATTCTTTAAACAAATTTGTAAATACAAAAGTCTTAACTCAGTGAAAGGTATTAGTATAAGCAACGATCAGAATAACAAGATATGCATATACGAACATACTTGGCACAATAAATACATTTACCTTACCCCTCAAAACAAATAAAAAGTAAACAAAACAGTTCGTAAATGCTAATTGAATTGAATGTTATATAAAATTTCTATAAATCTCATACCTTAATTTAAATTTTAATGAATAAATGAAGACGAATAATTAATTCAAACAAATATAAATATTTGTAATATGGAAATTCTGTACGATTAAGGAGAAAATGTAAACTACAAGCTGATCATTAAAAACGTGGTTTAACTAAATATAAGCAGTAAAAATGACGTTACAAATTTAAATTAAAACAAATGCTAGTAGAAAATCACGCATCGATGAACGAAAAAGAATTCAAAATCGGACAGATATGGGACATTCAATACAAATACATTCCACCAGAAAAAATATTTGGTTTAAGTAAATATTACTTAATGTTATTATGAATTCTACACTTGAATTAAATTTTTAATGACAATGAGTGATTAGAAAAGAAAATAGTTCAAGCAAATATAAGTGTAATAAGAAAGACAATTCTGCACGTATATATATAATCTCTTGAGAAACTAAAGCCGGTTATTGCATACACGATTCCACTATGCAGCAAAATATTTACTGGTATTTTTTGTTTTTCGTAAAGTCAAACATAAAAAAAAGCAGTATGACTGTACACCTCCCAAGCAGACTTCTGAATACGAAATGTTCAAAATAATTCGATTGAAAATAAACACGCGTAGAAACAGGTATGACACGTTCTACCTAATCAGAATAAAACGCAAGTCTTCCAATAAACTACAAACTGATCATCAAAAACAAGAGACAGCTGCTTTCTTCAAGGTCTTTTTGTATACAACTAGCTTTGCTTAGCTTACCATCAACAAAGCCGCTGTCAGCCGAGATAAATCCGGCACGCATAGCGGCATCACAACTCATTACCTAGTGTAAACAGTCTTCGTGTCAGCAACATCAGAGTTCTTTTCAGACATTTCCGAAAATCCGATCCTCTCTTGGAGCGATGTCAGGAACGACAGAGGTCCTGCTTGCCAGGAATCTTCCTTCTTTTTCAATTAATTACCACTGAGCTCTTTCTGAGTAAACGCCGAAATAATATAAAGATTGTTGGTCGTAGTCATTTGTTAAATTTTGGCGGTACTCAGAGCGACTGTGTTATAAGCATCTTATTTGTTGAATTGATGATCCAGAGTAGCAGAAGTAACTTGTTGCCTTTCGGAAAAAGGATGCCCTAATTTTGGAGAGTGTTAGAGTTATCGTCAGATAAGATAAATCTCTTGTAAGTGATACAGATCATCAAAATTAACTTTCAGGTTTATTGTTGCAACTGGATCATTTCTACGGAAAGTGAAAGGGACAGAAAAAGAATATGATAAGTGAAAGTTGTTTTAATTTCAAAAGCTTCAAATCACATGGATTCATAAGTGTGAATTTGTTCTGCACACATATCTTATGTGTGTAATATACGTGTCTGTAATGTGGTGTAAAAGAGAAAACATGAAATGAATATAATGTTATTTACTTGTTGGGACTTTTATATCTAATATCTTTTCCTTTCCGAAAAATAATTCTTAGCATAAGTTATGAAAGAATAAATAAGTGAATTTTTACAATTGAAAGTGGATAGTAAATGTTGAATGAAAAATTCTCTATGAGTTCATCGTACTGTGCTATTATTAAATAATAATAATAATAATAATTTGTAGAGATATTCTGTGAAAAATCTGGATTATTGGTTAAATTGGGCTACTTTATATGCATCAAGCAGAAACGAAAAAAGACCTTTCGTATTGAATTATTACCAAGGCAATGTGCTTTAGCAACACTGAACTTAGTTTAATTTGACCTTCAGTTTAGTCTGAGAGCTAATTATAAGGTTATATGCAATTACCAAACATAAAACGCCATCATATAGTACGAAAAAAAAAAAAAAAAAAAAAAAAAAAAAAAAAAAACTTCGAATACTCCTTAGTTATATCATTTTAATTCAAGCGATTTTATAGATTTCTCGTTAAGGAAGTTATTTAAAATCAAATTTTACTTAATAAAATACCACGTTATGGGTAGAAATAAATATTAATAAATTTTATTGATTTAAAATTCATTCTTTTGAAATATTATTTATAAGCAATGAATTAGTTGTGTTATTAATAATATCATGGGTACACATAAGAACGAAATTACTAAATGTTAAAAATTTCCATTTTTCAAAATGATATTTTAATTCCAATTGTATATATATATATATATATATATATATACAATAAATCAAAAGTGTAATAAATTGAAAAATTATTATGTAAATTACCTAAGGAAACATTCTTTATCAAATGAAAATAGTCTTCATTCACATTATCCGAAATGTTTTTCTCTCGAAGCTGGTAGACGAGTTCGAACACAAAGTGCGCGCATCGTGCAGTCTGTTCGAAGTTTCCTCTAGTTTTCATCTAAAGCGTGTAAAAAAGTCCCCTGGAGGTCGTCCTCCAAGTCTAGGCCTCACGGGAAGATAAAATCGGACGCACCGAACCTCTGTTAACATTCAACATATTATGTTTAGTTGCTTTTCATTTAATTTACTATTATTATTAATTCGTAAAACATGAGGAATTTGCAGCGATGAAATATTCTGAAATCTTAATATATATATATATATATATTGACGATATTGCAAAAAGAAAGTTTTTTATTAAATAATGGTAAGTATTATGCATCAAAATTTCTACTGCAGCATATGAATTAGAAAAGAACAGCTAGGACGATAACACTTTTGTTTGAGCATTTTATTAACAGATAAATTTAAATTGTCAGTAGCTGCTCAAAAGAAAAGAAAAATTGTTCAATAATCAACATATTTTCATCTTTTAACATTACCTATTATGTAACGAATTTTCTTAGTCGTCATAAAACGATAAAACATTTGAATTTGACAAACGTGATGAATGAAGTAATTTGCGCGCATGCGTTCCACTGCGTATTGGTGAATGTGAATATGTATTATAAAACTGCTTAACAATTATTTTTACTTTTTTTTTTTTTTTTTTTTTTTTGAATAAACAACTTTATCTCTACACATTTTATTCAGTTACTGTTTTCATCCACTGTCTAATTTTATTCATTTGCTAATTTTTTAACTAGATGTTTCAAAAACTATTTGAAACGTCCAAACAAAATAAAATTAATGAATTATGTAATTTAAAACAAATTTCAACCGGAAAAAGAAAAAAATATAAGATAATAAAATATGAAACAAGAAACATGTATGTAACTGAAATATTTAAGCAGTTACATACATTATTTACTTATTTCACAAATTTCTCCTTAAATTACTTTAATTTAGACAGACTTACCCATAAAAATATTAGCTGATTCAGAAAACGTATCTTTACTTTTAATTTTATTAATATTATGGAATAAATATTATACAATCTACAATATAGGCCTTATAAGTATAAAAAAGATTTTTCTTCCAAATTACTCATTTAATTTTTGTTTACGATCTTATTATCTTAATAAAACACTTGAATTAGAAAAGGGGATTCAAATTGTAACGTACGTCTTTAAAACACAATTCCGGCTCAAATATTTAAAAAACTTTATGTGTAATTTATGTAACTTTATGTATAATAAATGTTACTTCTCGTTAAATAGTCTTAACTTAGACCGGCATAAAACAAAAGAATTATAAAGTATTGGCCGAACCAGAAAACCTATCATTAACCAGAAAAAATATCGAAACAGAAAACATATAATTTTACTGATACTCATAAAACGCACATTTCATAAATTTAATAAAAAATCCTCTTTGAAATGTAATAAACATTTTGTATTTGGCTTGAATTGTTCATTAAACCTTTATTTACAAAGATAATATATCATTTGAATTACAAAAGTATACTGTAAATCAGACCCAATGCCAATTTCAAGGGGTCAGCATAGGAAGCCTATGCAAAAGGACACAATGACTTTTCAAAAATGTCTCTTTAAATTATTTTAATTTAACTAGCACACTAAACAAATGAATTTTAAACTGTTGGCTATTTCATAAACCTACTTTTACTTGTAATATTACACGTACTAATAAAGCATATATTATTCAAATTGGACAGTTTTATTTCATTTGGTCTTTATTTGCTAATAGCATGGTCTTTTCTTAGTTTTAGTAAGGTAGAGAGAAAGTACATATGGTAAAACTATCTTAAATGTACAATGTTGTCTTAAGTCAACATGGCTTGCTAATTTTTTAAAACTAAGAATTCGTTCCTCTTTTTTAATGTTAATATGAATTTGTTACGATAATTTATGATTAAATATCTATCTATATATATATAAGTAGCTGATGCTCATAAAAATCCACTACTTCTTGTTTCAATCCATGTACATTATATTTCGTAAAAAAAAAAAAAAAAAAAAAAAAAAAAAAAAAAAAGGATTACCGAAGCGCGGTAGAGTATCAAGATTGTGATGTCATGTCTCTGGACCACGCTTAGGGTTCGTCTAAATTGTCGTTGATGGCCGTTGCATTGCTCTGGTGTAACGAAAAACTCACTTAATTAAATTCATAAACCTTCTAGAAGTCAGACACAATGGTTTTCTAATTACCTCGCTACAAATTGGGTTAGTTTTTTTTTTTAATACTAAATTATTATTACATGCCTATTCAAATTCACACGTTATTATAAAACATAATCCCAACTGAAATATTTGAATAGTTTTATTCATATTTTTTTCCCATAAATTGTATTTTTGCACAAATTTCTCCTTAAGTTATTTTAATTTTTCATTCTCGTTAAGTTTTCTTCTCCTTAAGTTATTTTCTTAAAACCTGTCTTCACGTATAATTTTACTGGTTCTAATAAAACATATATTCAGTGTTCCCAGGACAAGAATTTTTATAAGCACTTTTCCACTACTACTAATTTAAAATAAATTTCTTCTAAAATGTACACTGTACCTAAAATGTACACTGTACATTTAAGAAGAAATTTATTTTAAAATAATACTGGTGGAAGCGTGCTTATAAAAAGGCGTGGCTGTAGGAACCCTGTATGTTTCATAAGTTGAAATAATAAATCGTTTTACTAATTCAAAAAATATTTTATTCTTGGAAAATTATTGATTAAACCTTTTATTTACAAAGTCTTAATAAAACATTTGTATTAGAAAAACAGGGTTGATATAGTAACCAACATCTTCATAAATCGTCTTGTAAATCAGACCCCATGATTTTCTAATTACCTCGCTACGAATCGGATTAGGTTTTCTTTTCAAATAAATCATTGTTTCTTGCCCGTTCAATTTCACGCGCTCTTTTAAAACACAATTACGGCTCAAAACTATTAGCTGCGAGTCAAGCGTTTACATCCATTAACTATAGCCACGATCTCACGATGTAAAGAGACGGAGGGTCTTATTCTATCGTTCTTTCTTCCATTTTCTTTTCTCTTCTTGCCATGTTTCGGAGTCTATTTGTTTAATTTTTCTCTTTCTTTTTCTTTTGCTCATTTGCTTTTGTTTTCCTGACTTTGGAATAACAATGGTTTTCCCGAAAGAATATGTCAGGTAATTATTTCACTTTCACGGTTAATTTGAAGTAAAAAGATGATTTGTTCTGCCATTTTTGGTCAAAGAATAAGCTTGTGAAATTCTATTCGATTTAAACAGGACCATGAAAATGTATATATTAATTTATTATATCGTTTCCTGTTTGTAAAAATTATCATTTTCATGCATTTTATTAATTATTCGCGTCAAAATTATAGACGGAGAAGTCATTAACTTTGTTTGTATGGCTTTTGATTTATAATTTTAACATTTATCTGTGTTCGTGTAGATTTTGTATATAGGTATATAACGGACATATTCAAACATATAATTTCGGAACAGAATTCTTACCATTATACGCTTTCAGAAATCTCCGTCCAATTAGCTGAATGGACCGTTAAATTATTCTGCCAGCTCCTTTATTCTAGAAAAATGTCAATGCGCAAATATTTTGTACCGTATATGAAAATTAATCTTTCAGAAGAAAGAAACCCAATTCCCAGACCAGCAACTTGGTTTGAAAATATCTTAACAAGACCCTCTCTTCGTAGTAAACTAAAACATATATTATCTACTTCTGAATATTTCAAATTCTACTGATTAAGTACCTCTAAATTCTCTCCACACTTTACTTCTCCTTTCTGGCTGTTACTGGTTTTCTCGACTACTAAATATCATCAACAAATGCAGCTCAAGATTAACGTCTGAAATTCAAGAGCAAGAATTTTAATCTAACAAACAAGCTGTCTGCCCCATCGAACCTATTTCTGTCATAACTTGAATCTTCATTTCTTAACTGTCCAAATTCTTGAACTCTGCAAACAATTTCTAATCAATTTTTTCTAATTATGAGCCGTTCAAGAATAGAACTCTGTAAATAGTAACTGTACCTTCGTCTTAAACATTTAAGTGTCTATGTCTTCTGCTCTCTTTCGCGTAGGATCTTTTATCCGGCAGAGATTGTAATTTTTCTTTGTTTGTTTGTTTATTTAATAAACAACGGGGGAGAGACGGGCTCTTTCAAATTCACAGTGTAGTCAGACAATTGTTGTCAGAGCCCCTCTTTAAAGGTTAAAATCGCTCAAAACTGCTGTATAGCGGTGAACGGCCTCCTTCCGTCCTTGATATCTTTCAGAAGAATAAGAACGTTTTAAATATACTTCATAAATTGTATGACAAATTGAAATATAACCACGTTTTCTTGCAACTTTGCAGCGTATAGTATTCCTTACGAATTTTGTACTCTTCATTATTCAATAGTAGTTAACACAATTTACTGTAAAAGTCGTCCGAGTTGTTCATCAATAAGACAAAATTTAATGACAAATACCTATTTGTTTTAAAGTAACGATGAAAATACTGAATAAAATTCAGTCTGTACTTATTCTTGCTTAATAGGTTATATTCAAACATATTGAATTTAAACCTAACATTTAAACTGTATCTCTACGCCTCTCTTTACATTTTCCAAAAGTATTTTTATTGAAAAAAAAAACTCTTTTTTATAAACAAACTGTTAGTAGTTTGCTACTTAAAAAAAAGTCAAAATTTGCAGTCTTAGTAACTGTTAAAATATATAACTGTCTCGTATTTAACATTTGAAATAAACGCAACGTATCTTAATATCTAATATGTCTAAAGATCTAATACAACTCAAGGAATTTCATTCTTTTCGTTAAAGAAAATTCGTAATTTCTAAAAGTATCTTATAATAAAAAAGACAGTATATATACATATATTTTTTAAAATTAAGATTGACTGTTCCTCATCTGCATTTTTTTTTTTTTTTTTTTTTTTTTTTTTGTATTGATTAAAAAAAATGTATTTACTATTTTATTTTATTATTATTTTCCCTCTGTTGTAAATATGAATAAAAATTAACATGAACAGAATATGAACAGAATGCAATGCAAGAAGTTATTAAATAAGTTTTTCCTGACGGGTTAAGCAGAAAGGAAAGAATTATAATATTAATTTAAAAAAAAAAAATACTCACAGACACACGAAATAAAAGAAGAAGAAGGAGAAAATTATAACTGAAAAGATTTCTGAGACATATTATACCTTATTTATTTATTTATTTATTTTTATAATTTAGGACCATTGTAATATTCATTTTAAAAAAATCTTTTATTTGAATGCATAATATAAATATAACAATACAAAAATAAATAAATAAATAAATAGTAATAATAAAAATCTAAAAATCTAAATTTCTCGGGTACAAAGCGTGAAATTAAAATCATAGCGTCAATAATATTTCAAAATAAAATAAAATAAATTATTGAAATTTTTATAGTCCCCATGAGTGACAATATATATATATATATATATATATATATATATTCAAACGAATAAAATTATAATTTAACAGAAAAAAACTATATCATAATCGCAACAGTGTATTGAGAAAAAGAAAAGAAAATGTTACCAATAGTTTGCATTGTTTTGGGATATTTGCTCATTGATTCAGATAATAAATTAAAAATTGTACACACAAAATTCATCAAGAAAATTTAATTTTAAAATTTATAACAGTACAGTGTATGTGTTTATAATACTGTTCTTCAGTTTGCAGAAAACAAAGGTTGAGTAACCAGATGATTTTCCAGACCACAAAGCAAAACCTCTCATAAACAAACAATTACTTTTTTTTAGAATGAACTTATTTTTGTTGCTATGCGAAATTTTCATATACCACGCGAAAATATGAGTAATAAAAAAAAAGAATTGTGTAGAATTTAGCTACATCGCGAGAAATTAATAACTTAGATTGCAAAATAGACGCAAAAAAACGAAATAAAAATACAAAGAAATAACGAAATAAAAATTAAAGCCTTATGATGTTATTTTTTATTTCTTAGAGATGATGAATTTCAAAAAGTATTATAACGTAAAACTGATTACATTTGTTTTAAACATCATGTTAAAAAAAATTTTTAATTATTTAAACTGTCAATGAGAAGTAATTTGGAAATTCATGTGTAAAAATCGAACAGTATGTGGGCACAGACAAACTCGTATAAAAGAAGCAAAATTGTCCCCACACACATAAATGAGAAAAAATATATTAAGCATTTCTATTTGTTATTAATTCCTATATTTAGAACTGGATGTCTAATAATTTAAATAGAAATTTTAATTGCATTTTACTTAATATCATAAATATGCTGTCATTAACATAGAAAAATTTAAATAATTTAATTTGTATATTAATAGTATAGAAGAAATTTCCGATTTACGTTTCAATAAAATGCTCGGATCGAGATTATTGTTATTTTATGCATATGCATGTTGGGAAATCAGATGACATTCTCATAATGTTTCGAATCATTATTTTTCATATTATTAATTTTATAAATAATAATAAAAAAAATCTATTAAAATCACTTAAAACCCTGCCCAGGATCCAAATCTTTACTGCTTGTGCCAATGCTTTACCCGGGCACATCAATGTTTATTTAAATCATTTGAAATATATTAGCATCTAAACTCAACATTCGATTAAGATTAATTAGGTTGGGAATGTTTTAAGTTATTGTCGCAAAACTTCCTTAATATCCATGCTTGCTGGTCTTATAGTTTTTTACAAGAATAAAGAGTAGCAGTCTTATACACTGTGGACTATGGATTAAAGTAAGGAAGTGGATTAAAGTATGGATTAATGTGATTTTCTTCCAATCAGTTTGATTGTGTGATTTTAATAAAAATTGTATGGATTAAAGTATTTGAAGTTCATTCTGGAAATGTTAAATTGTTTGAAACTGTGAAATATCTTATATATGTTGCACTGCTTTGCTAAATTATGTTTATTATAAAAATAAATAAATAAAAATAAAAAATAAAAATGCGCATTTTATTTTACTTTTTTTACAAGTAAGCATAAAAATTTATATGCGTAATTTACAAATAATTCATATGTTACGCCCTGTGGAAGCTTTTATTTAAAATGAATTAAATTATTTATTGAGAATTATTTTGATATAAGTTTTAGAATTTTGCCATAGCATTATCGTTGGGTGTTTATCATTTAAAATTCTATAACTGCGACACATAGAATTAATTTGTAGAAATTACGTACAAACATACAAATTTAGTGCGAATTACTAAAACACTCGATTAAAATTTTACTTTTATATATTAACTAAAAAACTCAAAGATTCAATTTTCCTTAAATGTGTTATAACTATTTAAAAAAAAAAAATAAAGAAAGCCTAATCTACATTCTACATATTTTGCATTACTAATCTGTATATTTAAATAAAAAAAGAAATAGCTAAAAAATGCTATTAAAAAACAGTGGTTCAAAATAAGAAATTAAACTATAAAGTTTGTGATTTCTGCAATTATAGTTTTATGGGAAAATGTAATATTTAATAATTATTCCAATATCAGATTAATAAGTACATGTTGAATATTAATAGTTGAAAGACTAATTTTTTCAGACGGGGAAAAAATTTCTTGTTCAAAAAAGTGCCCTATATATAAGAGTCATCATAGAAGAAGCATGAATTTCATTTTAAAGTTATAAGAAAATAAAAAGGGGGGGAGTTACTAATTATTTTTTTTGGGATGCTTCAATTTTTCTATGTTTGTAGGTTTAAAGCGAAAAAAAAAAGTACATAACTTGCTTCTTGTGTTTAGTTAATACACACAACTTTCAACAAAAAAAGAAAATGTTCTTATTTGAATAATACATTAAGACCAAATTTCCCCTTTTAATTCAAAGATTTAAAAGTATTTCAAAACAGATGTTCAATAATCTCATAAAATATTTCAAATTAAAAAATAAAGCAAACGTTAATTCCCTCTGCCTCCAATATTTTTTTGTTCATTTTATTTTCTGAGAAAGTTTTCCAACAGCCGATGAATAGACTTTTCTGGATCGCCAAGTTAAGATCATTGGAAATACATCCTCCATAAAAATGGAAGAAAAATAATATAAATGTAATCAAAGATTTAATAGTGGATAAATGTTTGCAGAAAGGTACTTGATAGTGAACTAACGTATCAACTAATTCTTCAACTAATGAAAATAACTAGAAACTGCAATTTAAACTTTCAAAAAACAATTGTTAAATTCCATTGTTTATTTTGCTTCATACTTTACGAAAAAGAATATAAAATTTGCTTCATACAATTTAGTCAGGTTTTGTAAGATTATTTTATTATTGTTAATAATAATAATAAAGTAATACATTAATAATTGAGAATACAGAAATAGATAATAAAAACCTTTTAAATATAAAAAGCACACATTCAGATTACTTTATTTTAACTAGAAAAATGAGTAAAAGGTAAAAAAAGATAAGTATGTAACATAAAAAAAAAGATTAAAAAAAAAAAAAAAAAGAAAGAAACCTTCCTCAAAATAAGAATAAATTTAGTACAATGACTCATAATTCACACGTTTCACAAACCAAAAAGCTATTTCATAAAAGAAAAAAAAAATAAGATCTCATTTGTCAGAAAAATGGGAATATTTATTACGTTGTTTAATATTTTATTCGAATCAGAGTCAAAATGCCATTTCATAAATGCATGAAAAAAAGTGCATGATTTAATAATTAATTTTCCGTGACGTCCACAAAACGAAACAACATACATTTCAAAACTGGAACAAAAATGGCGGGAAAAAGAAGAACAACTAATCTTATTAAACAACGATGAAGTGTATTATACTTTCTCGTGCTTCATATCCAGTAAATAATATCTTTTTTTTTTTTTTTCTTCAGTATATTTATCCTCAAAAATGATTTTGGGGAGCAAATTGTTTCAGGAGTGTATTCTTTATGATCCTGAACCATTTCTCCCCTTTTCTTGTTAGGGTTAACACGAGAGGTGAGACACATTCTAAATTACGCATAGCACAACCAAGAAAGGCTCGATTATTTAACTGCTTTGAAAATTGTTTTTGGGGATCATTTTTATTCCCTATCTTACTCCCCCTCTTCGTGGAGATGATATGTGTATGGATTTACAAAGTAATGGGATATGAAATGGGTGAAAGATCAAAATTCGAAATTGAATTCAAAGATAATTTCTATGAAATAACGAAAATTTATTGGTAATTCTTCCGACGAAAAAACAAATATATTTCAAGAAGTGGGGATGGAAATTAAAGTTTTATGGTGAGACATAAATTTCAATATTGTATGTATAAATTGTATGTATTTTTTCACTTTATGCATGCCTGTCTATGTGTAAATAAAAAAGAAAAAAATTGTACAGACGCATTTTACATATTTGTAAGTATTTATAATTTTTTTTTAAACCTATGTATTTATTCATATTCTATGAATCATTTGTCGTATTGTATTCATTGAAGATCCATGTTTTTGAAAATTATTTACAGGTTGTGTATTTTTAGCATGTATACTTTTAATGTTTATTGGCTAGTTCCACAATCCTAGTTACAGAATATTTCCCATTGCAGAAATATTTTGATTTTCATAACCAGTTAAAAAATCAGTAAATGCATTGTCAAAAGAAAAAAAAAACTACAAAATTTAAATTTTATTACGATCTCTCTATTGAAAAAATTATATTAAGTAAAAAAATAAAAGAAATTTAAATTCAGTGACGCGCAATAAATATTCCTTGATTTACAGCCACTTACGAAAGGAAAATTCTTGTGTTGTTAAATGGAAGTTACAAGAAAATTACTGAAGATATAATTACTTCAGTAGAATTTCATTAATTTTTGCATAAATATACAAGTGATAATATTAGAGTTGTTATTATTTTTAATATACAAAGTATCAAATATACAACTTAGACAGACAACAGAAAAAATCTATAATAATATAGATCTACAAAGAGATGTTGGCAAAAAATGATTTGATAATTTTAACTGATGCATATGTCTTTTGGGTGTGTAGAAACCGAAAATGAAGCCAGTTTTTTCACTAGTACGTATATATATATATATATATATATATATATATATACTGTTTTTCTTTTTTTTTAATTCAGGGTGTCTACCGACACATTTTTTTCCCTTTTCGGTAGTTTCTAGTATGCTTCCATAGCTAATTATAATTAATCATGGAAACATGTTATAAAAGTATAAAAGTTAACAAATAATTATAATGGTGGAAATGTCATGAAAAAAATTGTGTCAGTATGTATATCCTGTATTGACAAAAATCTATACGTAATAAAAAAAAATCTTTCAAGTTCGGTTTTAGCTCACCAAAAGATACATATCTGTGTAATTTATATTTATGCATTCATACTGTCCCTTAGATTCATACAGTCTCTTAGATGTTGACCAAAAATTAAACAATTTATTATGCGGAGAAAACCCACTGGGAAAATAAGACTCACAGTAATATACACCTTGTAAATATAAGTATAGATATAGATAGAAACCAATTTTTCGTATATTAACATAAACCCTAACTTTCAAATTTCAGAATTCTCAATTCTCAAAATAATTTTCATACTCACCCATACACAACGAAGAACACATAGAAACTCATATTAAAAACTTTAACGAACACATGGAACTCTTATTAAAAATGCTAAAGAACACATAGAACTTGTTATCTCTATCGAATTGGATAGAATACATTTTAGGAATACATTTATTGACTGAAGCTCAATAAAACAGTATTCCTTTATATAAGAAACAATAAAGAACACATAGAAATTCTTATTAGAAACATTAAAGAATACATAGAAATTGTTACGAAAAAAAAATGTGTTGCTATGTATATCCTGTATTGACAAAAATCTATACGTAAGAAAGAAAAATTGCTTTCAAGTTCAGTTTTAGCACACCGAAAGACATAAAGATCAGCCAAAATTATCAAATCAAACTTTTAGATGCTGATCTGTGTAATTTATATTTATACATTCATACCATCCCTTAAATTCATACAGTCTCTTAGATTCATACAGTCTCTTAGATGTTGACAAAAAATTAAACAATTTAAAATGCGGAGAAAAACCATTGGGAAAATAAGACTCACAGTAATATATACACCTTGTAAATATAAGTATAGATATAGATAGAAACCAATTATTCGCATATTAACATAAACCCTAACTTTCAAATTTCAGAATTCTCAATTCTCAAAATAATTTTCATACTCTCCCATACACAACGAAGAACATATAGAAACTCATATTAAAAACTTTAAAGAACACGTAGAACTCATATTAGCAACGTTAAAGAACAGATGGAATAACACATGGAACACATTTGAAATAATAAAGAACACATAGAACTTGTTATTTTTATCGAATGGGATAGAATGCATTTTATGAATACATTTATTGACCTAAACTCGATAAAACAGTACTCATTTATATAAGAAAAAATAAAGAACGCATAGAAATTCTTATTAGAAACATTAAAGAATGCATAGAAATTGTTCTCTTTTAATAAAAATATTTTGTAATTGGATATATAGACACAGATATACGAATAAATCGCCTATTAAAACAAACCATAATTTCCACATTTCAGTAATACTATTCAAACATATTCGAAACAATAAAGGACACATAGAAATTCAATTTTAAAACGTTAAAGAATACAGAAATTGTTCTTTCTATCAAATTGGAAAGAATATACTTTAGGTATATTTATTGACTGAAACTCATCAAAATAGTATTCATTCCTATTAGAAACAATAAAGAACTCATTAAAACTCATATCAGAAGCGTTAAAGAACACATAGAAATTGAAGTCTCTATAAAATTAGATAGATTACATATGAGGAATACATTTATTGATTTAAACTGTTTTTAAGATAATATGATTTTTTTTTTAATTTTGAGATACTTTCTGTTTGAATCATATATATATATATATATATATATATATAATGACTGGGAAAATAGTCATTGGGAAAATACCTTTAAAAATAGCACTAACGATAATAGACACCCTGCAAATGTAGACATACGTATACATATAACAGCAATGAATCGCATATTATAATAAAACGTAATTATTGAGTTTCAGTAATCGTATTCTCTCATATTAACAAATGAGTTAACATTTATATTGTGTTAAACATCATTTATCCATCTTTTTATCAATGTTGTCCATTTCGTTCAAGTTAAAACATTTATATATTTTTTTTATTATTCCATATATGTATAATATATATATATATATATATACATAATTTTTTTTTTGCCCTTAGCCTTCTCATTTTACTATTTTTATTCACAATACCCAATCATATTTAATTATAGATAATTACTCTGTTACATTTATTTAAAACTTAGAAAAATCTGAAGAATTATGCTTTTGATGGGGGAATATAAAGAAACAATTTTCTCATTAAAGCTTCGAACTCACTCTTAAAATTTTCCCGTCTAGGGTCACAAATCTCATGTAACTCTATGATGAAATTTGTTTACAAAATTACTTCATTACTTAATGTATTTTTTCGAATGTTGTTTTTACATTCAGAAAATTCACAACCGTTAATTAGAAATCGTTTTTGAAAATTTGAATTTTTTTTTTTTTTACTTTTAATATTTCATTTTACAAAAAAAAAAAAAAATCAGAAAAATACATCTAGTTAATTTTTTACATTTTTAAACTCAAAAATTAATTGATAAATTTTTTTTAAATCATCTTTTGAAAAACAAGTACTAATTTAACACAAGTGAATTTTCTCTATGTGAAAACGGATTTTAAATAAATACATTAAATAATGTGTAATTTTATAAACAAATTATTTCATAAAATAACACGGACTTTGACTGACCTTGACGATCTGTACTGCATTCCCTTTAGGAACAATTTTCCCATTAAAACACATTTCACATTAATGAAATATGCATTTTCCAAACTGTTCACTGTTAAAATTCCTTGTAAAATTACAGCGAATATCTCTCATCTTGTGATGCAATAAAATCAAGCACGGGTGCTTCAAAATATTTTCAAGCAGAACGTGTTGTTTTCTTACATTCGCTATGACGTTAAACCATTACACAGATACGCGAATGAGCTTGAAAGATAAACTAAAACTTTTAAAAATTTGTTCCGCCTTTGTCTTCCGGCATCATAAGTAATAAGCATGATATTGAACAGATTCAACATTCACATTCTACGACCAATGAAAATTTTAAAGTAACAAGTAAGTTATATTTGCTTTAATTTTTATTTTATTTCATATATATATATATATATATATATTTAATTCTGTCAATGTAAACTCGATGACGGTTTACGTTTCATTAAAAAAATTAAATAGCTTTATCAAAATTTCTCTCTCTTATGAATCTCCATTTTAAAAAACAAGCTGCAGTATAGTAATTATTTCCTCCCGAAATAAAACATGAAACTATTAAACCTCAACTTTTGCAGGTTATTTAAACAATTACTTAAATTATTGTTACTTACTGAAATAACAATAATAATACGTATCAGTTTTTAACTCTGAAAAATATTATGGCATTCAAAGATTCAAAATAAGAACATTATTTAATAAATATTTAACATGAAATTTTTGTGCATATTTTAGTATTCTATTATAACATTTTTTTTCAGTTTCCTGTTTTCGTTATATATTTTGTGTATCATGATTAAATTTTAATTTTTAAAATTTTGTTCATTTCTTCAGATAATTCCACAGTGGTTTGCTATGAAAAGTGAATAGATATTGTTAAAGTATTTTTTTTTTTTTTTATTTGTTCATTTTATTAAATTTATATATTTGCTAAAACTGTATAAATGTATACAAGCTGCAAAATACAGTTTAATAAAGTATTGTAAAACTAACATTTTTATTTCCATACGTTCTAAAAAATACAAGAGCAGCTTTAATTATATGAAGTACTTGTTAAAAAATGTTCCTGATTTGACAAATTTAATGTTTCTTTAAAGTATCAAAAATTAATACATCATTTTTTCTTCATAATAATAATAATAGTAATATAATATGATGATTTATATATTTTTAAATTTTAAAAGGTTAAATAGTTTTATTTTGGAAATAAATTTCTACTGAATTATTATTCCAACATTGATTATTTAAAAATCCAATTATTAAATACTATTAAACGTATTATAGTTCATATTAAAAATGCATAAAATCTTCAAACTTTTATTGGCAGAATGACAAACAAGAAATAAATTAAAAAAATTAAAACAAGTATAACTTTAAAATAAATAAAAAATTAAAACATATCTAGCTTGATTAAAAAAAAAAAAAAAAAAAAAAATCGAATAAAAAAAATAAATGCAACACAACGTGTTGTAAAATTGCAACACCCTCCTTGAAAATTTAAGCATGTTTTTATTTACAGAATGCTTGAAATTTATCGCAAAATGTGTTGGAGATTTTTTTTTACCCGCACTTTGTGATGTAATCTAGCAAATTCCTTTTTTGCAGTGTTCGTCAGTACACAATATTTTGTACTATATGTAATGTATATGTAATGTATCCGTTACGTGTACTATTATATGTATTGATTTTAAATTATACCATAAATACCATAATCCTCTTTTTTATATGTAGTTATGTTTATAGATGTTATTGATACAGAAGAAAACCTGATAGAAATTTTGATAAAATAAAAAAGTTTTAAGTTTTATTTATTTATTTATTTATTTTTAATAAAACTGTTTAAATAAACGTGCTTTCTTTTATTTAAAAAAAGAAAACAATTATAATAACGAATAAAGTATAAAAATATTCATCTTTTTCATAAAATGCTAAATCTTTAACTGATTTTTAAATTTTTATTTATTTTTCGTTTTTATTTAAGAGATAAATTATAAATTTTGAGAAAAACCCTTTAGCAGTGAGAAAATGCACTAAATAAGTGAGAAAATGCACTAAAGATTAATTTAAATTAATTTAAAAATTTGTGAAGCTTTCATTAATTTGTACTCTCATTTATAGGTGATACACATTTAAAGAATTATTAAGTCTTAATGTATAATATAGTCAACATTTTGAAGCTTTCCTAGAAATGTTACTCATCATTTAGTATTTATGCATCATTTACTATTTATCCCAGTTTTTCCTTATAAATGAAAATTTATCTTAATCAAATAAATTTTAAATTGATAAAAAACTTTTTTTTTTTTTTTTGCTAATTAATTAATGCATAAAATACCAATTTAAGCACTTGCATATATTGAATTTACTAAATTATTCTATTAAAAACAAAATGGAAAATATTATTGAAAAAAAAAAATCAAAAATTCAAAACATGGCTACTTTTTCAATTTTTCAATTATAGAATTAGAAAAAAAAAAATAATTTACATGTTATACAATTTACATTCGGGTGATTAATTAGTGCCTATTAAATTTATTTATATTTGCAAGTAGTTTTATAATTCATGTTTATTTTTTAAACGGATCACCAGGAAATTTTTCTTTTAAGATCATGTTAATATCATACGAGCCATACGTTAAATCAATTTTAAACACTCAAGAATCTATTCTACTGCCTGAAATACACGTTCTATTTTTGTCCCATTCGCAACGTTTTCATTAAGACGTATATAAAAAATGGCAGAAGTGAGAAATAAGTGATTAATTCTGTTATTAATGATACCCTTTCTCCTCTGAACACATCTATATTACATTTCTAACGTTGGCAAAGTAACTTGGCTTTCATCTCGCGTCTTCTCATTCAGAATTGCTACTTCTCTATGCGTAAAATACATGCTTCCTGAATTCATTTACTGGAAGTACTGAAATATGTACTGAACGAGAAATCAGAAAACTATAATAATATGTGTAAGATGCCGTACATATATTACAATTACAATCCCGTTATTGGCAATTCAGTGACTTTCACGAAAAATCACATTGCTTTGGCAGTAATTTTATTGTTTTCAAATTATTGTTTTAAATGAAACACCGGGTTATTTTTTCTATATATCATCACTTCAGTTGTGCATACGTTAAATCGCTTTTTAAACCAAATGTCTCATTTCATTACGTGGGATAGGAATTTTTTCTTTTTGAATCACTCGTTTCTCTAAATTATTCAATAAAGCATTTGAAACAAATAGAAAAATTATGAAATAAGTTATTATTACAACTTTTAATGATATCATTTTATGCACAAACACATGTATGTTATATTTCTTATGCTGCCAGAACAATCTAGCTTTCACACCGTGTTGTATCGTTCAAAAGTGTTATTTTTCCATGCGTCATATCTATTCTTGGTTAATATGAAAAAAGAAAAATGTTGCTTAAATTAAAAGTATTTCCAAAATGTCCTATATCATTGTTTGCAATAAGAATTTTTCTTTTCGACTTCCATATCGTGTTCAATAAGATATCTGAAACAAATCGAAGAATGTGAAATAAGTTCTTCTAAACACAAAGTCACATGTATGTTACATTTCTAATACTGTTAGAAAAACTTGTCATTTATATCGTATTTATCATAGTATTGTTATTTTTCCAAGCGAGATACCTATTCATTCTGAATTTGAAGTTAAAATGCTGCTTAAATTAAAAATAATTTCAGAATGTCTTATTTCATTGTCTGAAAAATGAATTTCTTTTTTTCTAATCATTTGCTATAACATGTTCAATAAGACATCTGAAATAAATCAAAGAGCTGTAAAATAAGTTATTGTTTATACTTTTAATTATATTATTTTAAGTATAGATTTATGTTACATTTCTAATATGGCTAGAATAACTTGGTTTTTATATCCTATTGTATCGCTTTGGATTGTTATTTTTCCATTGATCATATCCTGAATTGATTGCTGAATTCAATTGATTGCTGAATTTGAAATTAAAATGTTACTTAAAAACAATTTTTAAGTTACAGAACCAGAAATCAAACATAATATTAATAGTTAAAATCCCATGCAACTGCGTGAACGAATGGCTGATTAGTCATTATATCCCATTAAAATTTACTCACCTTTGTTACTAATCTCTTATTAATTTAAGTTTTTTTAATATTTTCTTTAATGCTATACCGGGATAATTATACTTAAAACCATTGTCTTATCAATCTTACATAATCAAGAATCTATTCTATTGCATGAAATCGGTGTTCTATTTTTTAATCAGCCGCTTCTGTCGTGCCGATTAAATCATTTAAATTAAATGCACGAAGTGATAAATGCATTTTTGTTATTAATGATACTCTCTTTTTGTACAAATAGTAAAACTATACTACATTTCTAATGTTGCCAAAACAATATCCTTTTCATTTCGAGTTGTACAACAGTGTGTTATTACATTTCCTAAACTCGAAACCATTATTGCTGAATTTAATTACTCAAGTGACCAAATGAAAATTTTAAAGTTATTGAATCAGTAAAGAGTAATAATAATAATAATAATAATAATAATAATAATAATAATAATAATAATTAAAATTTCATGCACCTGCAGTCAGTTGATTTAAGATTCAATATATTGTATTAAAATTTAATTTTGTCTTCATTCTCTCTCTCTCTCTCTCTCTCTCTTTGTTTGTTTGTTTGTTTGTTTATTTAGTAAATGAGTCATTAGTATATTCTCCATTTATTATCAATTGAATGATCGATACGTTAAATTAATCTTCATGCTAAGTGCTCAGGGTTCTATTACATTGCTTAAAGTGCAAGTTATTTTTTTCAAATCACCTGCTTCAACAACGTATTAGTTTAGACATATAAAACAAATGGCTTAAGTGATAAATAACTCATTAGTAATATTAATGACACCATTTTTTAGCGTAAACATATTTATATTACATTTCTAACATTGAATAAACAGTTTGACTTCCATTTCGACTTCTTTAATTGTGGGTTACTTCTTTTGCTTCTATTACTTCTCTTGAATTAAAGCTAATTTTTACTTAACTTGACGAAGGAGTTACAGACTTAAATATTTTGCAATCAAGGAATCAGAAGTCAAATTAAATAAATAGGTAATAATAATAATTAAAATGCCATATACTTGATGATTGATGAGCAAATGCGTCGTATTAAAGTGGGATCATCGTTTCTAGTAGTTTGTTAATTTTAGTTTACTTTTTAAATAAAACATCAGAGTATTTTTCCATTTATCATTACTTTAATGGTTCATATGCAAGATTAATCTTATATACTCAGTGATTTATTCTAGTGTCTCAAATGCGTGTTCTATTTTAGGAATCACATCTCCAAGGTTTTTATTAAGAAGTTTCTGAAACAAATGAAAGAAGTGTGAAAGAAGTTATTAATTCTGTTATTAATGATGCCATTTTTCCACACAAACACATCTATATTACATTTCTAACGTTGACAAAACAACTTGGCTTTCATTTCCAGTTGTATTAGTTCTTGTTAGTTCCCCAAATGTAAAAACTAGTCTTGCTGAATTCGAAGTTCATACTAAAAAAGTAGATGAATGAGAAACAAAAATTTTTACGCAATTACAAACAGCTGATTCTAATTTAAAGTTTTCATAAAAGTTTATAAAGTTTAACTAATTATTTTTTGAATTGTGTGTTATTTTTTTAATGAGTCATCAGAAATTTCCCTTGTCTATCATCAGTTTAGAGAACCATACGTTAAATTAATCCCATATAATCAATAATCTAAAACATTGCTTAAAGTGAAAATTTTATTCTTAAATGAGAAAAAAATATTAAGAGATGGCTAAAAACTTAATAATTCTGTTTTTAATAATAATGTTTTTCCACACAAACACATCTATATTATATTTCCAATGCTACTAAAACATCTTTGCTCTTATCTTGCGTTGTAACCATTGGTATAGTTACTTTTAAAAGCGTTATATGTACCATTCTTGATGAGTTTAAATTTTATATCATTTACCAAAAAACTTTCAAAATAAAAAAAAAATATTTCAAAGTTTTTATTCAGATGTAAAGCATAAAAATAACAGTTAAAATACATCTGCATTTGAATAATGTATGAGTCTTAATATTGCTAATTAATTAATATGTTAATTAATTGTCTTAAAACCCATATTAACCGCCAAAACTAGAAATAATGATTTTTTTTTTCTAAATACAAACAGTAATACTCATTATTTTGATCATATATAACAATAATTTAATATATAATTATTAAAATTAGTTTTATCTTACTAAATACAGGGTGTTGTATTTGTATAACTTCAGTAGAATAAGAGTATAGAATGAACACAAATAAATGTTTCCGGACATTTCCTTGAGGGAGCATAAAACAACAAAAACTACAGATGAATTCAAAAGTAATTATTTTATTATGAAACATTTTTTTTTTTTTTTTACTAGTTATGTAAACTTTTTTAAATATGAAGGTTTTAAAAAGTTTTCGATTGATAAGTGCTTCAAGTTTGAAACTTATTTTTAAATATAAAACTATTCTTCAGATCAAATTATTTTTGTAATAAAATAAACATCTATCCAATCCTTACTTAAAAACAATACTTAATATAAAATATCTTTTTTAGTTAAGTGTTAAACGCAATTAGGTGTGGTGTTGCGTAGCGAAAATTGGGTTAATATGCTAGTTGCCTTAATATTTTCAGTTTATTTTTTAAATGAAACATTGCAACATTTTTACATTTATCATTACTTTAATGGTCCATATGTAAAATCAATCTTATATATTCAAGGATCTATTTCTATTGCCTGAAATGCGCTTTCAATTCTTCTTATCTCTCACATCTCCAACATATTCATTACTTTGACTGAAACAAATGAAAGAAGTGAGAAATAAGTTATTAATTATATTATTAATGATACCGTTTTTCCGCAAAAACACATCTATATTACATTTCTAACGTTGGCAAAACAACTTGGCTTTCATCTCCAGTTGTAACATCCAATGTTGTTACTTCTCCAAACGTGAAAACCCATTCTTGCTGAATTCGAAGTTTACACGATTCTGCATTAGTTCTATTTCCACCCAACAACTTTTTAAAGCTCCATCCAAAAAATTTCTTATTTATTTTTTTGGTTCTCCTCCTCGCCTTCTTGTTAAGATAGAGATAGCGTTGAATCAGCAAAAGGTATAATGTTTCCAAGATCGGCGCCGTGTACTTCTTTCTACTCAAGCCAAAAAAATATAAAAACGTTTGCTTGTATCGCGAGTAGCAAAAACGTCCGCTTTATCATGCAACGGTAGAATGTGCTGTGGGTGTATTTGTCCCCCGCGTTGACAAGTGTGCGAGTATTAGAAATTAAGAATATTAAATGGTGGGAAAAGTGGTATTTAAAAGGTGCTTACTATCTAACATAGTGATACGTGTAATTTAATATTTTAACATGAAAGGGTTTCATATTGAAACCAAACACTTAACATTTTTAAACAACAATTTTTAATAGCTTTTTCTTGTTCTAATCGATTTTAAAAATTTTGTTCCTGTCATTCTCTGTTCGGTAGAAAACAGTACTTCAATATTTAACTAATGATATTTTAGAGGAAGTCATACGCAGAGGTAACTTTAAATCTCTTAGAGAGTACGAGTGCTGCTCGCTGCATTGATGATACACTCATGCCTACTTTTCTCACCTAACAAGGACGGTGCTAGTATTTTGGTTTGAAACAATTTTTGCGAGTTTTCTCAATTTACAATGTTTATTTACAAAGTTATTTATTTATTAAATTAATTGTTATTTGAATTTAATCATGTTAACGTGTACATGTTTCAAGCCAAAATTTTCTCGAAAATTAAAAATGCTATATATATATATATGTGTGTGAGTGTGTGTGCGTACGTTTATAATAAGCTATGTGCACTATAGTCGTTTTTACATTTAGTTTAGCAGTTTTCAAATGAAAATACTTAGTAAACGTTAAAGGATTACGTTATCTTAGGAAATGTATATCATAGGTCAAAAAATGTAAAAAATAATGTGTGTTCAAATTAAAAGCCATTAATAAAAAAACACGCATTGACACGAAATTTTCTGCCACACTTACGGTGTCTTGTTTGAAGGAAATGCTGAAATGTGTTACATCATAAGTATATATTGCTTGTTGGTAGTGTCATTAAAATAAATTGGTGAATTCATGAAAATTTTAGGTTTTCGAGTTTGATATTTACACACTGGCCCTTGAATTAGAAACTTATGAGAGTTTCTACAAATACTGGCTAACGGCGTAAGCATACAAAATATGTTTTTATAGTGTGTTGAATATTCTGCTGATATGAAGTGGTCCCCTGGTGTTACTTGAGGATAAAAAAGAAAGACATGCAATACGTGGATAGTTTTGGCAGATCACGTGCTTCCTGCATTACACTTTTACTCTGAAGGTGACGGTTTCTTCTTGGACGATAATGCAACTCTTTCTTGGGCCAGAATTGTTCGAAGTTGTCTCAGTTAACATCAATCTGATTTCGAACAGCTATCCTGATATCTGGAAAGCCCAGATCTTAACCCAATTAAAATATGTGAGACGTGTTGGTAAAAATCTCTTCTTCTATTGAATTACAAGAGCTTTTGCACATTGGACCTCATTTTTGCACTAATAATAGTCTATATTCGTAAGGGCATAGATTATAGAGACTTCTATAGCGCATTTACGTCCAGAGACTACCATGAATTAGCTACACGGACTTTAAGATCCTGTAAGTTAGATGAAAGAGAAAATTGCTGTCGAATGCACCTTTCTAACACGTCTCAAATATTTTCTATCGGATTAAGATTTGGAATTTTCAGAGTCCAGGAAAGCATTTTTGAGTCAGATTGATGTTTATTTAACCAATATTGAACAATTCTGGCACGACGTGTAGTTGCATTATCGTCCAGGAAGTATCCGTCAGCTTCGTAATAAAAATGTAACATTACAGGACATAATGACATATTAGCTCTTGATCTGCTAATATATCCAGGTATCGCATGGCTTTTTGTTTATTCTTAATTAACATCAAGAGATTCCCCACACCTTGATAATAGGTTTTGCATATTTTCGCCGCTAGCGAACATTTGTAGAAACTCTCAGGAGTTTCTAATCATTGGCCAGTGTGTGTATATTCTGTCTGTTTTCAGGAAATACATATGTGTTTTCGTATGTCCGTGCATGTGTGCTTATGTAAGTAAGCATATCTTATCGAAATTTTACAGATGTTGAAGCTCTTAAGAAATAACAAAAAAAAAAAAAAAAAAAAAAAAAAAAAAGTAAGCCATTTTTATATTTAATTGGAAATTGACGTTAATTGATACAGATGTAATTTCGGTGTGTATCCTCACAAAGATGGGTCTTTTTAAATGATTTTTATTATGTTATGTCAGTGGATATAATCGCATCATATTCAGTATGTAATACTTATGGAGGAAAAATATGCTAATTTAAATTCGATACATATCGTCCGGAAGTATCCGAAATTTTCCACTTTTTTTCAGAAGCCTCTTTGATGTCTTACCCTCTGTGACATGCAATAACACTACTTGATACATAATATGATAATTATCGTAACCCATGACGATTTAATTTTTGTTTGAATCAACAAACTGTGTGTGATATAATGCTTTTTTTTTCTGACGAACATTGGAGCAGTTTTTTAGATTCTATTCAGTACACGCGTACTTAATTTATGTCTAATATCTGCAAAAAAAAGAAAAAGAATAATGAATAATGAGACATTTTGAATAAAAGATACTTGTAATATTTAAAATAATTTTTTTGATTGCCACAATATATTCTTCGATATAGCATGGATGGTATGCTAATTTTTAGTGTTACCAGTTCCAAAAAAACATATTCTGGATGATGAAAAAAAAAAAAATAAAAAAACTAAAAGAAGAACATATTTTTTTAAACAAATATTTTATTAGAACTTTTATTATATTTAAATTTAACGTTGTTTCTACATTTATTTAAAAACATATTTTTTTAACACATAAGATGAAATTAAAAAGAAGAAGAAGAAGAAGAAGAATATTCGTTTCATGACGTCACTACTTTTCTGCAGGTATTAGTTTTCTCGAAGCACAAGCATGTAAGTATCAGAAATTAAGACATTCAAATTATTAAAATTTGTGATGATTATCAACTGCTTTCTGATTTTTTAAATAGAGTTTGAACTTCTACATATTATAGCTATCATAACAGTACAAAATGTTCTAGAAACGTAACAGTCACGTAACATCGAAACATTATAAATTTTGCAGAAACGTTTCAAAACGATCTGTGTGCATTCAGATTAATTTCAAAAGCATAGAAATATCCGCGATCGTAACAAAAATTAGGAAAGTAACAGAAAATTTTCAGTCACCGAACATTGAAACGGTTGAAAATTTTAGAAAGGTATCAGAGAGCATGCTAAAATGTGTTACGATAATGAAAGATTGTAAGCTTTTTGGAACACAATCGAAACATAATGTGCTGTACGAATATATTTAAATATTTAAAAATGATTAATATCATGATTTATTCAATTCTCTTAATAATATACAAAAGTATCTGTAACATAATTTGTATTTAAATTAAGATCCTTATATTATTAATACGATAGATGATTAATCAAAAGTTGGTCCCCTATCACCACAATTGCGTATTTCTCAATAAACCTAGAAGAAAAACCATTCCTTCTCGAAAACCGCCAATTTAAGTCAAAAGGGTTGATTATAGATTATAAGCTGTCATATTACAAACCATCGATCATTTAAATATTTATAGATTAGAAGAAACTATATAACAATTTCTACACATAAGTGCAAAACTTTCGTTTTTACAATAATGCCTTGTTAAATTACTATAACTCTATATTTATTTTAAATTTTTTATTTTGTTTCACTCAAATCATTGTATTTATCGAGATTATACTTAGGTTGATATTAATCCATTAATCTATATATTTATTTTTAACAATAACAAATTTAAAAGAAACATCAAGTTAAATGTTGTAAAATAATAATAATAATATCATTCAAATAATTTCTTCCAATAATTATGTTTACACTAAATAAATGTACTGAATATTCTTAAAAATTTACACAAATAATTTTAAAATATTATGTTCAATGCTGCAAATATTACAAGTAAAAATAAATATAAATGTGTAATAGTAATGAAGTAAATATATCCAATAATTATACCTGGTTAAATAAATACAGTAAATATTCTTTGAAGTCCATAAATACTTTTAAAATGCTGCAACCACCATACGTAAAAATAAAAACAAATGAACGTTATAAAATACACTTTCAAAACAATTACACTAATAATCACAGAACTGAAATTCTAATTTTCTGAAATTTACAATTCAAAATTAAAAATAAAGTTTCTCCCAATTTAAAAACTAACATTTATTTTTAAACATTTATCCAGCTGTAAACCATAACGTTCGTCGTTTTCGCCATCCAGGAAATAAATGAACTACTGCTCTCAAAATGATCGATGGCAACATCTAAAGAAAGTCGAAAACTTTAACACGCGGCTATTCCATTTCCTTTACCAAAATATTTTAAGTTAAAAAAAAATCACTATTCGAAAAAAAATAATCATGTGAAACTTATGATTAATCATAGAAACAAATCAGTTCTGTATTGTTAACTCCCTGATTTTTCTTCCTACATGCGTTTGCAAACAAACATTTTTTCACCTCCTCTAAGTATATATATCGCTGCTGTCAAGCTCTAGTACATTGGCTCAATACTGTAATCACGCAATATTCCAATCGGTCCAATCATATCCATCTGTTCGGTTAACACTTACGATTGGTCTATCTTTAATTAATTTTTGCGCTTGATTGAGTACCAAGTTTCTCCCCTTAGTCATGAAAACAAAAATGTTCGGAAATGATATGAATAAAATAAATAATAAAAAGAAAATTTATAAATAGATCGTTCCATTTCATGGTATTTTATTTTAGATAGACATATGCAATGCTTTAGAGTCAGTAAACGCCCGCAAATAAAAATGAGAAATTCGTGACGACTTGTAAGGGCACTTGTAAAAATCAAATATCAAATACAATTACAAATATTTCGATCATATTTCATAGGTGTTAATTCTTCCAATTTTTCACCCCACTATTATAAAATCGTTATCTCCGTCTTATTTTATAACAAACATTTAGACTTCAAACAAATAATAAAAAAGTGTCTTAAGAAATAGTGGTTTGAAAAAATCGGAAATGTTGGCAGCTATGATATGTTATTCCAAATGAGCATAAAAGTAAATTTATTTCATGGAATTTATTCAACGTGATTAGACTGATTTGGGTTATATATATATATATATATATATATATATATATATATATATGTTATTCAATAATAATTTTCAATGAAATATATGAAAACATTCGTATTAATATTTGTTTAAAGATTTGCATTTTTATTTTTAAAAAATTGCCACTGTTATGTTATGCAAGACTGATAAAAGAAAATTTATGTAGCCGTTATAGAATATTCAGGTATTTGAAGTTATTAGAAATTGAATATATATACTACAAACAAATGTCTAAAAGAGCACAATTTCATAAAAGAGTCCTTAAAAGAAGAAAAGAGCTCGATACGCATTTAAAATCCTTTAAATTAGCATAGGCATATTTTATAAAGTATTTTTTAAGAAATTTAATTTAGTAATTAAGATAAGAATTCAACAGTAGATAGGTAGGTTGTGATTAACGTTGCACTAGTACAGCGCTATGCGTAATTAGCGTCGGTCTGGGATGCATCCCCTAAGGATGGTCCGGAGATAGGCCATCACAATTTTTATCCTCCACGGAGTTGAGGAATCCCCCGCTTCGGTGACCCTCAGAGGCAAAACTTGGATGAAAACATGGAGGACACTACGGCCACGACGGATTTTACATGCACCATCCACCATTAGTGTAAACGAAGATCTTTGGTTGGCTCGAGTATTGAACCCACAAATTTTCCAATTACGTACTCGGTGCTTTACTGACTGGGCTATCGCGGCCCGTATTTCCACGGTAAACCTTCATTTCTGTGATAAAAAAAAAACCTCTATTCTTACATTTAATTGTAGTTAGGATAGGTTAATTGGTTGGGTGAGTAGGTTTTACTTTACTCTAGAGGTAAGGGTAGGAAATCCCAATTCATGCAAATATTATGTAGGAAAAAATAAGTAACACATAAAGCAAAAATAAATGACAGCTTTCTGCAAGAGAATTCGTTATTCATTAACAAACTATTGACAAAATCTATCGGCAGATTTTTAATCTAATGGAATAATGCAGTAACTATATTTATTTTCCTATGTGGATTTTATATACTATTTATGGAATACTACAGGGTACAAGATACACCCTACAAAATAATTTATTTTACTAACTAAATTATTAAGAGGGAGCTTTAATATAAATTATTACTTTCTTTTAAAAAAATAAAACGTAGATATGATACAATAGTTAAAAATTAAAAGAAATAAAAGAAAAAAAGAAAAAAAGGAAAAAAAAAAAAAAGAAAAAAAAAAATATGGAAATTGTCTTATGACTTTTGACATGTGACATCAATTTATGTGTTAAATGATATGATATGAAATTAACAAATAACCTTACAATGGGGTTTCTGAAATACATGATTCAAATGAAGAAAAAATCTTCAGTATTTTTCCTCAAATATTAAAACGAAATTTTATGCAGAGCATATATAAAAATTATTTCAATAACGCATTTTATAATTTAACTATTATTTTCATTTTTTTAAGTAATTTGGTTTTTACTTTTAACATATTATTTTTATTAATAAACAATTAATAACTACAGATTACAATTCAATTTTTAAGAAGTGCGCTGTAAATAAGCTGTTCTAAATTCTATCACCAAATTATAATCGTATGATTATGTAACGTTAAAAAGTAATTACAAATAAGTTATTTTCATTTGTAGCAAAAATCTTAGAACGATGTACTAAACTTTAACATTTTATATTTAGACTAAAAACAGGATACTTGTTTGTCATAAAAATAACATTTTTTCTTATAATTCAACTTGAATGAAGTATTCCATTTGAGGATTTTTAAAAATTTTTTAGTTTTACATTTTTTTTCCTTTCATTTTTATTATTCATTATAATATCTTTCACCTTTTTATAAATGGAGTGCTAAAGGCTGAAAAAGAAAATTATAAAAGTTTATATTTCATAAAAAAATATTTGAAAATTCTTATATATATACATTAATTATTATATAATACTTTAATTAACAAAGCAATTTCACAGCAGTATTGAACATTCGCTTTTTTATTGCAAAATAATTGTTAAACTAAGTATGTTTTATAATAATTGCATTAGTTTTTAATTGTGTAAGAAAATAAAAGTTCAATGAATTCTGCTTGTCGTTTTTTGAAAACGTTACCAATTTTGTATTTAAATTGCAGAACCTGTTATTTCTATATAATCTGTTTAATGGATGCGAAATGTATTACATTAATAAATAGTCGCATTACGACACCTAATTAGTAAATACATAAAATGTTTGATTTTTTATAAATCCTGAGTCTGCGAGAATTAGGTATATTTTAATATATTTTCAAAATTTTTATATACCGTCACTGGTTGCATATATACAGAGTAATCTCAAAACATCTGTCTGGCCAAAAGTTAAAGGGTGTTACAAAGGACAAATATTCGCTGTACAGTGAATGTTTTAAACGCTGCGTCAAAATGGTAGAGAGCGCTGTGTAAGACAATCGAGACAAGCCAGAAATGGGAGGCATTTTTCTTTTTTTTTTTATGATGTCAAAAACATATCTGCTGATTCAGCATTCGTGAAGCACTACGTGCTACATCAAATCACAGCGAGGAATGACAGTTTCTCACATTGCTGGCTTGTTTTCACTGTCCAACAGTGCCTTCTACCACCTTCACGCAGCGTTTCCGGACACGTATTATATTACGAATCTTTTTATAATCATCTTCTCTAATCCCTTTTATATTTCGGACAGATATTTTTCGATCATTCTATATAAATATATATATGTAGAGGAGGAGGTACATATTCAATTTATCAAATAATTACACATGTGGATAGTGCATATTTGGTATTTCAATATTTGGTACATTTGAGTTATGGAAAGACGAAAATATAAATATATCTGTTCAATGCATGAGTAAGTTTCGCGATCATAAAAGTTTTATTAGCATGTCTCAATTATTAATATTTACAATATTACATTTTAAGTATTAATTTGAATTACTTGATGTATAACAGTGTACCACTCTAGAATTCTTGGAAAATTTTCAATTAAAAAATGCAAATAAACAATACATGCTACGGTTCCCTTATTTCCTCTGACTTTTCGACAGCTGTGTTTGTATAATAATTTTAACCTCAACTAATCATAAAATCATATTTTATATTAATGCAATATAAACATAATGGAGGAAAAGTCAGTGGAAATGCCGGAACTGTAACATGTATATCTATAGCTAAAAAGATGTCTAGAAAAAAATTTCCCTCTTATAAAAGAAAAATTAAATGTGGAGCCATTTTCATATAAATATGTGCTTAATTTGTAGGCTTAGCTATTGGAAATAATAACAACCGAATAATGTTTTCAGTTTTTATCTACATGTGGTATATTTTAAGACATCCTAGATGATTTCCATTCGGTAATTTATTACAAATCAGCTCATAAGGAGCCTCTGTATATAATTTTTCTAAAAAATATTTTATTCTATGGAAAAAGAAAAATCGCTATTTAATTTAAATGTACCTGATTTTAAATAGCTGAGAAATTCAAACTTTACGGAAGAAAAATGTGTCAGAAAACAGAATTTATGAACCAAAAAATCATATTTTGAAATGCCAAACTTGACCCAATATTTTTGAAAAAAAAAAAAAAAAAAAAAAAAAAAACTATGTATTAAACTTACATTTCTCTGAATCAAAAATAGATATTTCTCAAGAATTAATAATGAAGATTGCAGAGAAAACATTGTTGGGCAAGACAAACGTTTATTAAAAAGAAAAAAAAAGAGAGAAAGAATATCCAGATTATATGAAGAAAATAAATTCAGAAAAATAATTTTTATAAAGCCAGATCCATAATTTAAAAAAGAGGGGGGAAGGGAGAAATCACAGTTCAGTAATTAAATCAACTTAAAACAATGCAAATACAAAATAAAATAAATATATATATATATATATTTTTACGAGTAGTTTCCTTACGTATATATATACATATATCATATATGAGTGTTACAATGGCACTAAATTATTCAATATACATATATATATAAGAAAGAAAAGAAAGAAAGAAAAAAACTAGGAACAATATTAAACTTTAAAACACTTGAAAGAAAAAGCCTGTGAATTTTATGCATTTACCAAAAAAAAAAAAAAAAATGTATTTCAATATGTCTAAGGAAATAAGCAATACGAATTTTTTAACATCCTTAACAAACATTTTACTCTTACAAAAGAAAATCGTATTGTTCAACAATTTCTAGTACGTCCCTTAACAACAAATGTTAAAAACATATATCTGTAGATAATCGAGTAATTCATTCTTGGATTATGGATAATTTTTGACTGCCAGCGTAAAACACGCAATGCGGCTTCACACGAAACCTACTAAGGGGATAAAAATCACTTCTCAGATCCCCCCTCCCATTCTTTGTAGCTCCGCTTTTCGTAAGGAAAAATAATGGGGAACCACTTAAGGAAAACTATCATCACTCCTTTTCGAAATTGGTTCCTAATGTTTGAGTTATGCCTCGATCACGCCATCTCTAGAGCAAGCTTTTGTAAACGAGTCAAATTCTAAAGCAGGTTCAGACACCGCTTAATTACATTTTCTTAATTTTTTTTTTAATTTTTTATGTTTTTTAGAAGTGTATACTGAAGCATGAAGTGTTCATTTTGGTTTGTAGTGACTATCCCTTACTTTTTGTTTTTAAAGATGGTGTTTGCTTCTTTTTATGTTTGTTCTTATTGTTGATCTGTTCTAAATATATATATATCTGTTAGAAATATATATAGATATATATATATTTGCTTTCTTTAAATTTATTTATTTACAAATTTTTATAAATTGAATTTGTGAATTGATTATTTTTATGAATTGAAATAAAAGAAAATTTTTAATTAAAGTGCCTAGAACTAATTATCATTTTTAGCAATTTTTTAAAATGAATTTTTCATTTATTGAAAAGGGAAAAAAAAATAATATTAAAGAAAATTTATTTGAAATTTTTACATTGTCACCTTTTTAAAATATTTCATGAAAAATGTATGAATAAGTAAAACTAACATAACTCTTATAAGAAATCAGTTTCTAATGACTGACTAATGTCTAGATCCCACCCTTTCTCGAACAAGTTTTAAAAAAGAGTCAAATTCTAACCGATGTTTTTATTGCATTATATATTTTTCTAAACCACGATGATTTTTTTTTTTCATATTAATTGCGATTGTTGATTTGTGAATAGGGAAAACAAAAACAAAATAGGATAGATTTTTTTTTTTTTTTTTTTTTTTTTTTTGGACACATTTGCTCTGCTTTTTTCTGACTGTAGATCATGACATATTTTCCTATATTTAATATATTTAAAATTAAATTGTGATTATTTTTATAGCAAAATGTAAATAAACTACAGGGGAAATTGTTTAATTTAAATCGTTATTATTATTATCAGCAGAGTTTGTGTTCTGATATTTATATAAACAATATTTAGAAATATTAATTTTGATTATACTTAATTCCTAAAAATTACAAGAATATTATCACAATTATTTTTGTTGAAAAATTTGTAGTTTATAAAATACCGGAATTAAAACATACCTGTATTTTTCATATATTTATGAATTCCTTATACATATACATTAATATCTTCAAAATTACTTAATATTTATTTAATTACTTATCTTTACATTTTAGATATCTATTTTGTGACTAGGGATTTCTTTTCTTTTCTTTCTTTCTTTCTTTTTTTAAATTTATTTATCTATTTATTTTTGATGTAAAACGTCTATACTACATCTTTGAATTAAAACTGTTATTTTTAATTTTATTTGAAATAAATAAAAGTATAACAGTAAGATGAATAAAATAATAAACACACACATATATATTAAAAGATTTAATTATTACACTTATATTTTCATCCTTTAAAATTTTATGGGATGAATAAGAATGAATGTATTTTTTAAAACTTTTAATGAATAATAAAATTAAGAATATTTATAATTACATTTTATTATTATTATTATTATTATTATTTTGATATGTGCATTCTAAAATTTTAAGTACTTATTTTATATCAGTTTTTTTTCTTTTTCTTTTTTTCTTTTTCTTTTTTTTTTTTTTTATGATATATTTAACACAAAAAATATAAATAAAAAATTTTAGTAAGTAACAGAAATCGTGCGCTTTTGTTTAGTTTTTCGCTTCTTGTACCAATCAGAAGTTTTCAAAGAAATAATTAATACAAACTGATAAGTCATTTTTAAACGTTTTATTAATCTAAATCTTCTATATACATAAAAAGAAAGTTCTGGATTCGTTTTACATTAGATTTATACGCTTTGACATGTCCAGATACTTCATAATTTTTTAAAAATCTCTGTATCTGTATGTGACCAAATTTTGTGGGCGCTGTATCTCACGAACCAATGGGCAGAATTTAATCAAAACTGACATTAACATATGTTGCTCTGATAACATTTTGGGATATATAGGCCAGCAAATGGAGTCTTCTTCTTCTTTTTTTTTAATATGACTGTATAAGGCGAAATTTTGTATAAATGTACATGATGAAAATTACTTTTTAACCAATCAATGTGGAAAAAAATATAATAAAAAAAAAGATGATAAAAATGTAGAATAATAATATAATAATATTCAACCAGAAAAATATTTTGTATCACTTTTAAACAAAACGTATAAATTGTCAATAAGTTTTTTTTTTTTTTTTTTTAAGAATTCATCAATGTTTTTAGAACGAATGATTGAATCCTTGATCTTTGATAATTTCAAAGTCATTTTACTTTTATTAATAAATTTATTAATTAATTTAATTAAATTAAGTAAATTAAATTAAATTAAATACACTATATGAAATTGAATAAAAACGTATCCTTAAAAAATACATTGATTCAGATGTCATTTGTACGGCATAAAATTGATTTTCTTTCAAACTTTAGTGCTACACATTTCTGCAATAAGTCGTCTGCTTACATCCCTGATAATAATAATAAATAATAAATAATAATAATAATAAATAAATAAATAATTTGCACTACCTGATTTTATATAAGAAAATACAGAAGAAAATTGTGTGATGATCTCAAAATACCAGTGTAATTTGTTTGAAGCATAGTTTTTTACTCAATGTTAAAAGTATACTAGATTTTTTTTTTCTTAATGAGAAAGTTTATTGAAATTAGTAAAAATAAAAATATATCGCTGGAAAGTTATTTCATTTCAAAAAGGTCTATATATTAATAGTCAAACAGGAAATTTGTGGTACACTTGTAACATATTAATTAGGGAAGTAAAGAATTGAAAGTGGTATCATTCGAAAGATATGATTAGCCAGATTTGCAGAATACAAAAGTTATTTTCTCACGATGCCAAGAAGGTATTTAAAAATACTTTTATGGGTATAAAAACACTGTTTTTGAAAATCAGCGGTGCAAAATTTATATAAAATTTCAAAAAATATAATGATTTTTTATTGCATATGTACATTATAAGTGTTGAGAGTACATTTCACTTTAACTTTTGACTCAATATTTAAAAATAAATAAATAATAACGTTTGGAAATAGACTAAGTTTTATACCCAATTGACCCCATGGCATGGGGCAAAGTGAGTAGTATGTGGGGTAGTGTGAATAATTAGTAAAACAATTAGCCAAATTGCAGATACATCTTTTTTAACACATTCGAATAAAGTTGAAAAATATTTATGATTTCGGTTTATTTGTCTGTCTGCGCTCTAACTCTAGTAAATATTTATGGAATTCCTTGACACTGTCATTTTATTTTTCCAGAGTTTTGAAATTTAAAATTAAAATTTTATGAATTTTACAGAAAAAATAATTCAATCTAACACACACAGACAGTAACTTAAATATAACTATACCCAAATATGGGGGTTGAAATCGGGAGATAATTTTCCTTAATAAAAAATAAAAAAATAAAAAAATAAATCCAATTAACGATTAACATAGGAAATCTTTTGCTTGACCCCACGGACGGTAGTGACGTCCGCTTGCATATAGTAGCAAATCTATTTTTCAAAAATAAATAAATAAATAAATAAAAATAAAGAGTCAATTTCAGTTAATTGGAATGCATTATATTTTTGCTTAAAAATATGCCTTCAAATTGGACGTAATCACAAAATTGGGACAAAATTGTGATGTACAATTCAAAAAAAAAAAAAAAAAAAGGGGGGGGGGGAGAGAAAGAGAAAGAAAAAGAAAGAAAAAGAAAGGAAAAAAAGAAATTAGATCTTAAAAAAAAAAAAAAAAAAAAAAAAAAATTAGACCTCTCGTAAATTAAATCCTTTTTTAACTTGGGTATATTTTCAACAGCATAAACTTTCGTTCTACCATTCATTCACTCAAATATCTAGCATCTAATAGCATTTCTTCTTAGAATAAAAAATCTGTAATCGAGAGTACAGTGATGCTACATTATACAAATTATTGTGTCTAATGTTTTATTTGAACTTTCAGAAATTGCCAGATTTAACAACTTTCTACTTTAGATATTTTCAATATAAAAGGATACGTGTATAAAATGGAAAAATGCATAAAAATTAAAAGTTTTATTACCTTCTTGACATCGTAAGAAAATAATTTTTGTATTCTGCACATCTGACTAATCATACATTTCGAATGGTATCATTTTCAACCCTCTACTCACATAATTAATATGTTAAAAGTGTACCACAAATTTCACGCTTGCCTATAAATATATGGATGACATGATATGTAACTATAGAATATGTTAATATAGAACCTGTGCAATTTTCTGATGCATTTGTGTAACAATAACATCGTAATAAATAACAATAATAATAATAACATAAGCATTTATTGAAAGCTTCAAAAAAAAAAAAAAAAAAAAAATTAACGTGCTTTTCAGCTATTATATGCAGAATTTTCAGCAAAAATTATCACCACTTTTACACAAATTGAAAAAACACTTTTGAAATAATATACTGCAATCGGAATACAAATACGTTAATTATCTCACGAAATATGAACATTTTTATGAAAAATGCTTTAACTGCGCGTATGAACTTCATTTCATTCCGGGATAAAAAATAAAAAAAAAGAAAAGAAAAAAAAAGTGATTTTTGACCTATCTTTTTTTTTTTTTTAATGCTAACAACATTAAATACATATTTTTGTTCAATAATTTACTCAAATCTTGCGTTTAAACTAAATAACATATTGGCATTAAACTTATTTAACATACTGATAATAAACAAATCAATTTAATTTTAGAAATAATAAATTTTTTAGGCTTCCTCTTCTTCTCCTTCAAAATAAATAAATAAATAAAATAGAATTAAATTAAATTAAATTAAATTAAATTAATTAATTAATTTAATTAAATAAATAAATAAAAGGAGAAAAAGTTAGCACTTCCAATTTACCAGTATATTTGGCTGGTAGCATAAAATAATCATTACAATCAAGAACTATAAAATAATCATTAGACTATTAGTCTCAGTCTACAGATGAAACTTTGTCTCCAGTTTTACGATGGTTGGACATTTATCGAAATCGAAAATTTATCGAAAATATAATTAAATAATTTGAAAGCGATGTTATAATTTGAAAAAAAAAAAAAAAAAAAAAAGTCCTCCATGCTAAATTAAATTCTGATTTCTACAGAAATTCCTCGAAATAATTTTTTTTTTCTTGAGAGAGAAAGAAAAAGAAAACAAAATTAATAATAATCAGTATCGAAACGGACAGTATCGAAATAGTTTAAGAAGCCCTTTTTTAGACAAAAATACATAATTTATTACAATTTTTAATTGTTGCCAAAAATGTGATTTTTTTTTTAATGAAAAGAAATTCATACGTAAATATTAAAATTGATATAAAACTAAATTGATATAAAATTGATATAAAAATCCCTATGGATTTGCTTCATTTTGAGATCAACTGATATTTAACTCATTATATCGCATGCGTCTTTCTAAATTTTTACAGTTTTTTATTATGTTTTCGATAAGAGTAACTGCTACATTTGGCTTATAAAATATGCAAAAGAAATTTTATTAATTCTTAATCCATGCGTAATTAACTCCTTACCTGTCGACGAAAAATTACGAAATTCGCTTCCCAGTACCAACATTTTTCACACAAGAGCGTGTAGTTATGCATTCACTGTTCCCGAAACATTCCCTTTCCAAGTCCTCCCACTCCTCATCTTCTGTGAAATAGGTGAATCTTTCGTAAACACTGTGATGGTCATTTAATTGCATTCCAACTACTTTCACTGTCAGCAGCGTAACACAATGTATCGTACTTCGGCAAGACTATATATACGCTCGGGGCAGTTAACGCATCGGCATAGAGAGACGAATATATACGCTCTCGGCAATTAAGGGGTTAAACAGTTCAAATGCTCATGTATCCTAAGATATTTAATATTATTTTAATTCTAATTCTAGTATGTTGTCTCTACCGTTGTATGGCAATGGCTCTGCATTGATTAAAAAAGACCTGGATGTAATAAAGAAAAAAACTTACGAAAAATGTTCGATTTTATTGAAGAAATTTCTATATTCCCATGAAAATGCGTACCATTCTCACACAAATTATTATAGATAGTTGAAACAAGCCTCGTAACCATATCCATATACTCTAGCGTATAATTCCGAGGCTTGCTTCAGCTATCCATTATGTAACTAACCATCTAAAATCACTTTGAAATTAGCGATATTCTTTTATTTTATTTTATTTTATTTTATTTGAATATCTGCTACAAGTTAAACACGAAACAAAGTGCTTTGCTGACTCTAAACATTTTTGTGGAGGCAAAAGAATTGGTTGATCAGCAATGTTTTTATTAAAAACTAATTAAAAACTAATTAAGACCATTTAAAAAATCTCTTGTATATAATTGTGCTAGCGCTTTCAGCTGCTATGCCGCAGCCTTCTGGCATAGCAGCTGAAAGCGCCAGCACAAGTATGCACAAGTGATTTTTTAAATGGTTTTGTTTTTAATGTAATTTTTAATCACTTTTAAAATATGATTTAAAATAATATTTTTATTTGTTAAACAAAGCCTTTTGTTGAAAAATAAAACAAAATAACAATGCGCGGTTTCTTGTTGAATAAACAAATAAAAATATTCATTCATATCGAAACAAGCACATTCTTACGATTAATCATGACTAACTTTGCAAAAAACGTAGACATGATAGATTTATTTTCTTCAATTTCACCAGATACAGTTTTTTTTTTTTTTTTTTTTAAGTAATGCTAATGTTTACCAAGAAATACTTATATTTTCAATAATACACTTGAATTAAATGAAAATAAAATTAATCTTTTTTTAATAAAATCTGACAGTATATATAGAGAGAGTTGTGGACCAACCTGTAAGTTGTTCCATGTATATATATATATATATATATATATATATATATATACACCAGGTGTCCCATAAGTCTGTATACATATTAAAAATTCGTAAATCATGACGAAAATAGTAGAATTAAACGCGGTTTGCGAAAACTTTATTCTCGTGAAAGGGAATTTTTTTTCGGTAAAGAAAAAAAAAAGTTAAATTTTTCGTCGCTAGAGGGCATACATTTCGAATTGTATCATTTCCAACCCTCTGCACCCATAATTAATATGCTAAAAGTGTACCACAAATTTCACGCTTGCCTATAAATATATAGATGACATGATATGTAACTATAGAATAGGTTAATATATACCCTGTGCAATTTTCTGATGCATTTGTGTAACAATAACATCGTAAATAATAATAATAATAATATCAAATATTATAATTTAAAGTGTTTTGTATATTTTTTGAGGGGTGCAAGACATTAAATATATTATGCCTGTATATGAGAAGATGCGATATATATATATATATCCATGTACAATAAAAATGAATAAATACAGAAAGTTATAAAAAACAAATAACATACATATTTTTGCTGATTCGGAAAAAATAAATAATAAATAATAACGAGATTAAAAACAATACAACAGTTAAAAACACTTAGGCTCTCGGTTTTCATTATATGTAAAGTTCAGTTGAAATGAAAAAAATGACCTAATTGTTGTAATGCCAATAACTATTGTTAAATGACTTATAGACGAAATTTCGCACAAATGTTTGTTTTTACTATATGATCATGCGAAATTTAAATTATAAGAAAATCCACGATGTATGTTTTATACTATGTGCGATCATAGAAATGAATAAAAATAGAAAGTTATAAAAAACAAATAACATATATATTTTTGCTCATTCAAAATAATAATAATAATAATAAGTAATAACGAGAGTAAAAACAATACAACAGTTAATAACAGTTAGAATATCAGTTTTCATTTTATATAAAGTTCAGTTGAAATTTAAAAAAAATGACCTAATTTTTGCAATTTCAATAACTATTGTCAAATGACTTATAGACGAAATTTCGTACAAATGTTTATTTTTACTATATGATCAAGAAAAATTTAAATTATAAGAATATCCACGATAAATGTTTTATACTATGTATGATAACTTTCTAATTATTCTACTTCATAGTATCGAATTACAATTCGGAAATTATCATCGTGTTAAAACCACAAGATCAACAAGCAAATGGTTGATAATATCGCCAATTAAAGACATTAAAGACTCTCTTTATACGAAGTAAATCATAGACCTTTTTCTTCTTGTCCGTCAGGACTCTAAAAAATAACATTAATACTGTGCATTTTGTTATTTTGGCATTGACAGATACCATTCTGGCAAGTGTAAGTGATGACGTATTGAAAGGGTGACAATTTAAGGTTATTTATGGACGTTTAACATGCCTGCAGGTGCACAAGTGAAGTTGCTGACTGCATTTAATTAAGTATTGCGAGCAATTAATGCGTGAACATGATGTGGATTGACTTCTTGAATACTAATGCTTTCTTAATCAAAACCACAGGTACTCACTGATTGAAATGATCACAGAATTGGATGTAATACGTGATTAATGTTATTTCCTGCAGGATAGCGGAAATTGCCCCAATTTACCTCCTGCTGAGGTGTTAAAATTTGCCCACAACAACTCTTTTTACAATCTTATGTTGATAGAAAACACACGCAATAACGCATTCAATCAAAAGATACAATGACTGAACACCTTTTAATCAACATTTGTCTGCAGTAAAAAAACAGAGTCGGACTGCGTGACCTGTCACTTCATGTAAGTGACACGTCACTAGTCGAAATGACTTCGTCACAGAGCATCATAAAAGATAAGAGGGGGGGGGGGGGGGATTAAGCAAAATGGTTGAACGTCTCACGCGTTTGTGATAATTGAGGAAATTGTGACAACTGTGACTGTGACAAGACTGCGGACACATTCCGATTGGTTATGTTGAAAAAGCACTCATGCGTCGAAGACTAACGTTATTTTGCAGGTGCTCAGCCATGTCGAATGTGACTGGTTAGGTAAAACACGAAGATAAAGATCTATCGACAATTTACCTGGCAAACATTTCTTTGTGTTAGACCTCGAATGGTTGTTTTGGTCAAAAATTATGAGTTTGCACAACGTCTGCTTTGTTAAGTGTGAAAATTAAGACCACAGAAAATATTTACAGTAGCATTATTTTATGTGATATGATTTACGTATGAAGCTAAAATTGAGACATAGCTTTTGTCCTCATTTGTGTTTTCATCAGCTTTTTTTTTTTTTTTTTTTTTTTTTTTTTTCAATCTCATTTGTTTCTTCAAAGATTAGCTTAAAATGTATGTAATATATTAAATATGATGATACATTTATATGAATTATTAAGAAAATGATATGTTAAAAAAATAAGTAAAATGGTTAGTTTATTAATATTTATTATTGCATTAACTACAAAAACTTTAACTTAACAACATAAAACAAAATGTCGGAATTCTTTTTATGTAAATAAGTAAAAATATACAAAGTAAACTTTTCAAAGATGGATTTTATATTTTGTTTAGTGTGCATTAACATTATGCCATTTCACTTGTAAATTATAACGAATAAAAAAAAAAAAAAAAAAAAAAAAAAGGAAAAGGGGAAGGGGAAGGGGAAGGAAAAAAACCCGAAAGTGAAAAGAATGAAAAAAATGGGCAACCAAAATATTCACAGCAATTGACTGTTTTTTAAATATTTTACAAAACATTCAAACGAAATGAATGTTGCTTAATTTGAAAGTAATTTTGAAAAAAAAAAAAAAAAAAAAAAAAAAAACCTGAACTTTTACGGGACGTTTTTAAATTGTTCTACAACATATTAAAAAGAAAGAAAGTAATTCAAAGGAAAACAGATTAAAATTTAAATTAAACTAGTTTAAAACTCTGCATAACGTTTCGTTTTTTAGTTATTTTACTGTGTACTGAAATGAAAATTAATGATATTAAATTTTAAAAATAAATAAATAAATGATAATAATTAATTAAACCAATATAAATTTTTGAACTAGTATTACAGAATACTTAGTCATCTTTTACAGAAGTTTATTATTAAGTTTATTAATAAGTTTATTAAAAGATGTTTATTATTAAGTTTAAAAAATTTATAAAGTAAGATTACATGAAGTTAAATAATTTTCGGCACTATCTTTATGTTTTTCATTGTTTCATAAAATGGAAAAAAAAAAAAAAAGAGAGAGAGAGAGAGAAATAAATAAATAAAAATCTGATGTGGGCACCACATGACTTCCTTATACACTTTTAGAAATATACATAATGTTAAAAAACATTGACATTGGACCCGAAACAGTTGGCTAAAAATATTTAAAAAAAATGAATTATCACCGTGTTCTGAGCTTTTCTGGAAGTTAGCTAAAAACCGATTGCAAGATTTGTACTGGTAACGCTGACGAAGGCAGCAGGGACCCGAAAAAATTGGCTAAAAGTATTAAAAAAAGGAATTTTACCATGTTCTGAACTATTCTGAAAGTTTCAAATGTCTACCTAGTCGGGAAGTTAGTTAAATAATTTTTTTGTTGGACCATATAAACTCTGCCGAAGGCAGCAGGGATCTGAAACAGTTGCCTAAAAGTATTAAAAAGATGCATATTCACCGTCTTCTGAACTATTCTGAATGTTTCAAATGTCTAGCTAGTCGGGAAGTTAGTTAAATAAATTTTCTGTTGAACCATGTAAACGCTGCCGAAGGCAGCAGTGACACGAAACAATTGGCCAAAAATATTTTAAAAATGCATTGTCACCGTATTTTGAGCTTTTCCGGAAGTTTTAAATGTCTAGCTAGTCGGGAAGTTAGTTACAAATCGATTCCAAGATTTGAACTGGTAACGCTGCCGAAGGCAGCAGGGACCCTATACAGTTGGCTAAAAGTATTTAAAAAATGCATTTTCACCGTGTTCTGATCTAATCTGAAAGTTTCAAATGTCTAGCTAGTCTGAAAGTTAGTTAAATAAATTTTCTGTTGAATCGCATAAACGCTGCTGAAGGCAGCAGGTATCGGAAACAGTTGGCTAAAAATATTAAAAAAATGCATTGCCAACGTGTTCTGAGCTTTTCTGAAAGTTTCAAATGTCTAGCTTATCGGAAAGTCAGTTAAATTGCAAGATTTGTCTAAACCGTTTTTGAGTTATTACCGTTTTTTGATACATTATGGCCAAATTTTTGTCATTATGAACCTAATTTTCCTAAATATCTCCAAAACGGAAAATCATAGAGAGTCCAAAAAGGGAGATGCACAACTAGATGTTACAACAAACCTATGTACCAATTCGCAACTTTCTACGTCCAACCGTTTTTGAGTTATGCGACATACCCACACACAGACACACACACACACACATACAGACGTCACGAAAAATCGTGTAAAATCCCTTATATCTCTAAAACGAGAGCTCGTGTTAAGATGACACTTGCAGGTGTGCAACTAGACATCATGAAAGTCACACGTATAAATTAGCAACATTCAGCGATCATTCGTTTTCGAGCAATGTGAAATACAAAATCCATTTCGCAAATCGGGATTACTATACTTCCTTATACTTTGTATAAGGAAGTAAAAAAAGGGGGGAGGGGTTGTATAGGTCAGAATGAGTGTCTTAATTACCGTTCTGTACCAACTGAAATGCCCTTTATAAATTTTTTTTAAAGACATTATAGCCCAATTTCTGGCAAATTACGGTAAAAACCACTGAATACTCCTAAAGACTGTGTCAATGAACGCAACCTGGTTTCGGACCTAACACTAACCTTCTGATGTGAAAGGGAAATTTCCTGAAGCTTCATAAAGATTTACAAGACAAAAATATGATTAATCTTTTTTTTTTTGTATGTGTGTGTGTGTGTGTGTGTGTGTGTGTGTGTAAAATCGTTAATATATAGCTGAAAATAAGAAACGTTTTAACCAGCAGCAATTGCGACGTTCTCTCAACAACAATTCATAACATAAAAAGAAATCCACATCAATATTGTTCATAGATTAATTGTGGTCTTTTGACCTATTATATTAACAGTATTATTCCATTTCTTACAAAAGTAAAATACCTATATCTAAGTTTTGCTAAACCATCTTGCTTAGTTAAAACCAATGAAATCTTTAACGTCTTGAACGCTAACGAGGAAATTTGAAAAGCAGATAGCTGTTTCAGTAGCATTTAGCGTACCTTTTTTAGTGCATGCACAAAAAGTACATATATGAAGTTCAGTACATGCACTGAAGACAGTACGCTAACTGCTGCCGAAACAACATTCTGCTTTTCAATTTTTTCTTTCTGCGTTCAAGACGTTGAAAATTTCATTGGTTTTAATAATCCTGCGCCAAGTCTCCTTTTAACATCTTGTTTAATTTTAATACTTTAAAGAAAAACAACAATTTTTAACAAGATTATTTAATTTCTATTCCCAAGTTTTTCGACTTATGGTTCCCGGATAATAATGTTTATCTTAAGGCTGGACATCAGTCATATTCCGTCTTTATTTTTCCCGTGTTATTCAATGGGATTTTGGTTGTTATTCCATTCATCGTGCTCATCACATTCTGCGTTTTAATAGACTTCAAAGAAAAAAAATACAAACCATGAAAACACTAACCACTTTAGATTGCTAGATTTAAGCTTATAAGAATCACTGCAGTTTCTGTTCCAGATTCGACACTAGGACGGAACACTTTTTTTTTATCCAATATAAAAATATACAACATTCTAATCTAAATATATTTTTATTAACATGGTTGAAGGGAAAAATAATTTATATTAGTTTTAGTTTGTTGTGTAATGACACCTTAATACATCTACACTTCTCTTATAAAATATAGTGACCGGAATTAAAATATTTGTAATATAACACACATATACACCACCTTGTGTACATATATTAACAATTTATTTAATAACTAACTAAACGTACAACAGAACAGAACAAATAAATTATTAATAGCAACTAATAATGCAAATAAGCAAATGAATTGTGAATTTGATAAAAAAAAAAAAAAAAGCTTAAAATGTTGTAATTATATTATGTATTAGAGGGACAAAATAATTGTTTTTTGAAACTTCCGTCGATTAAGACAGTTGATTTATGAAAGCATAATTTGCAAAAGCGTTTTCTGAAAGGCACGTTTATATATTTTTTTTTCTTTTCAGGAAGTGTGTGACTTTTTATTCAAAGCATATTAACCAATTTAACCAATTATTGCCCAATTGTCTTTTTTATTCATTGACAAAAAAATAATAACAACAAAAAGCTTTGAGGAAAAAACTTTCGAAAGAAAATGTATAAAAAATGAATAAAAGGAAAAGACAAGTAAAGTTGCAGGTCAAAAATCCTTGTTTTCATTTTAAAATGAAAGTTTAAAATGATAATTAGCATAGATAAAAGATGTCAAAATAATGACGATTTGTTTGTCTTTTTCCAATAACTAACAAATGACTGATTTTTTTTTTTTTTTTTTTTTTTTTTTTTGTAGAAATTATTTGTCAAAATTTTTTACAATGATCGTTGTAATAAAATACATAAAAATTATTGTTGGGAATAATTGAAAGTTTCTTCAGTGGTATTCTAAATACACAAAAAATTGTAGGTTTTAAAAAGAATTAAGCGAAAAGTACGTACTTTTATATAATATACAGTATGAACTTAGACTAGATAATATTAAATTTTAAAAAATACTGTCCAGTCTTTGAAAAACTAAAATTTAAAATTTATTAGATCATTTTTGAATATATATTAGAATATTGCATACACTTCTTATAATATTAGTATAAAATAATTCTTATTTTGTCATATTTAAAATTACCTTCCATTGAAATACTGTATTTTAGCTCTTTCTTCAAAGTATTTTTTCAGATATTCCTCTATTAATTGTAATAATCAGTTCAAAGTATTGATAAATCGAAATTTCTTATGCGTACAATCGTAATAAAAGAAATATAGAACTATTTTCTCAACTTCTATAATTATTTGTACATACAAAGAAAATAAAATATTTGTTGTAGTATTAAAATGATAACTGTTTTTCCAATTTATAGTGAAACTTATTTTTAAAATTTAAATTATTTATAAACTTCAACTTTTTACACTGTAAATTCACTATAAACAAAATATGGAATTAGCTTTTCGCATTTTAAATTTATATGTGTTCACAAGAGAAATAAAACGTTGTGTATTATTTCAAAGTTGTTGAAATAATTATTACGTTCCCAATTTAAGATGAATGTTATTACAAAATTTCAACTGCGATACACTGAATTCAGAGCACTCATTAAATGAATATGATTTTATAAATAACTTTCGATGTGTTAAAAATACTCTAAAATGAATAAGTAAATAAACATAACAAAATTTGCTGGAACATTTACCGAATCATTTTCAGATGAAAGATATTTTTTTTCGAAATGAATCGAAAGGAATTTTTCCTTTTCCACTACAACTTCAATTAGAAAAAATTGGTTATTTAATCGAAGAAGAAAATATCTTTTTTAAAAATTCGGCGTGAGTTAGTTAAAGATATCCATTATGATATTATTACAGTCGAATCTCGTTAACGTGAACACTGTTAACGTGAATTACTTTTAACATGAACTTTTTCCACAATCCCCGTCAAAATAAACATTAGTTTAGTTATATGAAGGTTAATTACTGATAACATGAACAATTTTTTTTTAATCCCGTTAAGATTGACTGTATTATTATTATTATTATTATTATTATTATTATTATTATCATTATTATTATCTTTTGTCTTTATGGAAAAAATTGAAAGCGCCACTCAATTTTAACATGTTGAAATTATAATGGCAACAATTTTCTTATGTTTACCAGAGCAATGCATTAAAATATGTTACAAATTTGATATTTAGTCTGAAATAAAATTTAAAATGTTCACAAACATCTTCTTGTATTTTCTTTTAAAGTTTTTAAATTATATTGGTAGCAAACTGTATAAGTTTATGAAAAGAAATAAAAAGAAAATTTCATCAGAAAGACTCGCAATTTTAGTATATGAAGTTAAGATATGTACAAATTTCTCCCGTTTATTAATAAAAAATGCATTGGTGTACGTTACAAATTAGGCATATCGATTGAACTTTAAACGATCGCAAGAATTTTTCGTTTTTTTTTTTTTTTTCCCTTTATAAAAAATATATAACAACCTTTCCTTTTTTCGTTTTTAAATGGGTTTATAAAAAAAGAAAAGAAAACGAAAAATTTGTTTAAAAAAACTCAATTTTTAAAATATTACATTGGAATGGCATCAGTGTTTTCTTACGTTTGCTAATAAAAATGCATCGAGGTACAAACAAACAAATATAAATATGTTAAAAAATAGACATGTAGATTGAAAATAGACTTCAAATGACTACAAAAATTTTCAAATATTTTCCCTTAAAAAAAAAAAAAAAGATAATAAATAATAATAATAATAATAATTAATTAATTAAATTTTCACCTGCAAGATTGTATTCCCAGAATAAATGAAAAATGAATAAAAAGAAGACAGAATTTAGTTTAGTACGGAGACTATAAATTTCAATCTGTAAAATTTTTATTTTTTATTATTTATTTATTTTTTATCTCATTTTTTGACCGTAAAACTGGGCCACGTACTTTTTAAAATGACTGAAATGAATTAAAATGAGGTGTTTCCACCTAATTTTCATGCTTTAGTGAATTTTAAAAATCTAATTGTCGTGTCAAAACACTGCTTGCACCCCTGCATTCAGAAAAATCGCCCCTTTTACTTGGTGCCGAATTTGTAACGATAAGATTGATATTTGTACTTTATTTTGGTGTTACATAAAACTGGTCTACAAAAAACTGGCGACGATGTTTTTACACAGATTAAAACTAATTGTTCTCCTAGTCCTAAAATAAATAAATAGATAAAAATAGCTCTTTAATTTCAAATTTTTTAATGATACTGCCAGAAAAATAGGATGGCTTAAAAAAAAAAAAAAAAGAAAGAAAGAAAGAAAGAAAAAGAAAATTACGTGAGAAAGATAATTATAACATATTAAATTTGGATGCAGACATTTTTTTTTTTTTCGTTTCCTATAATAAATAATGCATTCAGGTATATGACTAGTTAATCAGATAGATTGAAAATAAATTTAAAATAACAAAAAAAAAAAAAATATTCTTCATAGAAATAGAATATACCATATTCTTTAAAACTTTTAAATTGTACTGCCTGCAAATTTTAGAGGTTTATCAAAAAAGAAAAAAAAAAAAATCGTTAGTGCTAAAGCCAGTTAATTTCAAGTGGAAAATTACGAGGAAAATATACTAAATTTTAAATGTGAGCAATTATATGAATACGTATTCAAAAGAAGTAATATGTACAGGGTTCCCATAAGTATGTAGATATTTTAAAAATTCATAGTTATTGAAGGAATTGGTAGAATTAAACGCGGTTTGCGAGAAAATCTTTCTCGTGAAAGGTTTTTTTTTTTTTTTTTTGGGGGGGGGGGGGGTAAAGAAAAAAAAAAAATAATTTTTTTTTGTCGAAGATAGTTAGACAAATAGTTAAATTTTTCGCACGAATGTGAAAGAAAATTATGCAAATGAAAGTCATATAAATTGACCATTTTTCCGAGTAGATCAGTTTATTTGCCTCCTACTTGTGCATACATGAAGTTTTAATTGCGGCGCTGACTTGGTGGATAAAGCGTTATTGGTGAAGATGTTTTCCGACAGGTAAGAACCGCCGTGAAGCTGCAGTTAGCAGCGTTATAACTTGTTTGTAAACTGTGCTTTATGGTGACGACGGACACATAGAATAGGATTTATATGTCTGTAAACATTTGCATGCTAATAACTACAGTTTTTCATGAAAATGTTTGATATGGTCACGCACAGCGCCCTCCATCGAGAAATACCTTAGTTAATATTATTATTATTTTCTTTCCCACCACAAAAAAAAAAAAAAAAAAAAAAAAAAAAAAATCATCCTGCACGAGAATTATTTTTTCGCAAACCGCGTTCAATTCTATCAATTCATTCGATAGTTATGAATTTTTAAAATGTCTATAGACTCATGGGTCACCCTGTAGCCATAAATACAATATCACATGAAATATCCTGGGGTGGGAATTTGGCACTGAATTCATGCTAGCAGGGTACGTTTTAACCAGTATATCCTAGAAATTTGTGATTAAATCTTGCCTGTACTGCAATGAAAAAGTTCCTTTTCATCGCAGTTAGAGGGATACTTTTATCTGAGTTGATTGTTTTCCTTTCATAAATGTTAATAATTCTATTATTTCCTAACTTTCAAATTAATACTTTAAGTCTGAAATATTTTTCTTCATAAAAACTTGTTAGTTGTTCTTTAATACTACAAATTAAGACAGAGTTAGATATAACAACACAAACATTTTTCATTGTAATAACGATAGAAATAATTAACAACCTTTACTCCTACAGAAAGAAAAAAAAGTTCCAAAATATGTTGAAGCAGAGCCTCCTTAAGTAGATGCCTTCCACGCGCTTCGAATCCCAATGTTAAATTAGGCAACATTTAAAAAACAAAACTAACGCTAGGTGACAGCACCTACGCAGAGCAACAATTTTCTTCTGTTTCATAGATAAGTTATATTTTTCATATAAAATCTAGCTATTAATTTCAATTTAAAGTCCAAAATTGTATTTTTTTTTTTTTTTTTTCTTTTAATTTGAAAAAATTATGTGAAAGTGCTTTATCGTAAATATTTTCAAAAAAAATATTCAAATATTTATATTTAAAAAAGTATAGGGTTTACTTTTCTTCGAAAGTGGACAAGACCTATTTTAGCTTTTCAACTAATTGAATTACAACGTATCAAATAAATAACACCTTTTTTTTTTTTTTTTTTTTTAAATATATTATTAATTAAAAAACGAAATTTAAAATTAAATAAGCAAAAACATGGATCAACACGCGATGGTCTATCACGCGATTAAATTATTTTTTATATATTTATTCAATAAAAATTTCAAAAATTTTTTTAATATAGATATCAGATGAAAGTTTCGTTTATATAAATTAAAATCTCTGAACTTTAAATGAGTTCAGTTTAGAATGAATAATTTATAATGATAAATTATTAAAATCATGTCTTTTTTTTTCTTTTTTTGGTCATGTCCTTTACGTTACATTTTTACCTTATTAGGTGTGAATTATTTTTCTTAAATCGAGAATTTTATATTATTTATAAGAAAAATAGACCAGCACATTAACGAGATAAGTTAACATTCAGTAATAAAAATTGGAGAAGAAAACAATCTGTTGTCTAGTCCGTCAGAAAAAATAAATAAATAACCATTAAGATTTAAATTTTTAAAATTAAGGATTTCTTGAGTATAAGTTTTCTCTCGCACGAAAAGTTTTTTTTTTTACTTTCTTCTATATGTAATATAGAGAAAGTATTGATTCGCGAAAATTTTCGACCTCCGTTTTTTGACGGATCTACACGTTTTGGGATGTCCTGAACACGAATTGATAGTTTTTAAAAAATGTCTGTCTGTGTGTCTGTCTGTCTGTCTGTCTGTGTGTCTGTATCATTTTTTGTGGACGCTGTATCTCACGAACCAATGAATGAAATTTAACCAAACTTGGTATTTAGTTGCACCCTGACATGAACTGGTGCCCATTAGATTTGGGGATCAATAGCTCAACAGGTGGCGCTGTGATCGCATTTTATAGGACAAAATTCCGTATAAATGGGCATAATGAGAGTTATTTTAAACTTGTGATTGTAAAATTAATATGAATTATTGATAATAGTAGTAGTTAACAAGGGAAAAAAAATTGTGCATGGGGGGCATCGGTTCCCCCCCTGGGGGGGGTACTTCCCCCCCAGGGGGGTTAAATTTTGAAGATGGGTATCATTCGAAAGATCTCGTCAATACCTTTAAAACGAATGGTTGAACCATAAATCTGTGATAATTTAAAACAAAGTTATCGATTTTTTTTACTTTTAACAAAAAAAAAAACTTAGAAAAAAAATCGTATTTTTTTTTTTTTTTTTTTTTTTTTAACGAAATTTTACCAAACTTGGTATTTAGTTGGTCCCCGACATAAACTAGGTGCTGATTATATTTGCGGATCAATAGCTCAACAGGAGGCGCTGTGATAGCATTTTATCTAAATTTTTAACATGCCAGAATAAGACAAAAATTCGTATAAATGTGCATAATAAGAGTTATTTTGCACTTATGATTGTAAAATTAATATGAATTATTGATAATAGTAGTACGTAACTAGGAAAAAAATTTTGTGCATGAGGGGGCATCGCTTCCCCCCCTGGGGGGGAAGTACCCTTAAAAAAACAAGTACCCCCCCCCCCCCAAAAAAAAAAAAAAAAGAAAAGAAAAACCCTTAGAAAAAAAAATCGTATTTTTTTTTTTTTTTTTTTTTTTTTAATATTGTTACTGATTGAATATGTATAGGAAAATATAGAAGAAAGTCTTGTGGTGGCCACAACATACTAGTTTTCCAAGATTTTATTAGCTCCACCAGTTCCGAGAGGGTATGCTTTCGAAACTGATAGATATTTTCGAAATAAAGTTGTGTTATGTTTACATGTTTTGAGGTCTCCTGAAACGAAAAATGTTTTTAGCGGTTGGTCTGTGCGCGTCGGTTTGTCTATCTCGGATATACTTGGAAAATGCTGAAAGTGTATTTCATTTTGTGTTAAGTGTTTTTCATATAAGACTAAATTTAAATGCACAATCTGATGTGCACATAGTTTATTGAAAACATACAGGGCTATCCAAAATTAAGCTAAACGTTCTTTTCTGTAGAATGTAATTGACGGAAGTGCTTTGGTACACTTTTTTATGTCGACGAATACTGTTGAAGAAGGAAAATTAATTTTTCGAACCTATAATGTAAAAAAAGTAATTTTTTTGAAGTTCTATCCTCAACTCAGGTTTTTGAATAAAGTCACGTTTTGAGGTTCCCTGAATACAAAAAACTTTTTTTTTTTTTTTTTTAGTTTTTAGCGATTGATTTATATGCATATTTATTATCAGAAAAACTTAAAAACAAACAAATGCAGGAAATTCCCAATTGTATTTTAAAACTCGTATTAGGTTTCAAATTGAAAAATTTGATAAAGATTGGCAAATTTAAGGACAAATTAATAACATCCTTGAAATAATTTTACTTCCATTACCCTACTACCGTAGGTAATGAAAGTATTGTGTTCGGTCCAAAAATTCGATATCGAGTTTTCCCCTGATTTATATTTAGCCAGTATATGTGTTTGTGTGTATATATATGTGAGTGTATGGATGTGGGGATATTTTTCATTTTTCTGATAATTTTTCAAATCAGTACTCATGATATTTAATTTTTACATGAATTTTTAATTCCATATTCCATTTCTGTGGTAAAAGGTTAATAAAAGTAATGTTTTGAATCTTAAAACTTAATATTTTTAAAAAGAACAAAAGTAGAAATAAAAATTTTCTATTTTTTCTTTTCAAGATTCCCAACACTTTTGTTTCGATTTAACTGAAATAATCAAATTTTTATACGCATTTACACAAGTCTTTAAAAAACAGTGGTATTAAAAAAATATAAATCAATCTTGTTCCTATATTGGAGTATTTTATAGTTTTATTCATTTTATGAATAAAACTACAAAATACTCCAATATAGAGTGACTTGAAAGTAACTAAGAACAAGTTATTTTTCTGTATTCCTACATCAATAAATAAAAATTTTATTTCATTTTGTAATAAGCATAACTATTTTTATTTGTTAAATCTAACTTACTAACAGAGAGGTGTCAACCCTTCGAATTTTTATATCATAATTTCTTTTAAATTTATCTTCGTCTTAATCACACAATTTACGATAATAAAGAAAAATAATGTTTTTTGTGAAAAATATTATTGATATTCAAAAATCCGGAGGGTTGGCAATATTGCATTAATTATTTATACAGTTTACATACCTTGTCTGGAAATATTTGGAAGCAATTTTTTACGCTGAATTGCATTGCTTGGTATTTCGTGGAAACATATATTTTCACGGCTACTGTCTGATTTATAAAATGGAACGACGCAATACACCATATTATAAAAAAAAAAAAAAAAAAAAAAAACTCTCACATTTGTTAAATTAATAAAACATAAACCAGAACTCAATTGAAGCTCAATTGCATCGCGCTCGCGGGAAATAAACATAACTTTACGTACGGTATCAAGCGCCATCTACTGGCTATGTTCTTCTTGTACTGTTGCCAAGTTTTCGAGCGACTCGCTAGGCATCTAATTAAGGAGGCTCTGGTTGAAGTGTGCCTTTTTTCCCCTTTTTTAAAAGAGAAAAATAAAGAAAGAAACAAACAAACAAAAATCCTAAAATCCTAATGATTATTATTATTGTTATTAAAAGTATCGCAGTTAAAATTATTTTAATACTACATACATGCACAAAGGGGAAAAAATAAAAGGGACACAAAATTTGTTTTAAGTAGCAGAAATTGCAACCTAAACGTATTTATTTTCCAACCGAATCTGTACAAACAAGTAAAAATGCTCTTCTTATTAAATCAACGATTTCAACAAAAATAGAGGAAAGAATTCCGTGCCAAATTCTCATCTGTGAAGGTCGCATTCTAAGTTAAGTCATAATCATCAAAATTCATTCTGAATTTTGTAAAAATAGAATATCATTCATAGAAATTAATTTATCTACAATGTAATATTTAAATATCTTTCATATTTACAAGAGAGAAAAAAAAAAATGAATATCCAAAAAATCATCATCGCGATAAAGTGAATTTTTTTTTTGTAGAACAATAGGAATGTCTTTGTGTTGATAAAATATTGCCTTGAAAAGAAAGTTGAGATATTTGACTCAGTTTCCCAATACGCGAGGAATTCACCGAGAACTACATTTTCATCTTATCTAAAAGGCTAAAAAAAATGATATGTAATGATAGCTGAAAAGCATTAGCAGAAAATGTAAGATTGAATCACAGTTTTATTACAAAATTCTAACTCAGACAAAGAGATTTCATAGAAAAAAAAAACATATTATCTTTCTCTGTCACAGAAAGGAGAAATAAATATTTCTTGCAATTTTACTTTGATCCTCCTTATTATAATGTTTTACGACCATGAAATAGTATGTTATTTTTGAAAAGCTTAAAATAAAGAATGTATGAGGCCATTACGAAACATTTTTAGAATTACATTTGCATGCGTACGCAAGATGTACGTTTTTGAATAAAAATCATATATTTAACTTTTTATTATTATTATTATTATTATAACTGTTTATTTTTATAACTAAAAGTTCTAAAACTATTTGAAAATGCTATTGTCAGTTTGTTTAAAAAAATACAAAATTTTTATCTTGTCTAAAAGGCTAAAAAATGATACGTAATGAGAGCTCAAAAATAGTAACGAAGAATATGAGATTGAATCACAGTATTATTAATACGAAATTCTAACTATTACACAAAGACATTTATTAAAAAAAAGAATCCTATTATTATTATTATTATTATTATTATTATTATTTGGTCACAGAAAGGAGCAATAAATACTTCTTAGAACTTTACTTTGATCCAATTTATTATAAGGTTGTGCGATCATGAAAAAGTACTTTAGTTTAACATGTATAAAATAAAGAAAGCGCGTGAACGAAAGTGTTACATAGTTTTTTAACGTTTACGTTTGCCTCCATCTCCAAGGTGCGTTTTCAATAAAATCATAAGTTTAATTTTTCATCTAATACAGTATATATATATATAGTTTCTAAAATTTAAATATGGAAAAATTCACACATTTTATCAGCAAAGTTTTAAAAACACATTTTGCATTTTTAATATATAACATACAAATTTCTTGAAGTATAAGCAACATTTTTATCAAATACGTGTAGTACAAATAAACTTTCTATAGTGAAGTGGCACAAATGAAACTTAGTACAATTCTTTCGTTGGTATCATAAATAAATAAATACGAATAAATTAAAAGATTTTAATAACAGATCGATTAAAATAAATCTTACAAAAGAGTGATTAATAAGTCTAGATACTTTAGTTAAACCAATGTTATTGAGCATATAAATTATTACTTAGAATGCACAGTATTTACTGAGAGCTTAAAATGGAAATATTTTTTGGTTTATAGTTGCTTATATTAAGCATCGTACCGTAAGTGCTTTCTTCAGTGTGATCATGCCTAATATTTTAGACTCACTGTAAACAATTTCTGTACATTACTGTAATCTTTACCCAGAGTCTCGGTAAATTTAGGGTAGTTTTCAGTTAAAATAAATGATATTTAATTATTATTATATATCTTAGTATATTATTTCTCAAGAGAAAATCAAAAATAATATTTCCCCAAATATGTCGTTCTTTTCTTTTTTATTATCAGTTTCAGATCACTTTACTGAAATTCTTAGTTTGTTGAATAGGTGATAGTTCGAACCTGAGTTGCGCTCTTTGGCTTAACCGTTCAGAGTTTTCCGTGTTAGCCTTTTTTTTTTTTTTTTAAGCAAGTGAATATAGCCCCAGACAATACTTCTAAGGATTATTATTCCTAGCTTAGCTACAGCAGATAATCGGTTTTAACAGCGCACTTTAATTTATTAAAAATTTCCTATTTAAATTTTAAAATCAATGCATTATAATTCAACAAAAAGGCTCCTTATGTGTTTTCTTTTTTAAAGAGACGAAAAAGAAGATTAAATGAACATTAACAAAAAAAAAAAAAAATAAATAAATAAAAAAAAATAAAAGGTTATTATTATTTTTTTCAATAGATTTCTGAAAAGAGTGGTCAGTGAATAGATATTGAACTTCAATTGTACGTAGAAAGGAATCTGTACCCCTTTCTTCACGTATTCGTAAAAAGATTCATGTTCCTAAGTACGTTGTTATCACGTCGGAGATCTGTGGAAATCTTTCTTGAACAGCAAACTGAGACACAATACAAATTCATCACAAGAAATACTTTATCTCTGTGTAGATTGATATTTCCGATAAGAGCTGTTCTCGCGCTTTTTTTTTTCTTTCATTTCTTTATTTCTTTTTTCCATGTACCCTGTCTCCCAAAGTCATCTAAAAGGGGTATTCTTCGATCCTCGAACCAAGATAGGGTGAGGACAGAAGAGTAGAGACTTGGATGAAAAAAAAAAAAAAAAAGAAAGAAAAGGACTAGGATAGAACACTGGCGCAAAAATCATACCACTATTAATCACACAAAATGTTCTACATCTTAAATCAACGATATCATGGGTAGAGAAATTTCTTAACCCTTTAACGTTCACTACTTAATTTATTTTTAAAATCACTAAACTAATTTTAAAAATGGCTTTTAAACACATAGCTGATCATAAGTATTTAAAAAATAAAAAATTGGCATTGCTCCTTATTGAGAAATTTTCTGTTTGAAACATCTGTAAGTAAACCTTATTAAATTCAAATAATATTTAATTTAATGAATAAATCACTTTATAAGTAAACATTATCGACAACAAAAACTCGTAAAAGTTGCATAGATCCCAACATTTCAATTTATTCCGGAGTATTTTAACCCTTTGCGGCGCAAGGTAATTCGGATTATTTAAATTACACTGCCACCGGAATTTACGAACATAATTAAAATAGAAGAAATTTTAAATTTTTACGTTAAAAAAAGCGCCTTTTCTGCTATGTTATAAATGTAATTTTTTGCTAAAAAATTTCCGGGATGAGTTTTTGCACTTGAGAATTAAAATTAGGTGTTCCATCAGCGGGAACACTGCGACTGAAAGGGTTAAACAAATACCGGTATGAATTTTTTGCCAGTGTTCCCTTCCTGAAAGGATAAAATTTTGAAAGCATTTCTGTATATATTTTGAGAACATTTCAGTATACTATATACGGAATATATAGTATATTTGCTATGCTATATATTCCATGATATATAGTATAGTATCTACTGTGACAGTAGATTGTAATTTCGTATAGATAATTTGAATTTCTGTTTAAAAATATTGCAAACATACTTTGTAAAAAATAATTTACAAAAAAAAAAAAAAAAAAAAAAAAGCTTTTTGTCGATATATGTAATCTAAAAATACTTTTCCATGTATGATTAAATAGGTGAGCAATTCAGAAAAAATAATGTCGGATTTACATTCATTCGGGATTTATATTAATTCAGGGCTTCTAGCGGTTACTTAATAAATATTACTTTCTTTATTTAGTAATCTTCAGTAATCGTTTACAGTGCTGTTCTTCGATTGAATAATACAAAAATTTTTACATAAAAAAGTGATATTTAACTAAGGGACATTTAAAAGCTTTCTTAAATTTTACTCCTAATTGCTTTCATTTTAATCTTAATAACATAATCATGTACACATCATTAATATTTCAGAATTGAAGTATTAGTATAACCTTATATTCATATTAGATGATCTCTAATTTTTTACGATAAAGAATAAACGCATTTTTCTCTTGAAAGAACTTAAAATAATAAGTTCGGTTTACTAAATAAAATCCAGTTTCAATAATCAGTTTAATAAAATAATTTAAAGTTTATTTTAACTAAGAAATGTATGCATATGAATTTTTTGAAAGGAGTTTTCACTCGACAGAAATAACAAAGATTCAAATTTTTAGAAAAAATATATTTAGAGATACTTTTAAAAGACACGTGTAACGTTTTAAATTAATAAATAAAACACTTTAAAACACGTATAAAAGTTTTAAAAACATATATTTAATTAAAAACTACATATTTCTAAGCTTTTCGCCCTGAAAAGCAGGGCATCATCAGGAAATCTACATGTTTTTGTACAGTGTGCAACTGTGTTACAAATATATATACCATAAATCAGGTTAAAGCTACAGTTACATCGCTACTTTAATACAAAAAACTTTTAGTTCATTGGTTGGAGCCATTCTACATTGACACTGAGGCAACACTTGATTACTGCAACTTGCGTTGGAAAAAGTCAGTTTTGGATGGCTATTGGAAAGGCTGGCGTAATATGTAATTTTTAATTAAATATATGTTTTTAAAACTGTTTTAAAGTGTTTTATTTATTATTCAAATTTTTAGTTAAAAGGGGAAAAAAATGTAATTGGTATTTACTGGTCAAGTATAACTGTTACAAAATAGGCAAAACATTGTAAAAGGAAGTAATTTTTTACCAGACTTTTTTTTTCCTTAATAAATAGTTTAAAACAAAGTTAAATGATTAAGTTGTTTATTCTGGTGAAATTTCAATTGTTATTCCATGTAACATGTCACAAATCATCTGTATCTAATGTTGTTTTTTCACTTATGTTTAAATTTAAGCACAAAAAAAAAAAAAAAAAAAAAAAAAAAAATTGAAGCTTTGCGGAATGAACATTTTATACAGAACGATTGTGATAAGGATAGGAGAAACTTCACTAATAAATAAATAAATAAATAAATAAATAAAGGAGCAAAAATATTCAAAAATGAATAAAATTTTTCAAATTTGAGTATGTCACATACTCAGAATAGTTCCGAAGCAAATATACTCAAATTTAAAAATCCCATGTACTTATTATTGAGTACATGGTCAAAAAACATGTTCAATAATTAACATGCTCAAAAATACTCATCGACCATCGAGAATCCCAATATCCCAAGCATAGATTCTGATTTATGTATTCTTTCGCAAGCCACTATGAAATCACCCCGGAAATAAATTTTGTGTTTGAATTCTTTCTGTTTAAATTTGTTCAAATTCTATTAACGAACTTCTTTTACATCAGCATACTAATAATAAGTTATGAAGTGAACAGATATTAATTTGAAAACATGCGATATTTGATACATGAGACATGCATGTCTTCCTTTTTGAAATAAAATTACCCATTTCGAAATGAATTTGTCTATTTGCTCATTTTTAAGCGCTTCCTTTTTAACAGTGTTAGACTGATTACTTTGTATCAAATAATTGATTAATTTCTTGGAGTTTTTCTATGCAAAGGACGATTAACGGACTTAAATTTTGCTCTTCAGAAGCGATATTTTTACATAATTTATAGATGCATCTTTGATTTTTATTTGTTAAAATATTTAGATAGCGATAGGGGAAAAATGACTCTCATGACAGTCGATAGAAAAAAAAAGACTAAACTTTGTCGTTTCAGCTCTAGTAATTTTAGTAAAGATTGCAAAATGGCAAAAATGGGTAAAGATTAGAATTTAAATTTTGTGTTTGTATAATACTTATTTAGATTTTTTATTAAAAATTACTTTTTGTGTTTTCATTGGAAGATATGATATATACATTCAACGGCAGTCAAGATACAGAATATACATTCAGGGGCATTCAATTCAGTCATAAGAGGGGATTCAAAAAAATTTCATTGTAAAATTTGTACAAAATTATCAAATAAATAAATAAATATTGTTGATTAATGTTTGTTCATTAATGATATTAATTATAAAAAAAATCACTAATAATAAACATTTATATGACTTAAATTTTTGTTAAAAAAAAAAAAATAAATAAATAAAAAAAAAAAGATTCTTTTATTTGACCATTTAAAAGAAATTTCGCAATATCTATTGGAGGAGGATAGGGGCAGAGGCTTTAGCAGCTCTCTGATACAATTTCTTTTTTCAAAATAAAATCTTGTAGTCAGATTTACTTTTTTTCCCACATTAAATAATAAAAAAAAAACTTCACTTTTAATTAATATACACATTATGTGACATAAAAATTGAATCAAATCTAAGTCAGAGTAGAATATATAACTACTTTATGACAAATTGGAGGCTATTTAAAGGTAACAAATTTATTGCCTTATTGCCGAAACGTCAGTGGAGGCCCTCTGTTGAGACTCAAAACGGTTTTGGGCTGTGTCTGTCTGTCTGTTTGTCTCGCGATAGCGGCTGCAAAAATGGCGCTATTGACTTGAAATTTGGTACACATGTTCATGCGCCCCACGAAATCAGCTGTATAGTTTTTGGTATGTATTCCATTTCTACTTCGTATACAGGGACACGCCAAAGTTTTTCTTATCATTACGGCCAATGGGAGGAATTTGTATGTATCGCGATAGCGGCCACAAAAATCACGCTATTGACTTGCAATTTTGGTACACATGCTCATGCGCCCAACGGAATCAGCTGTATAGTTTTAGGTGTGCATTCCATTTGTAGTTCGTGTACAGGGTCACGCCAAATAGTTCGATCATTACGGCCTATGGGAAGAATCTGTATGTACCGCGATAGCCACCGCAAAAATCAAGCTATTGACTTCCTATTTTTTCCGAAACGTCAATGGAGGCCCTCTGTTGAGACTCAAAAGGATTTTGGGTTCCGTCGGTCCGTCCGTCCGTCTGTCTCTCTGTCGTGCGATAGCGGCCGCAAAAATCACGCTATTGACTTGAAATTTGGTACACATGTTCATGAGCCCCACGAAATCAGCTGTATAGTTTTCGGTATGTATTCCATTTCTACTTCGTACACAGTGACACGCCAAATTTTTTTTATCATTACGGCCTATGGGAAGAATTTGTATGTACCGCGATAGCGGTCCCAAAAATAACGCTATTGACTTGCAAGTTGGTACACATATTCATGAGCCCAACGGAATTAGCTGTATAGTGTTAGGTGTGTATTCCATTTGTCGTTCGTGTACAGGGACACGCCAAAGTTTTTCTTATCCTTACGGCCTATGGGAAGAATTTGTATGTACCGCAATAGCGACCGAAAAAATCCTTCGATTGACTTGCAAATTGGCGCACACGTTCCAGCTTTGAATATAAGTAGCTGTATAATTTTTATTGATATATTTTTTATAAACTGTGTACAGGGACACGCAAAATTTCTTAACATTGAGGCGTATGGGGTGAATTTCGTTTAAACGCATTTTAATATCATTACTTTGCAATGAAGAAAATGAAATTAGAGCACGTGAGTAAGATGCTTAAACTTATGTTGTTTGAAGAAAATATGTGCTCTTAAGCTTTCTAATTAATGTACAGGACCTTACAAAAGTGTTCTGACAATGTCACTTAGTCATCCAAACGATGTTAAATTTGGAACAATTATTAATTTTAAACGCAAAATAAGCTGAATAGTTTTTACTGGTGTATACAATGTTTATAGTTCGTTTACAAAGACACACGAAAGAATTTCGTAACATTAGACCCTATGGACAAATTTTTAATTTAAGCGCGCACTTTAAAGCGTTTATGCTGAATTGAACTTAATAAAGTTAACATACATTATAAAGTTGCTTAAAATCATGTTTACTCTTAAAAAAGGTTATGTATAGACTAAATAATTTATGGGACCCCACAAAATAATTCCGAGTATGTACTGTAATCATCCAAATGATGTCAAATTAGTTCGAAAAATTAATGAGTTATAATTAATTAGGTTTATTCTTATTATTAGCGTTTATGATGACTGTGGCTACTTTTCCGGCATACATAAAGGAATTTCGTACTATTACGGTCTATAGTCGGTATTTCTTAAAAGTGTATTTTAACATGGTTACACCCCATCAAATATAATAAAATTTTATTAGAATTTTAAAAGCATGTTTTCCTGTTGAAAATTGTGGGCATAGAATTGATAATTAGTTTAAAGGTTATGCAAAATATTTCCGATATGCTATGTAATTTTTTTTTTTTTTTTTTTTTTTTTTTTTGTATAAAATTTGGTATTTATGAATTTCAGGGAAATAATAAAAGACCGTCGTTTATTAAGAATACATATTGTTGCGTACTTGGGGGTTCGTAAGTTGTCCGAGAATGAAAGGCGAAACTTACAAAAATTCAGTGAATTATTCATAGAAAATTCCAGAAAAATACAGGTCTATAAACCAAGTATCAGCTACAATTCAACCAGTAAACATAGCTTAAACAACAGCCGTTAACAGCAAAACAACAGTACAAACTGTTTATCAATAACACATAAAGCAAGTCTCATTCAAAGAGGCTCAAAGCAAAGCAAGCATTTGACGAAACTGACACAGATCTGAGATTGGCCGCCTTGGCTAAAAAAATGCTCCTTTTATACTATTCTATCGAACACAGACTGTTCTGGAAAATTCTCGTATCTCATCAGCCAATGAGATTAGAGCTTCCATATTTGGTATATCCCTAATTAGAATTTTCTCGCCAAGGTCGCGAAAAAAATCGCCAAGGAGGGAAACAGTCGCCAAATTTGGCGCCAAATCCTTTTCTTCCCTTATTGGAGTTTTTCAATGGGTTTTTAAAGGAAAATTAGGCTATTTTAACGCTAAAACGATTAGAAATGCACAAAATTAGCATTTTATCGACTTACTAAGCCTCTGAAAAAAATTATACAAAAATAAATGCAATTATTTACAATTCCATAACACTTTATATGATATACAAATAGGTATGCAAAGAGAGATACAGCGGGGGGTTGAGGGGGGCCGCAGCCCCCCTCAAGAATGTATCTGATTATGGTAATAAGTCGATCGAATCAATATATACTATTATATAATAAGGAATAAATAAAAATGACCTATTGAAAAATGTCTGATGCAAAAATGACGTTAAGGCTCCTGATCTGCAGATCCACTAGTTATTTTATTATTATTATTATTATTATTATTATTTTAAACTATGGCAACTTCAAAAGATGAAAGTACCGATTTTTACTTTCTACTTTCTTATTGTTTGCTTCATGTTAATATCAAATTGCCACTAAATGTTACCCTCGTCAATATGCATTAAAAAATAATCATCTAACTACTATTTTTTTTTTTAATTTATCATTTATATATATTTCTAGTTTAATTATGTAACCTGATTATTGTTAAGAATGCAGTTGATCAGAAAACCAATTTTAGATGCAATCATATAATTCTCTCAATTTTCTTTATCCGTAGAAATCGCGCGATAGTCCCTCAGATGGTGTTAAGAGATTTTTTAATTGTTATGTAAAAATTGAGTCGAATTTAATTCATTGTTATGAAACACAAATTTTCAAATTACCCTCTTTGCAGAAATTTGGCCTTCTGATCGCTATTTCTGATAATTGGGTACCAAATGTATTTAAAATTACAAACAAACAAAAATTTATCAAATAGCATGTAAGTGTACACCAGTGCCAAAAATATATAGTGACACTAACAGTTAAAATAAAATAAATGAGTTTAGTTATTTTCCCGCTTCTAAATTGAATACACACTCTTGAATGCACGTTCTTTAACTCTTGAATATCATTCATGGGCTAAATATGTATTTTCTAGTTCATCTGCTACCAACATATTTAGAATATTTCTAAATTTCTAGATTTTTACTTAAGTTACTCATTTGCTTGATGAAGTTTATATGAAAAGCGTAAGAGTATATAACACTAACTGAATCACAAAAAAGAATATTTTTGTTTATTACGTTTTAAATGTAACTTCAGAAAATGTAACTTCACTTGTAAGCTTCATTGACATTTTGTGATATAGAAATTGGTTTAAATCTAATACAGTGTTATGATGATGTATTTAATTTTGGAAAAGTTGAAATCTAATTAATGATAACTAAAGCTAATGCATAACTTATTGAAAACCTGTCAATTAAGAAAAAGAATTTTTTCTTTCCTATAATCTTGCATTTTACTTTTTTACTTTTTCTTACACGTATATACGGTAGAGAAAGTATTATTTTTGGGTCAGATTTTCAAAATTAAGTTTTTGTTATATTTAAGCGTTTTAAGATCCCCTGAATCCGAAGAATATGTTTTTAGCGGCTGGTCTGCGTGTGTGTCTGTGTGTCTGTTATCAGCATGTATCAGGCGCAAATAGCAGCAAGAAGTTCGAACTAGATATTATAAATTCTGTATCACTAAGCTTTACTAATGTTACACTAAGCTTTTCGTTGAGATCAAGCTAAAGGCTCGTGTACTGGGACATTCAAGAGAATTCAAATACATTACGTCTATGGGGGAAAATAACAAGTAAGTAAAGTTTAACATCTATAGGCTGCGCTAAACCACATGAAATGAATATATATATATATATATATAGACATAAAAGCATGTTTCATGTAGAATATGATATGAAAATCATTCACCGTTTGTTTACAGGGCTACACCGAAGACTAAAATATACGGAGCAGCATTTGGAAATTCATGGAAGTACATTTCAAAATCTACTATATGTTATTAATATCAGTTTATATTTGTGCACAATGTGGTGTGTACATAATTTTTAGAATACGTACCGGGCTACCAATATTTAAATGAAAACGCTATTTTTTATTGAATGTATTTAGGGGAAGTGCTTTACTACAACATTTCACCATGCTCAAGAAAGCTGCTCAGAAATGAAAATGAAATCCTCATACACATATGGTGAATAAAGCATAAACTAAATATTTGGCATTTGTTTTCTGTATATTTACACGTTCTAAGATTTCCTGAATAATGAAGTCATTTTTTTAACACTTAATCTTTGTGTATACTTTTTTTCAGAATAACTTAAAAACAAATAACTTCAAGTACTTCAAATATTGTCTTTTGAAGTTAATGTATAAGGCTGTTATACTTGGAACATTTTATCAAAATTTGTAAATTTCAAAAAATGATGCAAGTAAAAGCTGTCTGAATAATTTGGAATGAACTTTTGAATTTAATAACAGCTTTTGAATTCTCTTTAAATGTAAGAACTGTATTTAAACAGGGATTTGAGGGAAAAGGCAACTGTCCCTTTCATACAGAATTATTTGTCAAATGAAGCTTTGCCGAAGCCTACTTTAAATTGTTTTTAAGAAAAGCTTATATAACAGTACTCGTTATCTTATCTCTTAATGCAAGGATGGCCAACCTGCGGCCCACGAGGAGACTAAACATTTATAAAGTTTGAAAACTTTGGTTAATGAATTAAAAATTAATAAATTCGTCCTGACTTTTCGAAGTAAAAAGACTTTTGAACGATTGTGATAGTTAAAGATTGATGAAATATTTTTAGTATATTTTCTGTTTTAATGAAATTTTATTAGATCCATTATTCACTGTTTTATTATTGTTATTAATGTATAGTCATAATTTTTTCATGATTCTATTGCTTTATGGATGAAAATAATTTAAATTTATGTATTCTGCTTCAAATCTTAAATTGCTTTCCCCCGAAAAATGTACATACGCACATGTTTCATGCACGTCTTTACATATAGTCACTGCCTGAATAAAATAGATTTCACATGCGGCCCACCAAGCGTTTTGGGTTGGACAGGCTTGTCTTAATAACCAACCTTTATGGTATCGAATTTCAGGGTAAAAGAGAGTCGTGTCAGTGCCTCACCAGATTGTTCTTTTTTTTTTTTTAAAAGATTTACAACATCAAAATTATTTTCCAATAAAAATTACTTTCTAAATAAAATATAAAGAATGAGTCAAATTTAAATCACGTAAGTCAGTCTAACCAAATCTGTGATTAGTCTCGAGATATGTTTACAAGAAACTGAATAAATAAAACACTTGACGAAAAACATAAGACGGAAATATGATGAATGAAACAAAATTTTTAGAATTGTTTATTATAAAAAAATTGGACATAACGTGTGAGGATTGAGTGACAAATGTCTTTCACGTTACAATCGAAAAAGAATCAAGAAAACATTTGCAAAATAGCATATAAATGATGAAAAAAATATGATTGCTTGATGAAAATTTATGAAAAAATATGATTGCTTATATGATGGTGACACTAATTATTCTTCCCTTTGCTAAATCGAGAATTGAATATATCCCTTTGAGAACTTAAAACTTTACGGATGCAGTTAGGCTAATATTAGCATATTTCGAATATTTATGTATAAAGTTATTATAGTTTAATTCCTTCGCTTTAAATAAATATATATATTTTTTACAGTATCTAAACTAGCAACAACAACAACAATTCATAATTAGTGAAAATGAGAAGATTTGTGCTTAAATAAATAAATTAATGAAAAAGAGTTGACAAAAATCCAGTTGAAACTTTTGTATTTTAAAATTATATAAAACACTATTACATAGTTTCTACTTTAGGGAACGGAACAGCCTTTCTGTTCGACATTTTTTTTTTCCGCCATTTTAAATAGGTTAATGACATTCTATGGCACCCAAACAAATGCTTTATATGGATGAAAACAACGAATTGGATTTAGATGCTGGCTTGTATTTAGTTGTTCAGGAGAAAATAGGCCATTGTCTCATAAAAAGCTTAAAAGATTCGCGAACGTTGAAAATCAGAGTTTGAAATCATATGTCTTACAATTATGAAAAATTGCATACATGCACTTGTTGAAATTTCATGCAATTTTTTAACATTTAAATATAACATAATATATATGTGTGTATATTTTACATTATCTTATCAATCAATCCAGAACTTAATGCACAAATATGTTCAGAATATATTGATAAGCTATAATAATGTAAAACGGGGAAATAATTTAAAAACTCATTGACAATCAACATTTTAAAAAATTTTTAAAAAAATCAATTTTAAAATTAATTTTTATTTTTTTATTTTAATAGTTTTGAGAAATTTTAAGATAATTAACATGATACACTTTAATGCATTTGTATGCAAACTTTCTCAATTCTAAGACAGTAAGGACTGATTTTCAATGAATTTTTAACGTCCGCCATACACTTAACAGAGAATATAAAATTTCTTTATGAATTTCCGAAAATCTTGAATGAAATTTACGTATTTTATGGTTAAGCTTTGTGTAAAATAAGTACAGGAATTTATGTATATTAAAGGAAAAGAAATATACCATATATATGTATATATATACTTATGTATATGTATATGTGTGTACATATGTATATATATATGTATAAATATTTAAGTGTATTTTATTTTCATATATATATATATATATATATATACATATATGAGGAGCAAACATTCAAACCGTGTTTTCTCAAAAAAAAAAAAAAAGAAAGATGTATGTCTATAATGTGATGATGTATGTATGAAAGATGTATGTATGAAAATAGTATGTCTACATATCTTCCTACATATGTCTACATATTTTCCTAGTAGAGTAAAACCTCTCGAAGTTGGACACCTACGGTTCCAAGGAAAACCAGCTTTGAGAGGTGTCCAACTTATAGGGGTGCTTACATGTCTTGATTTAATTAAACTGTATCTATGCATGCTTTTTAACATTTAATCACATCTACATATAATATAATTAAGTATCTACGACTTATATACAAAAAATAATTAATTTGCCGATTTAAATTGTTATGTTGTTATAATACTTTCTCCTATAATTTTTTTAAATAATAGCGCTACCTACCAGTTAACATGGAAGAAAATTTAATTAATATAGCTTCTCACAATAAAGATTTTGTACATGCATTTTGGTGCAATTTTATCTAATAGATGCTGAGATAGTCATGTGGAAAATCAGAGAATGCGAGTAAAAGTAGCACCACCTGTATGCTGATCTACACCCAAATTAAGCTGATATTCATTTTCATAACGGCCATCTCACATATGAAGTTTGGTGAATTTATTCACTCTAGAAACTGAGATATAGTTTTCCGGTGAATGGGGAAAACTGAAGCATAGCAGCAACACTTGTCAGCTGATATGCATTCAAATTGAATCAGCATCATTTTTCACAACAGATCTCTCTCATATTAAGTTTAATGCAATTATACACTCAAGTTATATACTTGGTCGGAAAAATAAAAGGGGTAAATGAAGAGGAACTCTACCATCCAAAGTGTATTTTCTAATACCAATTTTTAAACAGTCTAAGTCAAAACATGCCTGTAAGCTCTCTGTGGAATATTTTCAAAAGAAAAAAAAAATGCAAGGATAATATATGCAATTCAATAAAAAGAAAGATTCTTGCATTATGCACTAAATTACAGTAATTTGTAAATGTTTCAACTGAAGAAAAGAAGTATTTTTTATAAGATAAGACAGAGGTAAATATATTGTGACAAGGAACACGTTTTTTTTTTTTTTTTTTTTTTTTTTTTTTTAAGATATTTACAGTTTTTTCTACAAGGGATAAGTAAAATTTCTAAAATAAGAGTGAGAAAAGGAAGAGAGAAAGGGAAGATTTATTTTTTTTTCTGTCTCATCGGGTAAAAGTGTCCAACTTAGGACAGTAGTTCACTGTCCAACTTCCAAGTTAAAGGGGTGTCCAACTTATAGAGGTAGCACATAATTTTAATCCTATGGATACATTCCGTTCCGAAAAAAGTGTCCAAATTAGAGGGGTGTCCAACTTATAAAGGTGTCCAACTTATAAAGGTGTCCAACTTCAGAGCTTTCACTGAATCTAGTAATACATCTAAAAAAACGATAATTAGGTTTTTAAGTTAGTTATTTTTTAATTTATTAGGTTTTTGTGTTGCCTGAAAAAATGTATCAGGAGGAGAAAACACGGTTTGAATGTTTGCTTCTCCTATTATTTTGTATATTTGCTTAATTTACCTTTATTTTCGATTCAAAGGGCATTTTTTAAAAATATAAATTAACTAATTTTCTTTAAATTCTAAAAAAAAAAAAAAAAAAAAAAAAAAAAAAAAAAAAGTTTTGCCCACACTCTTTTTACTTTAGAAATTTAAAAAATCAAATTATGCCTTTCATTTTGCAATAAACGCGAAAGAATCCTATCAGAATGCGTTGATTTCGCCAAATTTCGCGACGAAAAATGTAAGGTAGCAATCTGCAATATCATGTACATATATGTCAGAATAAACGTTTAGTTAATTTTATTTTTCATTTAATCGAACTTTAAAATCTCAAAAGGATTCGATCAATACCGTTAAAAAAATTGAAAAAAAGAGAAACGCAATACTAACAGCGTGGTTTACTTCACTGTGACAGAGAAACTATCAACATGTGTTTTTTCAGAGATCGTATGACTTGAGGTAGACTGTGAAAAAGAAACATTGCATTTTTAGGTTAGCCGTCATTGCGTGATTACAAATAAGGCTAATGCCTCTGCGTGGCATCCAAAAAAATGCTTTAAAATCCACAAAAGGTTCTCAGATTCCCAGCTGTGATTTGTGTGTGGTCGAGGTGTGCTGTTTCAAAGTAATGAAATAAATTAAAAGTGGGAAAAAAAGAAAAATGTGAAGAGAAACGATTATAATTGTTATATTGTTAAAAATAAAATGGTACTTTTCATTAGAAAAATGGTTCCTGTTTAAATGCAACTAGTATTTTAGAAATAATTTTCAAACTTTCAATAATGTTCTTTTACTATTGAGTGCTATTTAAATGGTAAAACGGGGCACCAAAATATCGGCTAAACTGGAACCATCTATCAGCTAAACTGGAAGCATTTTTTTTTTTCTGGTGAAATGTACCGTTTTAATTTGTAACAATATAAGTACTTAGCTTCATTGTTTTTATTATAATTAAGAGATTTAAATAAAATTTCATTCGCGATTCAGTAGAAGACGTTATTTTCTTTTCTGGAACAAGCAATAGCTACTATTTAAACGGAATAGAATCTATATTACGTTATCAATTTACCACTATCCGCGCAAACGATTTTTAGAATACCAGAATTTATATAAAACTATCTTCGTACTATTCAGTTGAAAATATCTTTCGGAAAATTTTACTAAGATTACTAAAATTGTTTCTTTCTTTCTTTCTTTCTTTTTTTTTATGTAATATTAAAAAAATGTTAACGCGTTGACACCCTGAGCTACTGTAGAACCTATTAAAACTCTATCGACAATTATTGTTAATTTGGTTAAATAAATTTTCTGAGAAATTTTTATTGAAGGATATCCGATTGTAATAATTTTTATTGTAATGTATACAACAGGTTATTACTGAAGTTTAGTTTCAGAGTTTGACAAGAATATACGTTCATGTAAATTCATAAACCGCACACCTTACAAAATATTTTTATTGTATTTTTTTTTCTTTTAATTATTTTTCATTAGAAAAAATATTAGCAATTTAAACATGTTTTTTAGCGCAAATGAAAGAATTCTGACAGATTATATACGCAGAATCAGAGAATGTTTGAAATAAGCGTAACTTCTCTTAATAAATAGGCGACATGTAAATAAATTAAAAAAAAAAATAAAAAATTAAATGCATGAAATATATTAGGCCACACATGTTTAAAAATAATCAGTTTCTCCAATGCATACATACGTTTATTCATTAAATAAATAAATAAATAAATAAATAAAAATTGAAAATTTGAAAAAAAATTCGTTAATATTGCATATTTGCTCGTATTTTAAAACAAAATTATCAAAGTAGTTGCATGTCTTAATGAAATGAGATTTTTTTTTAAAGAAAAAAAAAAAAATAAAATAAAAGGAAAGAAACTTTTATTTTTATTACTACATCATTCAAATTAAAACTTCTTTCATTTAAGTCTAATTGAAATTTAGTAACTTTTTATTTACAAATTAAATTCCATTAAACAATAAACAATAACAATTATACACTATTGTACACTAAAATAATACATATGAAGTATCGTTATTATAAATTGATTTATTTAAATGATAATTTGTCAATATTTAATATATTCTTAATCGAAATTATGGTATACACTTAAAATTATATTATTGTTGCGTCAAAATCTCAACATGTTTTCTAAAATCATATTGAAATATAAACAAAAGTGAGCTAAAGCATCAACAAAACAAAACGTTGTATCAAATTAAACCTTTTTAAAACTTCATCTTTTTTAGCTCTAATTTACAAAAAAAAAAAAAAAAAAAAAAAAAAAAAAAAATCAGATTATATTAAATTGCTTTTCATGTACTAATTTCATTGTCAGTAATGTAGTTTACTTTTCTTCAATAGATTTTTATAAGTATTGCATAAAATAGAAAAACATCATTCTAAGTTCTGTTTTAAAAAGTTACTTGTATTTAAATTTTATGACATTTTCGTTGAAAGAGATGATGGCTTGACTGTCATACTCAATTTTGAAATATTTTGCAAAAAGCAATGAAAAGAAAATTGTTTGGTAAGTACCTACTACATTATTATTTAAACTCCTTAACATTTTGAACAAATTTCTTAAGCAAATAGATATAAAGATTTTCAAAATTGTAATCTATGCAATTTGAGCAATTTAGAAGTCGCATGTTTGCCGATTTTGTTTTAAAGGGCAAGTGAGCATGATTACCACTTTTACATCTTTCTAAACTGTAATTTACAGGAAAAATATCTGTGTTTTTCTCATCTAAGTACCAATTTTCTCGTCACATTAAGCTAAAGTGGGAAATTTCGTTCGAACTTCTGAATGACAACAAATAGTGATGTAGAACTAGATTACATTTAAATTAAAAATTACTATAATTTGAACATTTGTTCAAAATTATCCGTCAATGAAGAGATAAAGAGTAAAATATAAATAAATAAGAGAGACATATTATTTTAAACCTTTTTCTTTCAAAAATTTTGACACAAATTGAAAAATAGAAATCTTTAAATACTGATTGCTCCATTGGTTTTAGTAACACATGTAGGTTAGTCAAGAAAATTTTTCGATATAAATGTTCTCCCGATTTTTTGAATTTCTCATTTAGCTACAAAATATATTTAAAAAGGTTAACATTTAAAAATATAATCAAAAAGTGATTTACTCAAATTACATGTTTTTTTTTTTTTTTTTTTTTTTAAGAAATTATATAGATAATTTATTGTATAATGAATTTTTGATTTACAGTAGGGTTAACCGTAGAAAAGTCATAAATCCAAAATCTGATAATCTTTGCACTATTCTCTCAAAAAATTTAAAAATCTTGAGTGACTCCATTCGAAGTTCTGGAGTTTTTAAACAGATTGAAATACTTAAATACATCAGCAAGTAAATAACTTAAAAATTACAATAATTTTTTTGAGTAATACGCCTACAGTTAGAATATTTCTAAAACGTGTCAGAATTACTTTGTTGTAAATGTAAATTCCCTGTAAAAGAATAACAAACAGATATCACACAATTTTCCGTAACGATTATTCTCTAGTGAAATTCTAAGACGTAATTTAGTTTCATTCACTTTTAAAACATCTAATGAACTTCTGGTGATTAGCCCTCATAAGACCTAATACGAGTACTTTTTCTAACCCTCACGCCCCCCCCTCCCCCCCCGAAAAAAAAAAAAAAAAAAAAAAAAAAAAAAAAAAAAACGTAAAATCTATCAGTGTTACAAACATTATTATATAATCGTACCATGTATCAGATTTACTTTTTTAAAGAATTAAACATTATTGATAGGAAATATATTGACCACAATATATAAGAACTCTATTTTATATCTCTTAAAACATTATAATACATTTACTCATGAAAATATGTATAAATCTTGCAAGAAAGATCTATAATATGCCTATCCAGTTTGATCTGAAGATAGAGTTTAGAGGCTAATATGTTGTTCAAATAAGTTGAGAACGTAGACCTATGGCGTTTGGAAATAAATTAGTTGAACAACATTAAAACAAAAGCGTCTTCTTTGTGTCCTTGTAAAAGACCTAAATTCTGACATTCATGAAATTATGGATAGCACGTGCGACAGTGACCTATACACTTATAGCATACTTTAAGTTCAATCAGATGAAATGTTCAGACACTATCGTGTTCAGTCACACGTATAACACATATATCTGCACACAAATACCTACATACACATACACATACACAGATGCGCATACAAATATATACATACACACATGCATGCATACATACATCTCTTTTAAAAACATCGAAAAATAAATAGGTAACCTCAAAACAACGTACAGGTACACAAAATCTCGTAATTATTTTATGAGCACAGCATATTCCTCAGTAGTATATATTCGAAAAGTTAGATTAATTTAAAAAAGAAGAAATACTTTAAAGATTTCAGTATAAAATTTTACTATAAAATAATGTACAATATTGCATGATGCCAATTGTCATAAGGAAAATAATAGTAATTACGTTCCCCATGCAGATAAATGAGTAACGTAAGGACGAGGAAAAAACGAAACCGATAATATTTATATTACTCAAAAAAATATTTTGGCTTCACAAGAGTTAAGTAAGAGTACCAAAATTATTCTAAAATGAAGTCCGTCTAATAACTAGCAAATTAATGTACGTCCAAGTAACCTTATAATAAAATTTCATTTTTCTAATTTACGCACGAATTAGCCCGTTATCAGCAAAAAATATTTTATTATGATTGTTTCTTTTCAGCTTAAATAATCAAACTGATAGTGCAACGTTTTAAATTTCTAATATCATACATATGATATAAAAAAAAATAAATAAATAGTATTTTATATGTACTATTAATAATAAATTTTTGTCAGGATCTTGTTAGTTATGAACCGTATAATTAAATAATACATGGAAAAAACATTACATAAAATTTATTTATTTTCTGAAAATAATAGTGTCAAAGTTGTTTCTTGAACTGTATTGAAATTTATCTCTCAGTAAAACAAAAATATTTCAGATTTCTCCAAGCTTCACTCTCTTTGTAAACATTGCAAACATACATTGAATAAGAATAAGAAATCTTGTTGGAAATAGAAACTATAAACATGAGATTAAATCTAATTAAACAAAATCGACATCAATATATATATATATATATTTGAAGGGAGGGATGTGATTGAAAAAGTTAGACCTTTATTTATTTGTTACTTTAACTGACATTGTATCTTTTACTCAGCTAATGTAGTTTTTATTCTATAATATTTATGAAATATATAAAAGAATTCCTTTTTAAAATTAAGTATCTTCTGTTGAAAATACATTCGTATAAATTGTAGATTTTCATTGAATTATAAAAGAAAACTAAAGAAGAAAAAAAATGTATAGTAGAGTGGCCATTTTTAAATTAATATATGTCTAGAATGCCATCAAATCTATGTCACATGCTGCTTCTAAATATTTTCAATGCAGGATATGAATAATAAAACTATAACATACTAGTATGAAACTAATGTCGTTTCGTCCCTAAAAACGCCCGCACTATTAATATAGTTCTCGTTTCTAAAACGATATTTCTATCCAGTTTATACCTTTACCGCAATAAAATAACTAACGATGAACTGTCATAAATGTATGATATAAGTAATAGAGCTGTAACATATTAATCAGAAACTAATGTTGTTTTATTTGTTAAAACACACACACCATTAATATAGTTATCATTTCTAAAACGATATTTCTCACCCAGTAGTTTATACATTTACCCAATAAAATAACTAACGATGGGCTGTCATAAATGTATGATATAAGAAATAAAGCTGTAACATACTAATTAGAAACTAATAGTGTTTTATTTGTTTATACGCACACACCATTAATATAGTTATCATTTCTAAAACGGTATTTCTATCCAGTAGTTTATAACTTTACCTCAATAAAATAACTAACGATGGACTGTCATAAGTGCAATTAACCTCAAGGATTTTATTTTTGCGTATCAGACAGTCAATCTTTATATTTTCCGCATTCTGTTACTTTATTTCACGATGTTCAATGTCTTAATCGAAACCACTAGTCATGTTTGGAATGAGAAGTAACATCTGAAGATCAAACTCACGTGTTTTCTTAGTATAACGCCTTTTGTGGGTGTTAGTCTAGATCTTAACAGAGAAGAGTTAGCTTAATAAAATGCATAACCACACACAACTCGATTCAAAGAATGCACTAAGGAAATATCAGATAAGTATTTGAATTAAGACAACATTACCTGAGAGATACGAAAAGTACGTGAGAACATGTGGATTTTTATTTTTACATCTTATACGTTAGTAAATGTTAATGATACGCCTATGTGATATACGGGTTAAAAGTACGTGGGAATACTTATTTTAATTCTGTATATTATAAGCTAGTAAATGTTAATAATCTGCGTATTTAGTACATAAATACACTACAACAGTAAATGATGCAACAGGATTTTACTCTAGATCTTAACAGAAAATAAAAGAACTTAATAATCTACAAAATCATACACAATCCTATTTAAATCATATGATATTTGAATATCAGATATATATTTGGAGTAAGGCGCCATTCTATGGAAAGTGTGACAATCGCGTGAGAAGATTTAGCATTTTTAAACATCTTATAAGATGTGTGCTTTTAATAGCCCGCCTATTTTTTATGCTGTATAGGTTAGTAAATGTTAATATTTCGCAATATGAACTGATAATATTTTATCTCCAAAAACTTTTACATTATTAATGTAATTAGCTATCATTTTTAAGAATATGTCCCTACCCACGTATAGTCAGGCAATTTACGCCTTTTCTTCAACAAAATAAAAGTTAAAACCCATCACTGAGTTTATATCAGAAATTGGGGAAATGAAATTTCTGTATAAATATGCCATTTGAAAAATAATAATCGCAAACCATATAAGCGTCACTAAATAAGCTACTAATTTAAATTATCATTTGAAACAATTTGTCCCAGAATTTTCAAGTAGAATTATACTTTTATAACTTGGTGGGAAAAGAAATCATTTATTTATTTTCTTCTCATTTTGTTCGTAAATTTTGGTAAATTTTAACATTAAAGGAATATAATATCCTCGGTCCTGAAGGGGTTAAGTAGATAACTCCTTTCAAGTTTGAAAGGAGAAACCAAAACTTAACGTACTTTAATCGACAGAAATTTTGAATTAAAAATGAGTACATATCACTGAAAAGTAAAAATATTCAGGAAAACTTTTTGACTTAAATAGTTCTAAGATAATCAGTTACTAAACATGTGCAAATAGAATTAGGTACTCATGAAATACAATTGATTCAATTTATTTGAATAGCATAATTCTCTATTCTTTGATAAGTCATACAAAATTTCACTGTATGCCACCCAAACATTATTATACATATATATGAAAACCTTTTCAAATATATCACAGGAAGTAATGAAGAATATAACAGGAGACAATTAAATATTTAATAGAGAACGAAACGAAAGAAAAAAATGTTTAAAATCAAAAAATGAAATGAAAGAGTAGAATATTAAAAGTAGAATGAGTAGAATGAAAGAGTAGAATACTCTTATGAATAGCATTAAATGAATAATTGTTTTAAAACAAAACTATGAAAAATAAATATGGTCTTTAATCTTAAATACTCTCTTTGCGTATTCTATTGAGGTAATAAATGCCAAAATGTTAAAAAGTCCTTTCAATGGAGTCTAAATATAATCGATGTTATACTGCTATTTATAGATATTTTCTGTATCTTAAATAATTTATAAATGAAACATTATTAAAGTAAAAACATATTTCGAATTACAATTAAATAAAAATATTTTAATTAAAAAATAAATAAAATTCTTATTTGTTTCTTCACAAGAAATGTTTGTTTTCTTTTTATCAAACGAAAAAAGCTTCGTTTTCTCAGAAATTTTCATAATATTATACAACATTTTAATTAGAAAAGCGTTACATGAACTGCAAAACTCAAATTAAAAACGAAAATATACCATAAAATGGGAACAACTCTACAAAACTGATGTAGACAAAATTTGATTTGATAATTTTAGCTGATACATATGTTTCTTTGGTGAGCTGAAACCCAAAATAATGCCAGTTTTTCTCTATCACTGTAGATTTTTGGAAATACAATTTCTTCGTTTTCAATAGTTTTTAGCATGTTTTCGTGCTTATTTATAAGTAATCATAGAAAAATACTATAAAAGTTACCATTTAATTTTATTGGCGGAAGTGTCGCGAGAGCAATTTTGTCGATAGATATATTGCATTGACAAAAATGTATACGTTATAGAGGAAAACTGGCTTCCTTTTCGATTTTGGCACACCAAAAAACATGCACGTCAGCAAAAATTATCAAATTGAAATTTTTGATGTAGAGTTGTGTTGTATTTGCAAACACAATCTAACTTTTTTCTTAGCTTAAAAAATCAGTTATAAGAGATATCAATAATTTTTAAAATATCATGAAGCGTAACAGAGTTATGTCTATATTATAATTACAAGATCGTATTAACATTTTCAGAAATTGAGATGAGAAAATAAAATTCTTTTTTATTTTATTTTTATTTATTTATTTAATATTCATGTGTTATGTTGGTGCCCCTCCAAAAATAACTAAAGCTTAGTTTTGTTAGTAGCATTTCTTCATTTTATAAATTTCAAATTCGTATAACATAAGAAAACAGAAAAGGAGATCTCTTATATCTATATGATTCTTCCAATATAATATAATATTAGAATAATATGAATAAAATTCAGAAATTTTTGTTGTATTTATTTAAAATTTCCAAAATTGAATATTTAGAATAATAGATAATAATAAGCCTTTCTGTATCTTATTTTTATTGGTTCTACTCACCAATTAATAATTTATTCAAAAAAATTCTGAAGTCTCTTTCATAAAAAAAATAAAAGGCATTTATAATTATAAATTACAATATTCCTATTCCTCAATGTAATATTGGCTGAATACCTGATTATTATTAGATACTATAATTATTACTACATATGAGTTAAGAAAAAATGAAGGCTATTCATTAGATAAATCATTTCTGAATAGTTAATAACTACATTGAGCCGTAGCTAATTTCAATCTCGAACTTTGGGACAAAGCCCATCTGTCAAAGTTTTAATCATTAAGTTAGAGACTAGCTATGAGTACAAATAAACAAGTAGGGTTCTTACGAAAAACGATTCTGTGAGTTTTTATTCATTTTTATAAGATGATATTGACATATGTATCGCGTTGTTCAAAAGAGAGGCTCTTTTTTTTTTTTTTTTTTTTCCTTGTCTTACTTAATATATATTACCATTTTTTTTTATGTTTTTATATACTGAAGCACAAAAGTTTTTTTTTACAGTATTTTTAATTTCTTCGTGACTACATGAAACTACTACGAGAATTAAAGATTTTTTGATGCATACTGAAATACTTTTAATGTATTTTTAAGTTTTTGTTTTAAATACGTTGTCAATTTAACTGCCAGTCAACAGAGTTACAAACAAAAATTAAATATATATATATATATATATATATATATATATATTCTCTTTGTATTTTCTGATCAGACCTATAAGTTATATACATATAAAAATAATTTTCTAGTGCAAACTGTATAACTTTTTATAGCCGGTTGCTTTATTTCTGATTATGTTAATATTAACAGACACGCGGTAGCCAGTTTCCGGTCTCAAACTTCATGCCACACTGGTGATACACCCATTAAAGCTTTTATCACAAAGTTACCGGCAGTCTCACCGCCAATCTAAATCAACAAACGGAAACAATTGCTTTTCATGCAGCATCAAAATAATAATAGCCTAGCAAATGGGATCTCATGTATAAATTTTATTGGCGAGTCAAGCTTTGACTGACATTAAGAACCCGCCCACAAGCAATTTTTTTTTTAATAATGTGCAACTAGAAATAAAAGCTAAACACCAATTCCCGTTGACAGGACCTGAAAAAACAATGGGTTGTTTAGGTCTATTGTTTCCATGTTACGGACTGTGATTCGTTTCTTCCGGATCAAAGAGATAGCCAACCCCAAACTGTGGTGAATTTGCTTCAGACAAAAAGAATGAAATAATAATTCGACTTATGAAACTGAATTGATTAGAATGGTAAATGTATATCTATTTTAATTTTCTCATAAAAAATGTGTGGGAATAGATTTTTATAAATAATATAATTGCTCAGAGAGAATAAATTGAATACAAAGTATGATTTGTGAAATTCCTCTGAAACAAAGGAAAGAGAAACACAATGTGATATAAAATTCTAATACTTTTTTGCGTCAAAGTTGACTTTTACTTTGCTTCTACTGTTTGTTTTACAATATAACGTTGCATAATAATAGAAATCTTTACATGCATTTAACATAATCTGAAATTGTCTGCAGTCACTACAGACTTTTGTTTTTCTTATTACATTCAGATTACGAAAGTCATAAAAGAGAAAAATATAATCTTCGTTAATCAAGCTAATCAGTGATTTATTTTATTTTATTTTTCATACAAAAGGTTTATGCAAGTAGTTTTTCTAAATAAATCACAAGTTAAAAGATAACTAAACTAGTTTTGAGCAACTTGCAAAATACAAAAGATGCAGGTAAACAATAGAAGTTAACATTTACATTTCTCAGCTGAGTATAAATTTTTCGTGTTCCTATTAGCAAAGATGGACCATTGGCACAGATCTTTTACCACTATTAATGTAATAAAATTTCCTTCTTAAAGCAACGATTTTACAGATCGTGAAATTTTTTAAACAAACACTGGTATGAGTTCTGCGCCGACGTTCCATCTCTGTACTAGCGATTTCTAAATATTAAATTATTTATAGATAAAATATAAATAAATATATTGAGCTAAAGACGAATGTGCTAACAACAGTGTGACAATAGACTTTTAGTTTCAAAAATTTTTACAAATGAATTAACAACGAATACAACAGTGTGACAACAAAGTTTTAGTTAAAAAAAAATATACGATTAAATTAACAGTATAAATGTCCAAAAATGCATCAAATGAGTTTTTTTTTTTTTTTTCTTTTTTTTTCTTTTTGTAACTTACATAGTTCAGATAATGCAGAACAAAAACTCGAAATTTTAACAATTAAAATTTTAACAATTTCTGTGATGGGTATAAATTATCTTACCACAGTAACAGTAACCAAAATATGGTTTTGAACTTTCTACGATTAAAATTCTGTTAAATGTATTTAACAGTAAATTATAGTGTGTGGTAATCTATAGTTCATTTCAAGGTTTTTTTTTTTTTTTTTTTTTTTTTTTACGTAAACTAATAGTTTCTAAAAAAAATAAATAGAATGAAAAACCAATTTGTCATATTTAGATAAGTAAAAAAAAAAATGAAAAATATAGGTGTTAAAATTAACATAAATAAATGTAGTTTTTCTATAAATAAATATAAATTAATTTTGTTGCTAGTTTTATTGTATATTCTCATCTTACCAGTTTTTTTTCAAAATATTGTAAACGTAAAAAAAGTTCTTTAAATATTAATCATAACTGAAAAAAACGTGACCATAGGTATTTACTATAAAAATTTTTCATCAACAATTTAAAATAGAATCCAATACGAGTTATCGAGTTTAAAAAATCTAAAAAAAAAAAAAAAAAAAAAAATTCAAAGAAGTCTGTGTAGCTACAAGATGCATAAAAGTTTTTAAACTGAACATAAGTTTTTCAAGGTATTACTAGTTATAATAAAATGATGCAATCTATATTTTCTACAGATAAAAACTATTTGAATACTTTATATTAATTTTATATAAAGCCCGCTCTGCTATAGATTACTTGCCTTTCATTTTCATTGTACTTCATTGTACATATTTGATACAGATAAATGCCAGCCATTTATATGCGTCAAATTACTCGCAACAACAATGAAATTATTAAATCTTTAATTTTCAAAGTTTTATTAATAATAGTTTTTTAAATAAATTTATTTTATAATACTAGACAGAAATGTCGACATTTTCTGTTATGAATAAAAATATTCTGTACTTGTACCCCTACAATTAACTTTTTAATGTTACATTAAATAACTATTCAAAAGAAAACCACTTACATGCAATTATAAATTTTAAAGTAAAGCACTGTGAACAGAGATGGCTAGTTTTTGGGCTATGCTTGGCTTGCATTACTATCATTATTAGAGGTTTCCCAATTAAAAAATAATGTTGACTCGATTTATTTTATCTACATGTAAGAAGTAAGTGATGATATATTCCATAAATTAATTCAGTGATTAAATTTAATTATGAAAAATTAAATAAAGGTTTAATATACTACAAATTCATTTGTTCGTGTTTATGTGTGTATATATATGTGTATGTGTGCAAAAATATAAGAATTTTATATTTTCAGCGACATATTTTTTAAATTTATATTATACCAGTTTTACAAATAAATTATATTTTCTTCATCATATGTGATTTAAATTGACACATTACAGTACAATATATTTGAGGTTTACTTTTATAATATGTTTTAATTAATTATATAATGTAATAGATTTATTTTCCAATAAAAAAAAAAATCTGGAGTGTCTCCACTCGACTTTCCGAACATTGAGTAATTAACAGTTTTGTAGATAAAGTAAAGAAAGAGGAGTTGTTAAACAAACAAAACAGAGAAAACCATAATAGAGTGTTTGAGTATTTTTGTCCATATATTACACGATGTTTTATTTAACGCTACTGAACTTTGAGCCCATAGATCATAATGATAAAGAATTTTTCGTTATGTCCCTGTAAAAACCTATAGATGCTAGATTCACCAAAATGCTTATAGTTAGTGCAACAGTGATTTATAATATTCATATAAATTTTCAGCTCAATTGAATATGGCGTTTAGATGCTATCACACTTTTAAAAATTTGGCCCCATAGGCCATAATGATAAAGAATTTTTCTTTGTGTCCCTGTAAAAAAACTATAAGTGCTAGATTCTCCAAAATCTATACAGATTGAGTATCTGTGACCTATCACATGTGTATAAATTTTTTGCTCAATTGAATAAGGCGTTGAGATGCTATCGTATTTTTAAGATTTTGGTCCCATAGGCCATAATGACAAAGAATTTTTCTTTGTGTCCCTGTAAAAAAACTATAAGTGCTAGATTCACCAAAATCTATAGGGTTCGTACTATGGTGACTTACAATATACGTACCAACTTTCAGCTTATTCCAACAAAGCGTTTAGATGCTAGCGTGTTCACTCACAGACATACACAAACACATACATACACACATACATACACACATACACACATACACACATATATACATACATCATCGCAAAAATAGTGAAAACGGATTCAGGGGACCTCGAAACGTATAGAAACATCAAAATCTGAAATTCGGATTTTTGAGATGATTACAATAATTTCCTCACTATAGTGTTCGGAAAGTAAAAATAGTACATGTACTAAGCATCGTATTATTAAAAGAATAGTTAAAATTTTAAGATATAAAAATAAAGATAAGACATAACTGGAAGAACATTTGGATCATTACTAACAGATTCTCTCTTTTCTTTATTATAATGAAGAAAATGCAAATGCCTTTGTTTTCCCTTCTCCCTTACTCTCCGCAAACACATTTTCCGTTGTCTTTGTCTTTTCATAAATCAATGAATTTTTATGAAAGTTAAAGATGTTCTTGGAAATGGATTTTTAAGCTTTTACGTTCAAAACAGATTTTAAGAATAATTCCTTTTTTTTACCCAAAGAAATATAATACGTAATTTGTTGCGTATAAGCTATTGTTTTAAAAATATTGTTATTGACATTATCGAATAAATTAGTGATAATATGCAGGCTCTCAATAATAAATTAACAACCTTAAAGTATTGCAAATTTAAAAAAAAAAAAGCATTATTTTTTTCCAAGATTCTATGGATGCGTCTTTTAAAGTGCGACAGCATCTAAACGCTCATCTGATTGAACGCTAAACGTTTATATATATATTATAGATCACCGTCGCATGAACTATATAGATTTTGGCACTTATAGATTTTTACAGGGATACAACGAAATTGTTTTATCATTATGGGCAATAGGGCCAAATATTGAAAGTGCAATAGCGTCTAAACGCCTTATTTGATTAAGTTGGAAATTTATACACATTTTACCGTTGCACTAACTGAATAGAATTCGCTGAATCTTTCATGTATAGTTTTTTACAGAGACTCAATGAAAAATTCTTTATCATTATGCCATATGGGCTCAAATTCTCTAAAGTGCGGTAGCGTCAAAACGCAGTATTCTATTGAGCTGGAAATCTATATACTTGTTATAGATCACCATCGCTCAAAATTTGTGAAATTTGGAGGATCTAGCACTTGCTTTGAAATTCTTTATCATTGTGGTTTATGGGCTCAAATTATTTAAAGTGCTATAGCATCTAAACTAATGTAATGACTTCTCTTACTTTAATTTATTTATACAGCCGTTATCTTTATAAGTCGAGTGGAGTCTCAATAGTTCTTCTACTATGTATTATGGCATGGGATTTTTTAATGAATCCACATGAGGTTTTTTTTAAAGTAATTCCATTGTAGAATTTTTAAATTTTGGGAATACAGTTACACAATTGAAAATTAAACTTTTTAAAAAAAATATATAAATTTGACATTTAAATGCGTACAGAGTCACTTTTTCAAATAAAAATCGATAGTATAACAGGGATCGTGTCCTCCCTGCATGTTATCAGGACATTTTCAGGAATGAGAATTTTTCGTCTTCTTCACTACCACTATTTTTATACGATAATCTCTGCTATATTTAACAATGATATCTTTTTATAAAATTACGATAAAGATTTTTGTGTTGAATCAAAACAGACGAAAATTTCTCATTCTTGAAAATACCTTGCTAAAAGGGCGAACAGTACGGTCGTTGGTAATAGTAATAATTTTCTTTTCTTTTTCCCTTTGGTAGTGTTCTCATTTCTTTCCACTTTAAAACCTTTACTAATTCTAAAAAAAGCAACATGTCAACAGATTTTATATTTCTTTGCTTCTTTTATGCATTTAAAAAGAGAAATGGTTAACAAATGCAAAGAGAAGTCTTATCTGTATGATATACTTTAAAGTGGAATCTTTTCAAGGTATATTATAACTTCTTCGTCATCATCAATTCAAGCAATCAAAGATAAGTTAACTATGGTTGTTATAGTATATACTTAAGCAACAAAAGAATGCAAAATGTTTTCGAAACCAAGTTTATTATGATATTGTTTAGCCTTTTAACTAAAATCTACAGAAACGTTAAAAGAAACCTACAGTTCGTTTATATAATGCTGAAGGATTTATTTTTCATCCCACGCTGCGTGTCATATGTGTTAGTGTAGTTTATATTGATGATGATGGATTGGTTAAACATTTGTTGTGTTTTGTGTTGTGAGGACTTAACCACCCAGGATTTTTGAAACAATGTTTTATGCATTGTTACGAAAATTTCTTGTTTTAACTGTTTGAAAAATTGAACTCAGTTTTGTATTTGAAAACACCCTTTTGTAAAAGAAAACAATTCGCAACAGTGTGTCACATATTATAATGAAGTATTTTAAAGAATTTAGCATATTTTTGCCGAACTTTAAACTAGATATTCAAATAATTCATATTTTTTTTTTAATTACATGAACATGTATATTATTTTCAAGTTAAATTCTATTGATATTCAACATATAATTATATTTTTTACGTAAGACTACATCACGTTATTTAAGATAATATAATTTCTGAAATTGTATTCACAGTGAAATTTGTGTTATTATCTAATAATGTTTTCTATTATGATAATGTACTTTATGGATATACAATTAGCATATTTTGTTGCCTCTTCTCATATGCACTAACGCAATAACAATAATGTTATAGTAGTTAATATTAATAGTTAATGTTAATCTATTAGTAGTTAATATTAATCTATTTCGTTCCTACAATGTGATATGAAAATCATATATTCATATGAAATTTATATGAAACGTAGAATTCATTATTTTAAATACTTACAGAGACAGATTGTGACATTAGAGAAAATTTGGATATATTTAAGTTTTTTTTTTTTTTTTTCATATTTTATTCTGGGTTCTTTTAGATTACTTAAGATTCGTGAAATAAATACAATAAATGAAGTTTTATTTGTAGTGAATCTTTAAAAAGATAGTCTCATTTTTTATATACTAACGTTTTTGTGTGATGATGCTGTATTTCTTTGGCAGAAAAATTTTATATGTCATTTTATACAGGGTGGTTATAAGTAAACTTCCCGTATAAACAGCATTCTGCAGCGCAAACGGGTGAACGGAATGCAACAAAATTTGTAGATAGATTATACACGAGATGCGCTCACGGAATTTCGAAAAAAAAAAAAAAAAAAAAAAAAATAGAAATTAGTTCCAAAATGTCCATCAGAGGGCGCCTTTTCCAGAAAAACATTAAATTTAACACATTAAATGACCAAAACGGAATACAGAAACAATATTAACATTTATTGACTAGTTTATGATCACCTTGACATTGAACCACATTAAGTAAAGGTAAGGGAAAAGTAACAGTACGCTGTTTGAGAAAAACAAAACAGTTCAGTTTGCAGAAACAAAAACAGATTAGGAGGAAATTGCACAAGAGGAGCAATTGTTAGTCGTGTCCAGGACGGTGTAGGGAAAGGTGCTCCATGTGACCACCCTCACTCATCTGCAAAATTCCAAGTCGATGGACAGTGTGTTCATCAGCAGATCGTAACTGATCAGTTGTGACGTTTCGCACATGAAGCGTTATGAGTTCTTTAAGTCATTCAACATCGCAACGCCTCCAAGATACACCACACCTTTTTGAGGGTGATCAGGAACAAGTCAATAAATGTTAATATTTTTCTGTATTCCGTTTTGGTCGCTTATTGTGTGAAATTTGTTAAATTTCCGGAAAAGACGCTCTCTGATAGATATTTTGTAACTATTTTTTTTTTCCGAAATTCCGTGAGCGCATTTCGTGCATAGTCTATATACCAAATTTCATTGCATTCCGCTTACCCGTTTACACTGTAGGCTACTGTTTATAGGGGAAGTTTAATTATAACCACCTTGTACTTTCAACAAGCATTAACGTATACAAAATATATACATATACATATGTATGTATGTGTACAAGAGATGGCATTACAAGAATATGTATGTTTTATCACTGAATTTTCCTTTATAAAAGAATTATTCGTCTTTCATAAAAGCAATAATTTTCACTAATCAGTGACTTTAAGTGACTGTAAGTTAAAGACTAAAAACGCATTCTCGGATTTTTTTAAACGCGTGACTTTTGGGCAATTTTATTTCTCTTTTTCTCTCTCTCTCTCCCTAATAATAATATCATTTTATGATTTATACCACCTTAAATTCCAGTAATATGATAAAACGCTTTAGTGCGTCTTTTTTTTTTTTTTTTCTTTTTTTTTTAAACAAAAACAAAATTAAAATTAGTAATCTGTGTTCTTACACAAAAATATTTAAATGTTAATAATGTATAGGACATAATTTAAGCTTAAATCACTTATAAAAATGTGCTGATTTTCCATAAAAAAAATAATTTTTCTTTTAGTGTTTTACGCAAAAAAGAATTTCACCCGCTTGTAATCGCGCTTTATAATTTATTAAGTCTTGTATAATAAGACACTATCCAAACATAAAAATGTTTTTATGTAAACAAATCAGTAATTTTAATGCTACACAAAAAAGAAAAAAATAGTAATATCTATTTTAAATAAATAAACAACTATGACAATGGGGCATTTTTTCTTAAACTATCTTTTCTAATATAATGCTAATGCAAAATATCCTTTGTGAAAAAGTAATAATAATATTGCAAAAAGAATGTAGCATCAAATTTAAAGAATTTCTTCAACATTAGAACGAAAATTTAGATTTTAAAAATTAAGTAACTACATAAAAAGAGAGAGAAAGAGAAAGAAAGAAAGATAGTAAAGGAAAGAAAATAAAAACATCAAGGGCATTTTGAAAATTAAATTTTTTGTACAAGGACCCGGAAATTAACAGAAAACTTATGAAGTCATTTATGGGCAAAAATGATAAACGTTTTCTAAGAATTTTGTTTTTTGGGGTAATCTAATATTTCTTTTATGCTAATCTTTAAAGGGGGGGGGGCATTTTTGGGATACAATAGATTCTCTTTTATAATAACTTCTTTTAGTCAAAAATTGTGTCCTATTGATCAAACGAAAGCAGTTTTAGCCAGTTATTTATAATTGTTTTTACAAAAATAAATAAATACATAATAGAAATAAATAAATCGCTGTTTGTATTTAATTTATATAAATAAGAATATTTTTTTATTTCATACGTTTGCGAAAATGATAATAATAATGTGTTAGAAAATAAGCAATTTAGATTCATGAATAGTACAATAGTCAGAAAACGTGATGTCTGCCTTATGAAACAAAAATACAAACTTTTACAGATTGTATCATTAACAAATTACAATTTAAGCAAACTAAGTATTTTGTTAAACAACAATTAATTCATCTATATATAACAAACTACTTAAAAACGTCAATTATAGCTTTTTATCATATCAAGTACACCAACTACAAATATCTCATTAACTGATGTCATAGAGACTAAAATATACGCAACAGTCATCTGCAACTTTGTTTTAGCCCATATTTGTTTCCAAAAGTGTCCCACAAAGATATCGCAAATAGGCGGAATAATTACTTAGTGAGAAACGGGACTAAAATTTGCTAGCAGCTTATCTGCCGCCGCAGGTAATGTTCTGTGAACGCCAAGCTTTACTTTTTTTTTTTCAGCGTAATAGGCTTCCGCACTCGTAAATTTCTGAAAGCAGTCGAGAGGGCTTCTTGTTGAAAACGGGAAGGGAGATGGAAGTGACATCGTTCGTTAATCCCCGAGTAAATCCTAGTAAAAACGTTGTTCCACGAGATTCAACCCGCTTTTAGAGGATTGCTCTGTTAGATATTTTATGAATGTCACTTTTCTTTGTGGGTATCCATAAAGCTATTTGTAGGAAGCGCTGGTAAAAGAGATTACCTAACAATGATTTTGTCGTGGAAGTGTATGTAAAAGTCCAAACACGTGTAATGTGTTATATTAAATTATTTCAACATGTTAGATTTTGAGGCATTTTTAAATGTTTTCACAAAGAAAAAGTAAGGCCGGTTTCCATTGCGGTTGGAACTTTGAGGTTCAAAAAACCATTAATCACGCTTTCGACACAAAGAGCCAAATGTCTTGCCACCAGTTGTAGCCCTCTTTTATCAGATTGCGCAGTTACTTCAAAGGAAAGCATGCAAAATTTACAAAGATATCTGCCTGTGGCCCCTCAATTATCTCAGCAGGGGGTTAAAGCCAGGGACTTTGTCCCTTCGAACCAACCCGTGGAACCACTTCCAACCGCTTGACCACATCAAAGGATTCTGAATAGCGCCGCTCGAAACGACTTCCAACCAACCTCAGTGGAAACTGCATGTAAAATATTGTGCAAATTAAAGTGAAGAAAGCTGTAGGTGGATGAAATTTCTTCTGGAATATGAAGAAATGTAAATGTTTCTGTTTGTTCATGCAAAAATAAAAAATAATAAAACATTCATCAACGATATTTTATCTTCTTCTAGAAGATTTATATATTAGGTTTTTTATGAATGACATTCTTCTTTGTGGGCATTCATTAAGCTACTTGCAGAAAATGTTTGTAAAAGAGATTAACAATGATTTTATCGTGGAAGTTTAGTAAAAGTCAAAACAGGTGCAATATAACATTTTAAAGTATGTATTTTAATATATTAGAATTTGAGGCATTTTCAAAGTTTTTATAAAAGAAAAAAAAAAAAACGGAGAATAAGAATATGCATTAAAGCATGTACCTAATATAGCATTATACTATGACATTTAACCTTCCTACCCTGTTAAAAAAATTTTACGTTTTACCTGCATGGATCTAATCGACCCAGGTAGTAATATGGTTACTTAGACCGCAAGAAATTTTTTCTACACAATTTTTTTTTTTATGTGTATTATAACCATTTACTGTTCAGAATTAAAATCTTTGTGGGATATCACAAAATATTTTTAAAAAATGGGTCGAATCGACCCATACAGGGCAGGAAGGTTAAATCTCTTCGAGGAGATTGTTCCGTTTGGTAATTTATGTATGGCATTTCTCTTTGTGGGCATGCAGAAAGCTATTTGTGGAAAGTGTTGTTAAAAGTGATTACTAATTTTTATTTATTTATTTACTGTATTACTTATTTTATTTATTTACTTATCCTGGAAGTTTATGTAAAAGTTGAATTACGTGTAATGTTGTACCTTAAACTATTACAACACGATATATTATAAAACTGCATTATTAGAAATAAAATTCCATGTGTTTCCAGAAAAATGATTCCAATTTAGCTACATTCAATCTATATAGCAATCCTTAACTTCATCTAATATTTTTTCAATTTTTGCGCGCTATGTTTCATTTTTTTTTTTTTTTTTTTTTTTTTTTTTGCGGTGCCATTTTCGTAGTAAAAGCCGCTATAATGGTTGAATTTTGCACCAAACAAATTGGTTAGAGATGTATTTGTCTAATTTGCGCTCCCTCTCCTTCGTCTTTGTTGTTGTTGTGTGTGTGTGTGTGTGTGAAATATTGAACTTTTATTTTTAATAACGTGGTTATCAAGGAAAAGAAATCAAAGAAAAGAAACATGTGATAAAGTATTAGAAAGTACGTTTGTTGGATGTCAAGTATTGTATTAAAAACTATCAAATTATAGCGTAACATCTGCAAAATACAGTTTCTTGTTCACTGTAAATAAAGAACTGTAAATATTCCTATGTAAGAATAAAACCTAGTTAAACAATGTTTTACATTATCTAACCTGCTTCTAGTAGATTGCTGTGTTAGATAGTTTATGAATGACATCTTTCTTTGAGGGCATGGAGAAAGCTATTTGTAGAAAGTGTTGATAAAAGAGATTTCCTGACAATGATTTCGTTGTTGAAAGTTAAGAAAAAGATGAAACGCATGTAATGTGGTATCTTAAACTATTTCAATGAGAGATTAATTTTGAGACATTTTGATACTGGTTATGAAAGGAAAGAAAGTGATGAAAAAGAGGGTATATGTCTCGGAATTTTTTATTCAATATAAAGCAAAAGGCGAAATCATAAGTAATGGGAAAATGTCAATGAATAATCTTCCTGATATTTACAGAATAAATATTGAAAATTAATCCGACTACACGACTACTAATTATCGGCAAAAACTTAGTAAAAATATTAATTCAAAAACTTTCTTGATCACAGAACTGTTAGATAGTTTATGAATAACACTTTTTTTAGGACTAGCATAAAACTATTTGTATACACTTATGTATACACTTATTTGTATACACACAAAATAATTTTATTGAGAAAATTAAAATAAGGTAATATGTACATAGTGAGGTAGCATAAATTATTTTAATAAAATGTTAGTTCTTCAAACATTTAATACTAATTATAAAAGAAAAAAAAAATATTCGTGATTTTGTTAACTATATGAAAACAGAGAGAAAAGCTTTATATAAAGAGAAATGAATCGGCGAACGTAATGGCTTGTTAAGTACGGCAAAGTCTTTGGAAGTTTTTTAATCTGTTAATTATTGATTAAATCTAATAAAAATTATTTTACACGAGATTCAACGCGCTTCTAGAAAATTGCAACTTCAAATAGTTACTGAACGATAATTTCTTCACGTTCATCTATAACATTATTAGATGATTTCTAGAAAAAAAGTAATCTTTTAATAAAGGTTTTATTATCAAGGGTTAAACTAAAACACAAGAAACGTGTGCATTACATTACTTAAATCATTTAAACAAAAATCTGCATTTGAGTAATTTTAATACTTTTAATAATTAATATATATATATATATATATATATATATATATATATGAAAAAGCTTTTACTTTCATAGCTTTTTCCATGAAAAGATTTTTTTTATTAAATAAAAAATAAGCTTTAAAATCATAAATAAATGAAAAAAGAAAGAAAAAAAGAAAAAAAGAAATATCAGTAATTGAAACTTTTTATTAAATACAGAAAAGAAATCTTAAAGTGATCTCGACTGATTCCCCGAATTGCCGCGTCATATAATTAATTTCGAGACGATTAATGCTTAGATAATACATTCATGACGTTTTTCCTTGTAGGCATTTATGAAAGTTGTTCATTGAATATGTTGAAGTAGGAGATTGAATGACAAGTATTTTGTTGCTTAAGGTTTGAAAAAGATAAAAAAAACTTCAACGATTCATTTTAAATAGTTTCGTTAAAACATAAATATTCGAAATTTATTAATACGGATGATGTATACAAAAAATAATTGACAAGGATGGCATTAATTTTGTTGTTATAATTTAATTAATAATTAAAGTCACAAATATCTGACAGCAAGTGGGAAAGGATCTTGTTCACACCAGAATATACATTTCATCATCTCCAAGTAAAATTTGCTAAAAATATTATTTAACAATATTCTGCTCAGTGTGGGTGGTTCATTTTATTGTACAAAGTTAAGAATGTTTCTCAGTTTTTGGCATTAAATTTTAATTTGCAATTGAAATACGTGTAACATTATATTATAAAGTATTTCAATAAGGCATTAGTTGTTCGAAGAATTTGAAATGAAAATCCAAGTGGAGGAAATAGTGAAAACGAACTCATACGCAGCTAAGATATTGTTGCTAAATTTAATAAATAAAAGTAAGTTCGCGAATTATTTCTAAAAGAAAATTAATAGAAGCACTATTAGAGGTTAAAATAGTTTTATAATACAACCCTAAAGAAAAAGGTGTCAATTTTTTGTTACTATATATATTTCACTAACAAAAGAAAATCCAAATATATAAGTTATAATTTTTATAAAAAAAAAATAATTAGAAAGTAGGAGAAAAATATATAAAACATTAATAAATAACTTTATTCCGTTTTCTATAAAATACCAGAACATCAAATTAACTTTTCTTAAAAATTTAAAACGAGTATATGTATTATTTATTTATTTGTATATATATATATATATATATATTTTTTTTTTGGGGGGGGGGGGGGAAGAGGGATTAGATATAGTAGCTCCTGAATTTTAAACTAATAGGATATATGTTCCATGCGATTACACTCGTTACTATAGAAGATTACATCGAAATAAGACTATGGAGCACTGTGGACTTTGTTTTTAATTACTACGATAAGATATCCATCATTAAAATGAAAAATTGCCGGATATGAATTTCATCATTGTAATTTTTTAAATAGAGATTTAACATATTTGTAAAAAATTTGGTAATAAAGATTAGATATTTTAAGCTTAATATATAGATAAAATTTAATGTAAAATATTGTGATATTTAAAAAAAAAAATTTAAGCAATTTAAAGGTTTTCTAACTGAAAAAAAAAAAAGTTGTGTTTTAATTGACATTGTAAATATGGCTGTGTTTTTGTAACTATCTCTTATTTTATGTATTAATACTCGCTTACACACATATATATATGTTTATGAGAGAGATTGCATGTTCGCACAAATATCCCAAAAATAAACTATCCTAAAAATACCCTAAATATTCGTAAATAAATTATCCTAAGTATTATTATGATTTTTTATCCATTCAAAAGCAAAAGAAATCTTAAATTTAACGAACAATATTTTAAATTTTACTCACTCATAATATTTCAGAATTTTTAAAAATAAAAATGTAATTTAACTTTAGTAATATTTTTAACATAATAACAAAATATTACACGAAAGTTAACAAAACGCAAAATTAATATAATCCATTTATCCTCTCGTCCATCACCCCAATAACACACACATAAAAAGAAGAAAAAATTGATTTAAAATGTTTATTAGAAAATATTTATATAATTTTAATTATAAATATAGTTCAATAATGCTTTACGATAATTACAAAAAGTTATAAGAAAGTTAGTTAATAATACTTAAAATTAAAACTATTTGTATACTACACATATAAAAATATTTTTCTTATTGCTTATAAAAATCATTCCAATAATTTCAACAATAAATTTTGCTTAACAGATTTTTTTATATAATTACAAAAGTTTTAATAATAATAATAATAATAAATTTAATAATAATAACACGATTTGTATGACGCATCACAAGAACAATTTTTGTATTTAATACATATTTATTTTTAAAAAATCGATTTAACATTACCCTTTAGCATTGTTAACAAATTTAATTTTCAACAATTAATATTATCTAATAAATGTTCAACATAATTAAAATGGATAAATAACAATAGAAGCAGATATTCAAATTAGCACACTTAAAAGAAATTAATACTCCAAGAGTATAGTAATCTGTTTAGTACGTCAGCATGATTAATTTAGCACTTGATTAGAAATTAATTTTTTTTTATTTTAAAACATATTTTATGTCTCATAAAAATAAATTATTTTTTTATAAATTTTTATATATACATAATTTTATATAGAATTATTAAAAGAGATAATTTTTAGTACTTAATATCATCTGATAAATATATGGTAGGATTCAAAATTGATGCTAATAATAGAATCAGTTGTTCACATAACTAAATTTAAAGGTGATATTTATAATGAGTAATCCGATTTGTTTAGTCCGCAGAGATGGTTATTATCGTAGTTGATATAAGTAACTTCAAAAATCCATAAAACATATTTTAGACTTATTAATAACTTGTTAACATTTAACATTGCACATAATTCACTAATTTTCAGAAAAGAACTATAACACATTGCTTACAACAAAATCAAATACTTAAGATTGGCTGGCAAGATATAAACTGATCCTAGTTCAACAATATTTTTAACAAAATTTTAAAAGGTTGAAAGAAAAATATAAAAGCTAAAAAATAATATAATCTGCATAGCACACCTCAAAAAGAAAAAAAAAAGAAAAGAAAAGAAAAGCTCTTCTTTTTAATAATTGATAATAAGTACTAGTCAATATAAACTTATACTTTATGATTATTGAAAAGGTAAGTCAACTTCTAACATTTAATACCATCCAATAAAAAAATCACAGTGACAATAAAATCCTTTGAGTGTGTATAAATGATAATTTTTGCATCTGAGCAGATATTTTTGAGTTTATTAACTGGCAAGGCTGATTTTATTAAGCGGCAGCTTTAAAAGTAGTTTGCATTGATTTGATTCCGGTCCTGGCAATTTGATCAGATTAAGCGGCTGATTTCATTAACCAGTGAATTTATTAAGCGGCGGTTACTGTATATTATATATGTCCACTTCAATAATTTTGCTGTCGGCTGTAAATGACTATTTTCATATTTCATAAATTAAATAAAAGATTTTTTAACTGTGTTATTACTATCTATTTAGTACATTAAACATATTACCCCCCCCCCCCCCCACCTTTTAAAGCGCTAATCGTGATGATCTTATTTAAGGCCACTGAAGTTTTTAATTAATTTCTTGTAGTTCTTGTCGTTAGCATTTTTTTTTTTTTTTTCTCTCATTGATGAGTTTAACGATGACTAATTTGACATTGAAGGAAGAAAAGTTGGAAAAAAAAATTCCGTTAAGCAATGATTGTGTTACATTTTTCATACTTATTTCTTTTATAGCAATACGCCATTAATATTGTTTTGTTAAATAAATATTTGTCGAGTCATGATCTTAGTCTTATGCTGTTTATAAAAAAGTAAGTTGAGGATAAAAATTAGCGATCAAATAAAAATTTAAAAAAAAAATTAAAAATATGGATGTGCACTTCAATATTTTTGTTGACAATTGTAAATGACTATTTTCATATTTCATAAATTAATTAAAAGATTTTTTTAACTTGAAACCTTTTTAGGAGTATTAATAACAAATTATTTTTTTTTTTTATTTTTAACGCAATTTAATAATTTTCAAAAGCAATTACAAAGAATTATTCTCAATCAAATAAAATATTCCAGCATATTGTCTGAAGAATTTAAACTAATATTAGTTCAATATTAATTTTAATAAAATTATAAAATGTTATAAAAAAATTTTAAGTGTTAAAATAAAATAATACGATCTGTATAATGCAACCCCCCAAAAAATATTTTTGTATATATTAAGTTTTCACATAAAAAACATTTGAACATAAAATTATATCATAGATTTGTTTAAAAAGTCGATTATACTATCCTATATATGTCTAACATAATTACGAAGAGCTACTAGTAATAGAATGAGCAATTCGAATAGGTAAACTTAAAGAAAATTAATACTCCTAAAAAGTAATACAATCTGTTCAGTCCATCTAGATGAGTATTTTTTTATTTGATAGAGTAATTAAAAAATATCTAAAAAGGTTTTAGTTCTATTAATAACAAATTAATTTTCAACAATTAACATAATTAAATAATTTGCAAAAATAACTACAAAACATTGCCGACAATAGAACGAGATACTCAAGTAGATTGGCTGAAGAATGTAAACTGATCCTAAAGGTTATTACGATCTATTTAGTCCATCAAACATTTTTTTTTTTTTTTTAATCTTCCACTTTTTGAAGCGCTAATCGTGATGATCTTCTTATTAAAGGCCACTGAAGTTTCTAATTCATTCCTTGTAGTTCTTGTCGTTAGCATTATTTTTTTTCTCATTGATGAGTTTAACGATGACTAATTTGACATTGAAGGAAGAAAAACTGGGAAAAATCTTCTGTTAAACAATGATAGTGTTACGTTTTTCATACTTATTTGCTTTTATAGCTAAACGTCATTAAAAAAAATTGCTATTTATAAATTATAAAATATTTTTTATTACAAATAAATTTATTTATTTTCTTCTATTTATTAGACCATCCAAATAAAAGAAAAAGATATCGGTTAGAGTAGCACAAAACAATATAATGTTCAAAGTATACGATATTCATTTACGTAAATTATCGATGTGAACTGAAAATATACAATATACAAAAAACATTTTTATAAAAATGGTAAACATTTGAAATAAATAAAAATGAATGAATATATATTAAACATTTAAAAGATAAATCGTCTAATGGGTTTATCAACAAGAACGAGTTTAATGGTTCAAGTTTGTTTAATTAGAAAACAGGATTTAAAATGACTATAAGACCATAAAAAAAAAAAAGAAAAAAAAAAAAGAAAAGAAAGAAAGAAAAAGATATCGCTTAGAGTAACATAAAGTAATATAATGTTTAAATTATACGGTATTCATTTACGTAATTTATCGATGTGGTTTGAAAATATACAATATACAAAAAGCATTTTTATACAGTATAAAATGTAATATAAAATAATATAATGTTTAAAGTGTACGGTATTCATTTACGTAATTTATCGATGTGGGTTGAAAATAAGAATTTTTATACAGTATAAAATGTAACATAAAATAATATAATGTTTAAAGTACATGATATTCATTTACGTAATTTATCGATGTGAGTTGAAAACATACAATATACAAAAAGAATTTTTATGAAAATTGCAAAAATTTGAAATAAATAAAAATGAACGAATATAGTAAACATTTAAATGATAAATCGTCCTATTGGTTTATCAACAAGAACAAGTTTAATGATTCAAGTTTTTTGAATTAGAAAACGGGATTTAAAATGATTTAGTAGATAATAAGTAATCTTTAAAAAAAAAAATTCTCCATAAAATTATGTGCTGCTTAGCTACCGTCAAACACAGGTATTGGTCCTCGATAAGGACATTTATTTTGCGATAGAAATAACTGTTGCATTTCTGGACTTTTATACCTTTTAGATACATAAAAAATATTAAAGAAATTTTTTTTTTTTTTTTTGTAATTTCAAAAATCATTTTGTATAGTTTAAATTTTATATAAAAATTATAACATTTGAAATTTGGAAATCCGATTTTTTATTGACAACGCTTCGTAGATTCAAATATTTAATTTGAACTTGTAGCCTTAATTGATGCATTTGAATCTCTTTTAAAATCTGAGCTCAAATTGTATATGTAATGAAAAAACATGATATATACTTAAATTAATTACAATATGATCAAAAACAACATATGTAAAAAGTGTGAACTTGTAAAGTATTTTAGATTGATAAGTGATTCGCGCTGATGAAACTAGTAAAATTTTATATAAAATATGTTTAAAATATTTGGTTAAGAAAACAATTATTTTTTAAATAAAAAAGTGAAGAAAATCTTAATGCGCAAGCTAGTAAAATTAAGAAGCAATCCAATAATATAATAATAAAAATTTCATTAACAAATTATTATATTATTTTTTACCCTGTGATTGATGATTGTCCATATTTACTTTATCTTACTCAGAAGGTAAAGAAAGTATTGATTTTAGTTTAAATTTTTGGAATTGATATTTTGCTATATCTAAAAGTTTTAAGTCAACTGAAAACAAAAATTATTTTTTTAGTGGTTGGTCTGTGTGTCTTTGTGTATGTTTGCATCTCTGTTATCAATAAAACTCAAAACAAATAACAACAGGAAGTGTAAATTCGGTATTCTAAGATCGTATCGTAGTGTGATGATATTTTAAACTATTTATTGAAATCGAACAAATGTTTCGAGTACAGGTCGGTACCCATAAAAATATTTCAATACATTAGGTCTCTGGGAAAAATTACAGTTTAACATATTTATACTTCACTAAACAAAATTAAACTGATACACGTTCTTTGAGAGCACAAAATCATGTTTTTCATATAAAATGGATGAAAATAATTTATCCTATATTCACAGGGCTACGCAAAAGTATAAGAATATATTATTGCTATGTTTAGAAGTTGTTCGATAAAAACAGCCTTAAATGAATTATGAATGTCGCGTCAATGTTTGTACGTGTATTGGAGAGGGTCGTACTCATCTCACACAGAAAGGTAATAGTAAGTAGTATGATATTATTTCTCCTATTAAGATATGTGCTATGATCACATTAAGAGGTTTTAAATTTTTTAAGCTTTTGATTTATTAACATTACATGAAACTGACATTACAAAATCCTATGGCGGATATATTTCTTTTCCAAGTTTATGTGTATTAATAAATAATCAGCAGCCAACATGCTTACAAATGAACAAAACGTGATCTGAACACCTACTTGTCTAATTTGAACTTCGTATTGAATATTAGAACTTGAACAGCTGACTGCTAAACAGTGTCTAATTAACTAAACGTGAGACGTGTTTGAATGGTAGATGTATCACAATTTTGTTTCATATGTGTTTCACTCTATTCAAGGGAGTGATTAATGATGTCTCATTTAAAAATAACAAACATACATGTGAGAAACACGTTTGTGAGTTATATGTTCCTTTTTCTTCTTTCTTTAAAAAGAGAAGAAATAAAAAAGAGGATATGTATTTGTAACTATGCTATAAATAATGAGAAAGAAATATTATTAATTATTCATGGATTATAATATACTTTACATTTTTTTTTTCTTTCTTTAACTATTGAATTTATCAAAATATGTGTCTAAATTAGATTTATTTTGCACGAAAAATTAATAAATGTTAAAATATTTGTTGAAATTTATGGATACTAATTATATTATGAAATAACTCGATATATTATTCTAAGAAATAATTACAAATTTCAAATTTAGACGACAAATACAAATTATATTATATTCCTTGGCTCATATGTATATTAGAAATAGCATATGTTTTTAAAGTTTTAAAACACACTTATTAAATAAATAGCAATAATAACAATAATAATAATAATTATTATTATTATTACTGTAATTATTGTGAGAGCTCATAAAATATATTTTTTTTCTAATAGCCGTCGGATATAAACTGTTTACAAGAGTATTGCTTATTTACAATATTGTATATTTTCAACAGGCAATAACGTTTTAAAATATTGTTCACTGTTTTATACTGAACGTTAAATAGCAGTTTGCCAACCCTTTTCCAGCTTATTATGCTTTTTATATTGTATTCCAATTATCATACTCTTTATCCCTAAATGCAAAACTGTTATAGCTTTATTTTAAAAGTCAGTGAAATCTGAGGTAAAGTACGTGTGGAGACTTTCTTTAAATATTAAAAATTGCAACGTTTAATCTAAAATATGTATGGGCATTATGTTTGGGTTTTTGTTAAAGATGGTTCAAAATAAACTGTAATGTAGTATAATAAATTTTCTTTGCGTTTATTCTTCAATAACTTATTCTTTCCTTACTATTGCGTTTATCGTTATTAGTATTTCCCATTTTGCTAACTATTTATTTATAATTGTTAAAAGTGTTCAGTAGTGCAATAGTTTGTTTTATTGTGCCGAAAAGAAATATCTAATACACTAATGCATTAATAACTGAGAATAATTCAGTATGTTTAGAATAAGAATTGTTATAAGGATTTTCATAAGTAATGTTTATATTTAGTATTTAGAGAAAGTTTTTTTTTTTTTTTTTTTCTGCATTTTTTACTCGTCATTTTTTACTCTGCATTTTTTACTGCATTTTTTACATTTTTTGCTAGTCCAACCTCTCCTTAATAAAAATGGTCCACAAACTCTTACAGTTATTACAAGTTTTCCTCTACTATTCTACCCAAAGAATTCTCCATTAATATGACTTAACGGTTGCGGCTTTTAACACAAGTCTTTCTCCTTTTTCTTGTAAAGATCTAAATTAATTCAAATTCCTTTTACTACAGACTATAAGCTACTCCATAGAAGCATAATAGAATTCAACTATATTTAAGAAGGCCTCAACTGTTGCACAAAATAAGTGTCTCCAAAGTAACCAAGTGAAGCTCGACTCTACGCTTTTAGACTGTTTCATTTGTAATTGATCTGTGTTCAACTGTTTCATCTGTTTCATGTATAATAACTGTAACCGTAAGATGGTTCTTTTGTATAAATAAATCAAATGTTACTGTACTTCTAGTTAAAATGGCTCTGTCCTGGTGATACCCTGATCTGATGTTTAGGGCGAAAGGCCTTGACACGATGTAATTTTAATGATTTTAATTAAATGTATCGTTTTATACGTGTTTTACATTGAATTTTTTTAATAAAAATTGTGGTTTTCTAGAAAGACGCGTGTGTTTATGATGTCTCTATATGAGATGTAATTTTATATTTAGATATCTGATATGACACAATTTATCATAGACATGCATGAAAATCATTTGTGTATTTTTTGTATCGATTACAAATAAATTTTAGGGGTTATTATTAAACATAACGTTCCTTGGTATAAAAATAATAATAATAATAATAAAGCTCTTATTTTTTTTTAATTAAATTAATTCAGTTAATAAACTAATTTGTAATACAATAACTAATAAATTGCCCATTAATTTAAATAAATTAAATTTTAATAAAACAAATTCCATTGCGAAATTGCAGTTTTAGGCTGTCAATACAATTCTAGACTATATTAATTTTTACAAAAAGGCGGAAAATATTATGAATGTAACCCATGTCAATTTTAAATTATTCCCATAATAACAATGATGTTATCGTATCACCAAACACTTTTATTACAATGCTAATCAAAACCTTTTAATACTTTAATAAGTAAAGAAAATTATGAAATTCGATTGAACTTGTTTATTTATTTATTAAACAGTTTTAACTTAAATATTTTATTAAGTTTTTAAGCAATTAGATAAAAAATTATCTTTCTCAAAATCTTCTAGGGAAATTAAAATCAATTAATGTTTATTTCTTTTAAAATAATCGTATCGAACATAATTTGGAAAAATATTATTTATATAGTCATGTTTTCAAAGTATTTAACACATAATGTTGTAACATCTATCAAAACCCAAGGCTATGTTTATTCGGCGAAAACGCCAAGGTTGTCGAAAGAACTGATTAATAATTATCTCTTATCTTTATGTGTAATAAAGGGCAAGCATTTAAAGAAACTTGTTTTTCTTTTTTCGCACGAACTTCCTAATTTCAATTTGCCTTCGTGTTTCAGAAACTAGTTTTTAATATTTATTTACAAGCTGTCAAATTAATGTCAACTCTGATGGTGTATGTTTAAACATAATTATCATCTGCTTGTCTGATATTTTTAAGTTGAATGTTATTCATAGCTTTGTGTTTCAATATTAAGTCAAACGTATTTTTATTGTTAGTTTAAGCCTATTGTTCGCAATATTTGAAAGACTTATATATATATATAATATATATATATATATATATATATATATATATATATATATATATATATATATATATATACAGTCGGCTGCAAAATTATTCGAGCACTAGCAATAATCCCTGTCTAAAAAAAGTACACTTAATACTGCTTAGTTAAATAAATCCTTATCGAGTCATGTTCTTAGTCGGTCTAAGAACATGATTCGACAAGGATTTATTTAATAAAACAGTCTTAAGTGTACTTTTTTAACATAGGAATTATTGGCTAGTGCTCGAATAATTTTGCAGCCGACTGTATATATAATGTATATGTTGGTTATTGTAAAACTGGTGTAACGCCATTTTCCTTTATTTTTTTCCTTTAAATACGTATTTATTTTTTCTTAATTGTATCACATTTAGTCATATCTTTTATTATAAAAGTGAAGGGAGTCTACTAAGTGCATTTAAATCCCATAAATGTCATTACTTGTTTCTCCAGAGAACTAAAACTTCTAAATAATCAGTACAGCAGTGAAGTTTCTAAGTTACTTCTAATTAATTTTCTTATAACTTATAAATTCTTATGGCATTAATTTGTATTAAACACTAAATAATAGATAACACTGACTGAATACTTGCATTGTTTTCAGGATACACAAATTTGCAAAAAGCAACGTTATTTCAAAATACATACATTTACAAGGAGATAATTCACTTTTACAATAAACTATCCATATATTTCTTCTAATAGGCATAGTCTTGTAGTATACAGATATATATATATAATAATTACAAAAATCAAAAAGACTAAATTTTAAAGTAAATAAAAACTATATGTTTCGAGCAAAATGTCGCATCCATACTTTAAAGAAAGTAATTTTGTACCCCGGGGGGTAAACGACACCATGTCCATTATTTTTCTGTGTGTGTAAACAGAGTTAGCGCATTTTCTACTTTATTACATTAGTATATTATGTTATTAATGTGTTAAAGTGTTATAAAACAATTTTTGCTAATTACAAAGATGCATGCATTTATAGTTGAAGAAAATAAAAGAGTTACTCTCCTGGTAAATTAGAGTTTCGTGACATGGTGTCTTTTACCTCCGGAATATAGAATATAGAATTTTTTTTTTTTTTTTTTGCAATGCAGTTTGCAGAGTTGTTTCTTATTAATTTAAGACAGTTTTATTCTGATTTCAGATATTTGTTGATAAAACTCATCCAAGATTATGTTAAAGTATATAACCTCAATAAGTTATACTTTAAAAGAAAATATTTAGTTTTTTATTCACAATATTTATTTTTAACAATTTGAAAATGGTCGGAATAAAAAATAGAGTTTCGATGTAACTAAATATTTTCGCTGTTTTCGTATTTTATGGAAAATAAATCACCATAAATTAAGATTAAGCTGTTTATAACAACGATTTTTTTTTTTTTTTTTTTTTTTTAAGATTCTAGTTTCAATATATGTAGTTATAGCGTGTCACATTTATATAAATATTATAGACACATTTTAAAGTACAATTATCATCTTTTTTTTCCGAAAATTTTAACGATTAAGAAAAGAAAAAAAAAAAAAACTAGTGTCCGAATCATATGCTTTTTCATACTATTTAAAAAAAGTTACTTGTTATAATGCTATATAAAATATATTAATAACCTTAATACAGAACTATTAACGTTATTATAAAATATAAAAAAGAATAAAAAGAAAGAAAGTAAGAAAAAGAAAGAGTGATACTAAATCGAATCTACTTTATGTGTATGCCGCACAATTATTACGGAGTTAAAAGTTATTTATTTATTTATATTTATTTATCTTATCTTATCTTATCTTATTTTATTTTATTTTATTTGTGTGTGAGAGAGAGAGAGGTGTGTGTCTCAGAATTAGTTTTTATGCTGTAATTATATTGTGTTTTAATTGCGTGCGAGTTTTAAATATTTTGTATTAGTAAGGTTATCTTTAAAGCGAAAGTTTCGACGACCGTTATCATCTGATTCGATTAATTGTGTTAAAGTTTATCGCCTTTTTTTTTTCTTTTTCTTTGATATATTATTAAAATCATTTATGTATGAAAGCAGGAAATGACGAGAGAAAAGTCCAAGAAAAGTTTTCAAACAAAGAAGTATATAGCAGTTATTACAAATAGTTTGTTTTTATGAAACTTATAGTTAACGTGGTGAAAGACATTAAAAATTTTCCTTTGATATCATTGTCTAAGAAATATGCAAATTAGCATGCATGTTCACTGAAAGACTGAAATGTATTAGCATTAAATGCATTAAAAGTTCTCCAAACCTATCTTTTTTTTTTTTTTTTTTTTTTTTTTTTTTTATTCAAATTTTTAATTTTTTTCAAAAATTTTCCTTGAATTTACATTGTCATAGTTTATCAATATATTCTAAAAATTTGTGTGCATTAATTAGTAGATTGCTTGGTGAGTTAACTTTTTAAAAAAATATTATCGTGTTTGTATGTTAAAAATTTGCATGAAATTTCAGCATTCAAACATAAAAATATTTTTAAAAAATTAACTTATCAAGCAATCCACTAATTAATGCCCCAAAAATGCCCAAATATTAATAACTATATCAATTTAAATCAAATTAAAAAAAAAAAAAAAAAAAATCAGTCGCATGGAACATTTTACAAATTTTCAAATAATAATAATAATTTTAATTTTTAATTTTTTTTTAAATCATTTTAATAGTTTTCGAGAAATTTTAATGAGTTTAGTATTGATACATTCCAATGCACACGTATTCAAAATTTCAAAATACTTTGACAGTAATTTGAAAAGACCGATTTTTAACGTCCACATCCCCTTAAATAGTACAAATATGGTGGCAATTATTAGATAGCTAATACTTTTTGCGCACTATAAAAATGTTGTCCTTAATTGAACCTACAGTGTTTAGAATTATAACGTGATGAATACTTTTACTATAATTTGGTGCTTTCTTTAAATGAGTTTAATATTGATACATTCCAATGCACACGTATTCAAAATTTCAAAATACTTTGACAGTAATTTGAAAAGACCGATTTTTAACGTCCACATCCCCTTAAATAGTACAAATATGGTGGCAATTATTAGATAGCTAATAATTTTTGCGCACTATAAAAATTTTGTCCTTAATTGAACCTACAGTGGTTAGAATTATAACATGATGAATACTTTTACTATAATTTGGTGCTTTGTTTTCATTAAGTAAATAATGATAATAATAATAAGCACCAAATAAATGTAAAAGAAGATTTCACCATCTTACGGTTTCAGCTAATGAAGTATCAAGATTGGATTAAACCTAGTATATTGCAGCAACTGTAGAAACAAATTTTAGTTACCGTAGTAGCCAAATTTTTAACAGTGTATTTAAAAATATTAGCAGCCAAATTTTTAACAGTATATTTAAAATATTTTATGTTTTTATTGTTTTTATAATTTTCTCGATAAGTAAGATATAAACATTTTATAAAAATAAAAATAAATAAATTCTTTATAATTATGTAAATATTATATCGTATAAGTAAAAACTTAAATGAAGAATTAGAAGCCAATATTTAAGAATATTTTATATTAAAAATTCTGCCTGTTAAACATTTATACTAATAAAATTAAACAAATAAATATATTCTTTATAGCGTTAAAAAATAATGTTACAAAAATAAGACCTAAAATCAACGATTTTTCTGTCAGTATTGTGAGTAAATTATTTTATAATATTGCATAAAAAAGAAGATAATTACAGTACTGAAATATTTACACTCGTTACAGCCATAAAAATGGTAAACTGAAATATATATTACAAATACAGTCGAACCTCGTTAACATGAATATCAAAGAGAATAAAAAAATCGCGCATGTTATCAGTAGTTCATGCTATCAGTAACTCAGAAACTAATCTTCATTTTACAGGGATTGTGGAAACAGTTCATATTAAAAAAAATTCACGTTAAGAATGTTCATGTTAACGTGGTTTGACTGTATTAATTATCACCCTTATTTCTTCGGTTGATGCATAAAATGAAAAAAAAAAAATCCTTATTATCTTTGAATCTAATAAAAATTGGCTAACATAATTTAGAAGAGGAGGGAGATTCTGGTAGGTCATGATAACGCCTGTCTGGTTTTTCTTTTAATACGTCTGTGCTTGGACCACCCTGCGTACAGGGAAACTTCTGTTTAAAAGAACACCAATGTATGTTAAAGAAAAAAAAAAACTTTTCGTTACGCAGGTGACTGCGTCATATATTATTAAAAAACTAATAAATCAAATACAAAGTAAATTTACTTGTTTTTTAATTATTATTATTATTATTATTATTATTATTATTATTATTTTAAGTGTTAAAAGCCTATAATTTTTAGTTTAAAATTACATCACGTGTTTAGCTTTATAGACCATATGGTATAAATTAAAACGAATAATAACTGATTCACAAAAGGAAAACTTATTCAATTAGCTATATATATATATATATATATATATACACACACACATCGTGAAATTGTACCTCAAATTCTAAAATCCTTGATTTTTTTTTTTTTTTTCACTTATTACCTAATTATCAAAATTAATTCAATTAAAAAAATAATTTCACTTTCTTAAACTTTCCAACAGACATGTATATTTAAAAAAAAAAAAAAAAAAAAAAAAGTAATATTGTGCACATTACTGCTGCATTTTTTCTGTACTTTTCCTAATAAGTTAATTAATGTAATAGCCTCAACTAGAAAAAAAAAAAGTTCAAGTTATTGAGGATAAAGAATTCTATTAGGTATGCACTCATATGCATTCAAAAATATACTGTAAATTAATACAATCCAAATTATTTCCTAAAATGCTTGAAAAAGACAATAATATACAATTCATGAAGGATGAAGAATTCCTATACCCATACTCATTAGCACAAACGAAAGATGGCAAAAACGGAATACTATCCAAATCATTTTATGTTTAATTCCAAATAAATTAATTAGTAAAAGTACCTCATCCAGTACCTCATAAAGAAAATGTTAGGTTTTTCCAATATGTATACACTCTTACACAAGGAAAAGTATCTGTAAATCAATGTAGCCCAATTTATTTTCTGTTATTATTATTATTTTTAATAAGATTATTAGTAAAATTGCCTCAACTAGAAAAAGAAGACACATATATGAAGAATTTGAATAAGTTTTAGTGCACATACATACAAAAATTGTGCTACAAATCAGCACAAAACAATCTTCCAATATGTTTGCACTCCACACTCACAGTATTGGTGCTATAAACCAATATGAGCCTTTCATTTTTCTATTCAAAGACTAAACATATAAGAAAACAGGGGAATACTTTACATTGCTTTATGTTTCTAAATAAAACATTCTAAAAGACGCGAAAAAAGGGACATCAAAAGTCCAGTTAATTTTATAAAAACCAATGGATGAAAAAAAGAGCATGTGCTTTATTGAATGTAAAACTTTAAATATATTTAATGAAATGATGTAGTAGAAATTTTAAATAACATCGGATATGCCATACATAGCTCTTAAACTACTATACTTTTTCGGACATAATTAGAACTGTGAAGAGAGAAAGTTAAAAATCATTTTTAAAATAATTTTTTATTTTGAAAAAAAGAAGAAAATTACGGAAATACATTAAGCGGGCCGTAGCAAAAATTACGGTTAACAGCATATGTATAGCTGTTACAAATTATTTCCGTATTAAATAAACATTCATTTTAAATACATAAAATTTCTATTTAAGAAACACACTAACATTTAAAATAATAATATTCGTAGTAACAAAAAAAGGTGTATAAAAAATTCAAGTTCATAAACTAAAACTTTAAATAATGGATTAGTATTATTTTGCAAATGCAAGATAGAGGCATGAATAAATTAGGGATCTTGAAGACGGGCAAGTTAAATTAATACATATCTACAATTTATTCTTAAGTCCTTAAGAGATGAATAGTAAAAAAAAAAAAAAAAAAAATCCTCTGTTTTCGGAAAAAACAATATACTTCTAAAAAAAGATGAATATTATTCATCAACTGAAGGGGGGAGGCAGGGACAGCCTTTTAAATAATCCAGGTGTACAATATTTATGAATAAATTTTTGAATTTTGCTTATATCATGTTACAATTATTATTATAATTTTAAAATGCATGTTAAAAACTTTTGCGCAAAAAACATATATTGTTAAGGTAGTAATGATGCAAAGAATATGTAATTAAAAGAGAGAGAGAATACTTTATTGATAATATGATTCTTCTTCTTCTTCTTCTTATTATTATTATTATTATTATTATTATTATTATTACTACTACCGTAAAAAGAGATAATTTATAAATTTAATTAGACAAAATAATTTATGCATGGAAAAAAATTAAATTAAATTAAATATTAACCAGTATATTTTATATATCTTAATTTCCTTCTCCTTTTAAGATAACTGTTTAAAATTATACTTTTAGAAATTCTCACGGTAGAAGCACCTAAAAAGTACATCTTGTTAAATGAGCAACGATTAAAATAAAAAAGGTGCAAGGAATACAAAATTAAAAAAGAGAGGGGGGGATATTTCTTTCATTATTATTTTTATTGTAGGAAAAAGAGATCATTTTTAAATTTCTTTAGGTAAAAAAAATAAATAAATAAAATAAAAAATCCCGTGCGTAATATATATTATATAAATATACAGTTTTTTTTTTTTTTTTTTTTTTTTTTAAGAAATATATTAACCAATATATTTTCGTATATCTTAATTCCTTTCTACTTTTATAAATTATCCCGACTGACTTACGAAAAAAAAAAATATATATATATATTGTTACATAGGCACCGATAAAAGAAAAAGAAGGGGGGGGGGGGCTGCAAAAAATAATAATTAAAAAAGAGAAAAATATTTTTCTGATTATATGATTATTATTATTATTATTATTGTGGGAAAAAGAGATCATTTAAAAATATTTTTAGACAAAGTAATTCACGCGTGTTAAAAAAATAATAATAATATATTAACTAATATATTTTCTCATGTCTTTATTCTCTCCTTTTAAAATAAATATTTAAAATTATAGAAATTATCTCGGCAGAGTCATTCGGAAACATTTGGGAATAAATTTTAAAGAAATTTTTAAAAAGAGATTTTTTTTTCAGTAATTTATACTAAAATTATAAAAATTTCTAAATATTCGTAAACATGAAAAAAGAAATCCCAGAAAAAATGGGAAAATATATAGAAAAGAGTGTAGGATTTTATTTTGTGCTTTTTTTTTTTTTTTTTTTTTTAGTTAAAATAGTGAATAGTGGTTAAATAAAGTAACTAATATTCCTTTCCTTAGAACTATTAAAATTGCTTCATTCTTAAAAAAAAAAAAAAAAGAAAAAGAAAAAGAAAAAAAGAAAAAAAAAATCATTTTATTGTTACTTTATATGTAATTCGATAAAATAATAATTGAACAAAATTTGTGATAGAAATATATATATTTAATTAATATATTGGATAGCTACTACTAGTAAAAACAATTTCAGACTATTCATTCGAAAAACACAAAGAAAGTTTTCTAAAAGACTTTTTTTAAATATAATTTTTTATTTCACAAGAATAGGAATAGAATTAAATGCATATTTTTTATTAAAAAATAGAGAAATTCTTTTATGTCCCATTACAAAACAAGGGCAGATCACACAGTCGGAAATTATAGATACAACTTCCAAGAGAATCTTTTGAATAATAAGGTGTCAGTTCAGGGAAAATAATGGAGGTGGGGTTAAATAAGTGATTTTTTCATTCTGAATATGTCAAATATATTACCCCCCCCCCCCCCTTTTTTTATTACAACCCTTCCCCCTCCAATCCCCTTCTACTAAATATGCATCGCTGATCAATCAGTCACTCCTTAGAGAAATTTCTGTGTAGTATATTCATTTACGAACTTGTTACGTTTTAAATTTCCAAATTCATTTAAATAATAAATAATATTATAGATTTTTAATTAAAAGTCAATTAAAATGGTTAATTTTCTTATGATTTTAATTCATTTACGAGCTCGTTATGTTTAAAAATGCCCAGTTTATCAAAATAATAAATGTTAGAAAAGCTTTAAAATAAAAGTCAATTACAGGAACAAAATACTTTAATATATATTTTATATTTTAAACATGCTAAATAATGCTAAACACTCCTTTTGTTAATTATATATAACATGTTGCGATTGATAACATAGCTGCGAACTTGCACGTTTTCTTCTTTTTTTTTTTTTTTCCCCTTTTTGTTTTGTACCGGAAATTTTTAATAAGTTTTTTTTTTTTTTTTTTTTTTTTAAAGAAATACTGGTGTAAACCGTACAAGTTGACACCTATGTAATAATAATAGATTATTAAAATATCTTTATTTTTAGTTATAAAATATTACTAATTAATGAAATAAGCATTATATCATCTTCAAAATATGCATAAAAGCAATCAATTTTAATATTCATCAAGCTTTTATTTTTCTATGTTTCTAAAAAATAATAATGCATGATATTAAATTTAAACGTTTTATTTCATACATGTATATATATTTTTAATGTTTCATTATTTTTCATAGACTTTTAATACTTTATTTATTTAAGTATTTATTTATTTTCGTAATTTTTGAATGCAAACGCACTCCACATGATTTTGAATTAAGAATTCAATGATAATTTAAATGTTGCCTGTATCATATTAATTAAAAAATGTCAGTTTTTTTTTTTTTTTTTTTTTTTTTCCAGAATATTATTAAAAGCTTTTATTAATAATACTAAAAATATTTATTGAAAATGTATTAACTCTTGTGATTTTAAGAGTTATAATTATATATTTTCTCTTCTTTAAATAATAAGAATTGTTACACAAAATAGTGACTTAGCTATTCTTTATTATTATTATTCAACATGATTTCAGTAACATACGTGTATACATGAATGAAAAATAATTATGAAAAATTTATCGATCTGAAAAATATTATTAACCAATATGAAAATTTTAATTTCTTTTCATTAATAAAAATTTCCTATAAAGTATATTTCTTTTCTAACATAGTAATTGAAGTTTGAAATTTTAAAATATAATCAGTTATTTAACTGTAAGAACACGGAGATAAAATATATAAATTATTTAATGGAAAAAAAAATAGACGTTTTTTAATGAATCCTTGTGAATTTTATAATTTTCTTTATCCTTAAATGAATAATAATAGTTTTTTAACAGCTATAAACAAATATTTAATAGTTAAAATTTTCTTATTTGCTATATCACGCAAAGCATTAAAAATTTCTTCGATAGTATACATATAGAGCTTAATTTATAAAATAATACAAAACATGAAATTATTTAGGGTAAGAGTAATAAATATAATGATATTTTTAAAACTTATGCTAACCCGTTAACGCCCGAATTAATTTTGCAAAATATTATTAGCTGATTATTTCACTTCTAAATTAATATAGACAACTGACAGTAAAATATATTAACTTAAACAATTCTTCTGATAGTTTTAAATTTAAAGTCTATCTTCATTTATTGACGTTTATTGTTCTAGCGAGGAAACTTCGAGATAGAAAAACTTTGAGATAACAGATTAATTTCGTATTATATGTTGACAAAGATCTCGAAAGTTAAGTATTATAATATATATTATTATTCAACTTGATTTAAGTTAGTGTACCTGCGCAAATAGCAAATATATGCACAAATAGCAAATATATAAACTATGACACAAAATGGTTAAACTTTTATTGCTGAATTTTTAGGATTAAGTTCAGTCTTTTTACATTACATCTTGTTTATGATAGACAATTCTTTTCTTCGATTAAAAAGAAAAAAAAAATGAAAGAAATATTTTTGTACTACTATCTTATATATACAGATTGAACTTAAAACGAAATCAGGCCGAGTATAAGAATATTATACAATAACAGGCACAATTCGTAATTACCTAATCAACATTTAATAAATCATCACAATAATCCTAATTTAATTAAGTAATCAACATTTTAATAATCTCGTATAAGTATGGCAACTACTGCATTAAAAAAAAAAAAAAAAAAAAAAAAAAAAAAACTGTTTCTTTGAATATATGCTTAAATGGGTTCAATATAAATAAGTAAGTAAGTAAACAAAAAGTGAAAGAGGTATTCATAAAATAAGAAAAAAAGAAAAATCCTATGAGAAAATCCATACTTTTTTTTTTCTCCATAGACCAATAAGATATAATACATTTATAAAGATTTTTTTCTAAAACGTTTTAAATGTTTATAGAATAGCAAACATAACCAAATTAGAACATAATTTACTAAACATTTAATAGTTTTCAGCACTTTGATAACTGACATAGATTTCAAACTTGTTTTCTTTTAATCCATTTGAATACTTGAATATTAAAAATATTTTTGAGACAGTACTATTAATCTGTTTAAAATAAAACATCCTCATCCATTGGCTATCATTAACTTTTTATCAAAGAGCTTTTACATTTCCATTATTTGATAATTATTTGGTTACAAAATATCGACTACATATCAAAGTGTTGACTAATATTTCAAAATTTGATATGTTGTAAGTTGTAAGAATTGAGAAAAATGATTTAAATATATTTATTTATTTATTTATTTAAAAAGTATCTTAAATATTGCATGAGAAGTAGTTTTCTCACCATAAATAATATAAACCAATACAACAGAAGAAGTAAACATTATAATTATACAGCAGTATAGAAACTATTTGCAAGGTTTCGCAAGCTTTTTTTTTTTTTTAGAAAATTTAAAACCTATACAAATTAAATTAATTTATCAATGTGAAATAAATAAATCTTAAATACAATATCATAAATCTGTTTATTTATTTAATTATTTAATTATCTTTAAATTCTGGTTTAAAAAAATTATAAATATAGATTATTTGATTATCGTCCTCAGAAAGCACTATTGTAAAAGTCACAATTACATCATAATAATAATATAGTATGGTTGTTACAATTATTTCAATCCATTGCATTTTTTAAGCATAACTAATTGGTATAATTTTTTTAAAGTACAATATATAAAATATCTTAATATTGCATTCATGTTCAAGAAAAGTTATCATATCAATGTTTTATATATCCATATCTTATGTAATATACTTGTTTTTTTTTTTTTTTTTTTTTTTTTCCAGGAAAATAATTTCTTCACCACACCACAAACAGTTTTTCATAGCAGTAAATGGGTTCAATTATCTGCTTTTTTATTGCCTACTATACCAAAGAAATACTATGAAAAGAAGTTAAAGTTTTTTGGTTACAAAAAGTAAGTAAATAAATAAATTAAATTAAATAAATAAGTGAAAAATAAAAGAATAAAAAAATTCTACAAAAGTTGAAACGTAATTATTTACTTATTTGTTCATTTATTTGTTTATTTATTTTTATTTTATTTTATTAATTAATTTATTACTGTAGTTGTTGTTACTTTACTATTAATAAATATTTATTTTATGTTTAAAGCATCTTTCTCAACCAATATTTTTAAAATAAATGTTACCAATTATTCTAAATATAATTCACTGTTTATATAGACAGTGCCGGTCTACAGTATAATGCATTCAAATGCACGTTCCTAAAAGTAAAAGTTCTTTGCATACAATAACGAATGCAATTAAAATTTAAAATCGAAACAAAATATGTTTTTTTAAATTATTTTCATGCAAAGGAATCATTTCATGGAATACAATAAATCACAATTTTCTGGTGGTGGGATTTTACTTATCCATTTCAAACTATGCATGAATAAAATAATAATAATAATAATAAATAAATAAAATGAAATGAAATGAAAAATAACTCTTGGTAAATTTTAAGACTTTTCTCAATCATAATCTCATGAATTTTCATTAATGACATTGCGAATTATTTATTATTTCTGAAAAATGTTTACATACAAGACCTTTCTTCTCAAGGGGCTAAAGGCGAAAACACCCTGCCCCCCCCCCCCCCGACTTTATAACAGGTATCACAAATACGCTGCATTGCCTTCTGAAATTTAAAGCATTTTACATATATCCAAAATTCACTTAGTGAATTTTGAATATATGGCAAAATGCCTCCCTCCCCTCCCAATTTCGCCCGGGCCCCCACTTCTGTATGTCTATCCCTGGTTCCACAGTTAAAACTCAAAATTTTATATATTAAGTTACACACACAATATATACGTATATAAAGGATTTAACGATTTTAAGGAATAAGTGTCACTGACAGAATTCAAGACTTTCAACGAATATTTTCAGAATATTTACGGTAATTCAAAAAAGTGTATGATTTATACAAAGAGATCATATCATGTAGTTTTTTATACGCATTGAAAAATAATTTGAAAAAAAAGCATCCTTCGTTGCTTAAAATAGAGCATTTTGATTTGGTTACAAAATAGAGATAGAGAGAATGCATTGTGACTTACCTATCTTTCGCTTCAGCAGCTCTGTCTCTTTGTCTACGATTTTTGAACCAGTTGCTGACTTGCGTTGTAGTCAGTCCAGTCGCTTCAGCTAGTTCTCTTTTTTCTCTTGGAGATGGGTATGGATTATGGGCATACCATTCCCTTAAAATGTTCCTTGATTTTTCCTTAAAACAATAACTAGTCTCTTCCCCATCCCATATAGTTCTAGGCAAAGGAAATTTCCTCCGAATTCGATATTTGCCAACTGCCCCTAGTGGTCTACCTCTTAGTCTTTCGGCTTCTATATAGTGAGCCTTCAACCAAAGAGCTTGCAATTTTGGATGAGATGCGGGTGAAAAGTTATGACTTTCTAGAATCCTATAGAGTTCTTTAAAGTTTCCACGATGAAAAGCCACTAAAGATTTTGCTTTTAGAACACTTTCGTTTTTTTGCAAATGTTCGCAGGCTGGAAGTGACCATAGAAATCTACCCAGCCTTTCAATGTTACCGGATTGCTGAAGGACTTCACATACACATGCTACTTGTTCTTGGGTGAAACCAAATGATGGCAACATGGGACTTGGACTTGCCGGATTGACAGCCCCTGTGCAGGAAGATGGTGTGGGTATCATTCCCGCCACTGTTGGCAGCTGAGAGGCCAGCGCAGCAGAATCGGTTGCCATGTGGCTGACAATCATTAGGTCTTTGTTTTCGTCGACCAAATGTCCGGAAGGGGCAAGAGAAGAAGGGTGATGGCAGTAATTGACCCGGTCCCAGTCCCGATCCGCCAACGTACAGACAGGACGTAGTAGAAAGCGGGAAGCCAGCTTGAAGTAGATTAATGAAGATCTCTTTTTTTCTTGCTTGATATCTTCAGCCAACTTCTATCCGTGGTAACAAATGCATTTTCTATAAGTGAGTATTTCAATATTTTTTGGAGCAATGTCAACAAATCAAATGCGTTTTGCAAGATCTACAAGTTTTTTGATTGACGAAATTGAAAGTATTGGTATTTTTATTTTCATATTGGTATAATATACACTTATACTGATATTTGTTTGATGCTGTGCATTAATAGTTGGATTTTAAAATGTTTGTTTACATCATAAATTTTTATTAAGTTCATCATTCAACTATATCATCAAAATCTCTTTAAAGACAGAGATGAATAGAATTTAACTATAAATATCTTTCACTTTTTTTTTCTAATTCTGTAAAAAATTGAATAAATTGAGGAAGCTATGTGGACAAGATCAGGTGCTTAAAATTGCTTCACAAATGCAAACTTTCGTTGACCGCGAATGCTGACTGCGAGTGTCTATCAATCATTCAAAAAAACCCGATTACGTTCAACAAATACCAAATCTATAATAAAAAACCAGTCCACGGCTACCGAGCGCAAGTGGAAGAAAGTTGTCTGACCAGGTACAGCCAGCAAACAACAGCAACGGTCGTCTGCAGAAAATTGGCGTTAAAATAGTCAGCCGTGAAAATCCCCTTGGCGGGCCAAGTTTCGTCTGAGCTAGCGCTGAGTGCGCCGCTTGAAGAAGTCCCACTAGCAGCTGATTCAAATTGATGTTATCGTTTACCAGCAGCGCGTCAGTTTTGTTATGAGAAGAGATTTTCGCGTTGTTGATTGGTTGACGGTAGTGATGGCGGACTGGGGCGTTGCCATGACGACGCTGCCAATCAAACGTTCATAAAACTCCGCCTTCAGTGGAGGTTTGCCGCTAAGTAAGGATACCCACGGAGTTAAATGAAGACTTGTCAGCAATTTGCGTTAAATCTTCTCAGTTGCTTTTTCCCTCCCTCTCTCCGTTATTAGTAACTGGAGGCTTGTAAAGTAGATATTACTTACAGCTTCATATTTACTGCGTTAACTTTAATTTTTATGTGACGGCTAGATCTTAAAGTTGAATAACCAAATTAATTTGTGTATAAAAAGAAAAGTAATATCATTTTTAATGCTCATTTTCTCGCTTAAAGAATTTTTAATAATTAAGGAAAATATTTCTTTGCGTATTTAATTTTTATAGAAAAGGATTTAAACCATTAATCTGTTTTTTAAATGTTATTTACGTTAGATTAAAATAAATTTCATCATTCTGAGTTTTATTATTTAGTAATTTCACGAATATATATGTATATATATTTAATTTATTATTATTGTTGAAGGATAAATGTCATGAATATTAAACTGATACGTAAATGTATCAATAACAATATAATAATAATGAAATTGATTTTTTTTAATTGTGTTTAAATAGCTGTAAATTAGGTAATTGAAACAGAATATAATATTTATTTAATTTTATTAAATTAATATAAAATTTGTAATAAATTAAAATGCAGGCCGAAAATTTGTATTGACATCTATATATTAATAGGCAAGCATGAAATTTGCGGTACATTTTAACATATTAATTATGGGAGTAGAGGATTCAAAATAATATCATTCGAAAGGTATTATTAGCCAGATGTGCAAATACAGAAATTATTTTCTTACGATGCCAAGAAGGTATTTAACAATGCTTTTATTTTCATTTTATGTTATTTATTTTATTTTTATGCATTTTTTCATTTCATCCATGTACGCCTTTATATTGAAAAATGCCTAACATAGAAAGTTGTTAAATCTGGCAATTTCTGAAAACTCAAATAAAGCCATAAGCCATAGACACAGTAATTTGTATAATGTAGCAACACTATACTCTCGACTACAGATTTTTTATTCTAAGAGAAAATAGCCATTAGATGGTAGAAATTTGAGGGAATGAGTGGTAGATCGCAAGTTTATACGGTTGAAAATATACCCAAGTTTTAAAAGGATATGGTTTATGAGAGTTCTAATTTTTTCTAAATCTAATTTCCTTTTTCTTATCTTTCTTTTTTTTTTTTTTTTTTTTTTTTGGAGGGGGGGAGGGGAGGGGGATTTACGTGATCTCTGATTTGAAGACATATTTTTAAACAAAAACATAATGAATTCCAATTAACTGAAATTGACTAGTAATAAAAAAAGAAAAAGAAAAAAAAAAAAAAAAAAAAAAAATAGATTGATCATTATACGCAAGCGAAGTGATGACATCACTGACCGTCTATCGGGGCAAGCAAAAGATTTCATATGTTAATCGTCCATTGGATTTTTTTTTTTTTTTTTTTTTTTTTTTTTTAACATTAAGGAAAATTATCTCCCGATTTCAATCCCCATATATGGGTATAGTTATATAAATGTTACGTTAAGTGAGTGTTACTGTGAGTGTTAAATTGAGTTATTTTTTTCTGTAAATTCTTAAAATTTTAATTTTAAATTACAAAACTCTGGAAAAATAAAATGACAGAGTTTTATTTTCGAATTTAACCATAAACATTTAATTTCAATGGAATGAGATTCATTTCAAAGGAACAGAATTGATATAAAGAATTGAAAAAAAAAAAAAAAAATACTAATAAAAGATCACCAAATTATCTGGCGAACATATTTAATTCCTTTCAAAAATCATGATTATTTTAATAACAAGCAATCAACAATATGAAGCAATATTTCGTAGAATATTACGAAAATATACATCTGGCATGTAGTATGTTTTCGAATTACGTTATTGATCGCCAAATACACAAGACACAAAGGACGAATCTATCCCCATTTTGTTTCAAGAGTTTTGAAATTTAAAATTAAAATTTTGTCAATTTAACAGCAAAATAACTTAATCTAACAGATGTGTACGATGACTAATTTTTCATTAAATCCAAATATGGTGATTAAAATCTGGAAGTAATTTCCCTCAGTCTTTTGATATTGTTTTTTTCTACGAAAAATCAAATAGACGATTAACATTGGAAATCTTTATTTACTTGGCCCCAACGACAGTCAGTGATGTCACACTTTGCTTGCGTATATTTTTTGCATATATATGAAGAAAGTTTAAGATTTGGAAAAAAAAAATATTTCAAGTTTACGATGAATTTACACGTTTAGAGATATCCTTGCTAGAGGTCTGCACGGGCCGGGCTTTCGGCCCGAGCCCGGCGCGGCCCTCGGGCCGGGTTAGGGGCGAATGTTTCAATTTGCTCTCGAGCCGGGCCGGGTTCGGGCTCAATATTTTTTGTGTGTACTCGGGCCGGGCCGGTCCTGGAGGAAATTTTAAGCACAAGCCCGGCCCGGCCCGAATCTTTTTCTAAATTCCTCGTTAATCAATGAAAAAGGAAAATGATAAAATACTTTTTCAGTCATTTATTTTACATAATTTTACAGTCTTGTATGTCGCATATTTTTTATTTATTTATTTATTTATTTTTATTTATTTTTTTTTTTTTTTGTTAAAAGGTGTCTGTAACTAAATTTAATTGTCTATCAGTTTGACTGTTCGCGATCTGATTTTCCGCAAATATTTTAAACATGTCTCGAAATTAATATAATTTATTTAAAGTAGTATTATATTGTTTCTAATTCAAAATAATATGCATGTTACTACCAGTTTGCGTACATGTAACAAACAAAAGAAATTATATACGTTACTGTACATAAGGCTTTGTTTTCTATGGTCTGTAGTGTTTAGGTGGTATGAAGGCTATAAAAATCCTTCCGCTGTAGCTTTTCCTCTAAGGCTTCTCTTTCTTTTCTCCGGGGCACTGGATGAAAGTAGCATCAATTTTAGCATGTGCAAAAGCATATTTTCTACTGAATATGGTTGGATTAGCATTAAAGTTTTGTTTACCGGATCACATGAAAGATTTGGATAAATTGCGGTTTATAACAGGAAGTGGTTGAAAGTGTATTTTTAGTACTATTAATCATTTTAAATATCTTCCTATATTGTTTGAGGAATGCTAATATTTTCGATTTGACTTTGTCTGCCTTTGTGCCTTCTGTACGTCTGTAATAATGAAATACCGTTTATATACAAATATGTTGTAAACATTCAGCAGTTTTCTTAAAGAACATTCTATTGCTTCGCTAAATAAAACCTCTGCAAAACACATACTAAAAATCTTTTTCGTAGAAAGGCATGTTTTTTTTTTTTTTTTTTTTTTTTTTTTTTTTGTAATTTTACATATTTTTGAATCGGGTCGGGCCTGATTTTATCGCTTTTTGTCCGGACCGTACGCTAGTAAAAAAGAAACGGGCCGGGCCTGGGCCGAATTTTTCGATTTCATACCGGCTCGGGCCGGGTAAGCAAACCTTTCAAACGGGCCGGGCCGGGCCCGGGCCTGAAAATTCCGGCCCGTGCAGACCTCTAATCCTTGCATTTCAATTAACTTTCAAGGATTAGTTACTTTTTAAAAAGTGTTATTCTATCTTATATATCCTATATATACTTTATATTCTATAAGTACTAGATTTTTTTTTTTTTTTTTTTTTTAACATTAAGGAAATTATCTCCCGATTTCAATCCCCATATTTGGGTATAGTTATATAAATGTTACGGTCTGTGAGTGTTAAATCAAATTATTTTTTCTGTAAATTCATAAAATTTTAATTTTAAATTACAAAACTCTGGAAAAATAAAATGACAGATTTTCATTTTCGAATTTAACCATAAACATTTAATTTCAATGGAATGAGATTAATTTCATATCCTCTGGATATATAATGCATCTATCCTCTGCATATATAAGAAGAAAGTATGAGATTTTGAAAAAGTTTTGACTTCCGGTTTTCGACGAATTTACACGTTTTAAGATTTCTTTGCATTTCAATTAACTGAAAAACTACTTATTTTTTTTTAAAGTGGATTTATTACTAGCTTCTGTATGTATAATAAGCAAGTAAAAGATACGGAAAAAATTTCGATTTTCGATTTTCGATGAATTTACACGTCTTGTGATTAACATACATTTCAATTAGCTGAATTCCTTTATGTTGTATGAGAACTAACCTTCAATCTCTGCTTCTTAACAATTTACAATGTGAATAATTTAATCTCATATCCTTTTTTTGCAAAGAATGCTTCGTATATTGCTAGGAATGTGAAGCATTCCTTGCAATTAGTTTCTAATTCGCGTAGTTAAGAGGCCTCACACATTAACAACGTAACGAGAGGTATGATGAGGGTTGGAACGCAAAAAATTTAAAGTTTGTTGCATTTGAACTTTTTTTTTAATAAAGTAATTTTTAGATTGGCGATTTATTTTCTTTAAACATTAATTGCATAAAAGTTACTTTATGTTTTAAATTTTCTTATTTTGTTATTAGGTTTAGTTATGAATTGAAATGTATTGACATCACGAACGTTTTCCTGGGATTCTCCTTATTATGATTTTTTTTCCCCTCTCTTGGGGAGCGCACTAGGAATTCTCCATTTGAGAAAATGCGCTAATAGTTCATTAACAACAGAAAATCAAAACTTTCAGGAAGACATTTGGTTTCTAGAGAATGGTGTTGATAAAGAAAGAGTTAAGGTCAACTGTCTCCTTTGTGGACCTAAGCCTGTATGGATTGCCCTCCGTTAGTGGTCCTTAAGAGGGATCATAACCCTCATTTCCGCTTGTTTAGTGGAAAACTTAAAAAACTGTGAGCGGGTACGTCGATGAGAAAGATTTGGGTCTGAACTCACCATCCCCCATCGTCTTGTTCAAAGAGTATAGAGAGCAGAACATCTCGGAACATCCCCCAGTTTCTCGGAGAAACCATCTGTATGCCTGCCATTTTCCTCCGAATTCAATATATTCAAATATAATGTTGGAAATAAACTATCTTCGTTTTAATTGTATTTATATGTATAGTTATTACCATATCACTGTTGATTTTGTAAGCAAAGTTACGAATACGAACTTTTTTAATACTGAAATTTATATTTTGGATTTAGACTGAGAGCGTTTTTACGTCGCACTAGAGCTACGTAGTGGGCGATTGGCGGCGGTCTATGATCCTCCCTAGGACTAGTCTGGAGACAAGCCAACACAATTTTGACCCTCTGCGATAATAATGGATCTTCCGCTTTTTTAATCTCAATTGGTAATATTTTGACGACTTTTAGAATCTGGTCGAATTTAAGGAATTTATTCTTCGAATCAGATTACGGTATGATTAATTCAAATTTTTGTCTGTGTGTCGGATTTAGTTTTTAACGAGTCGGGTCGGCATGTTTCTACGCAACCCACAGAAAAGATTAATAATGCTTTGTTAATAATTTTTAAGTAATGTTTTAATAATTACGTTTTCTTTGTAATTCAAAGAAAATCAGCAATGTTACGCATTGCTGATTTGTTTTAAAACATTCAAAATATTTCATCACTTTAAGATGAATTGTTATCTCATCCCACCACTTCAGGATTTTAGTTTAAAAGATCGGGTTTTTTCGAAAGATTCTTCGAAAATTTCTTTCGCGTATTTGTGTTGGTGGGAATTTGTTTGTCTGGAGTAAAAATTTTCTATAGGATTGGGATATATATATATAACTCTAAATTAAATCATCGTCACCGGTTAGATCTGAGCAAATTTTCTATGCGCTTTATATTTGGGAGGGGGATATTAAAAATTTTTAGTTATTACTAAAAAATTATGAAGATAGAAAAAATAGGAATTTTATTTATTATTCTACGCAGTAACTGTCCCGTCACCATCATTTATCCAAACTTTTCTTGAGTTTTTGAAGACCATTAATATAGAATTTTAAATTTAAGACCTTCCGCAACCAAACAAATCAAGATTAATAGATGAAATTTATAACATTATTTATCTAAAGATCAATGAAAGTGCAGAATAAACTCCATCAAGATATTCATTATTATTATTATTATTATTATTATTATTATTCTAATAATTAAAACTTTACGATAACATTACGAAATTTTTACAGAGATATTAACTACAATTTTGCATGTTAATGGATTTATTTTAAGGATTAATTTATTTTCTTCTGAAAAAATTCTAAGTCCAGAAATCTGTCTGTCGGATTGTATGATACTGAAATGTTTTGACTTAAAAAAAAAAATAATAATAATAAAATAAAAATTAGGAAATAATTCTTATTTCAAACATTTAATTAATGTTATACTCTTCGATTCTTTTTTTCCCCTTTTCTTTTCAATTAGACAATCATACACAGTGAAAATTTTTATTTCCATGTACAAAATTAAATCCTTTTATATATCAGTAAAATTGATATACCAATAAGAATTAGTTTGTGATTCAAAATAACTACTTACCCATACATTTTAGCAATAAATACAAAAGATATAAAGTATATATACACTCATATCCAAAATTAATGTCACAACCAGTTTTCTCACTGCCTTCTTTTAAGCATAATTGTTAAACAAATGAACGTATGACCATAAAATTTCTATGTCATGTTCTTTATCAAATTTTAATTGAATTTTATAGAACTTATAACATAATAAATATCGTTTAACTGGTATTAATTTATTTTTCTCCAAAAGAAAGCTTTCGAAGGAATGGAAAATTTAAACAATTTTAGAAAGGAAAACTATTTGCGAAGTTGTTTTAAAGATGCATGACCGATTTTGCTACAGGTCTTCAAATGTTAAATTAAAATTACGATTTTCCTTCCTCTATTCACTTTTCTTTTTTTTTCTTTTTTCCCCCTTTTTCTTCTTCTTTTCCGAAGAAATTTTTTTTATTATTATTTATTAACGAACATGAAAAATGGATGAGATTTAAAATTATTCATTGACATTTTTACTGTTTTCTCGGCTTTCATAGATAATAAATTGATAATTATAATTTTTCAAAAAGCCCGTTATGGAAGAAAAAAAAAGTGAATACAGGATGAAAAATACGATTTTAATTTAACATTTGAAGACATGTGTATTTTCTAGTTTTCTTTTCTAAAATTGTTTAAATTTTCCATGTCTTTGAAAACATACTTTTGAGAAAAAATTAATTAACATCAGTTAAAAAATATTGCTTATGTTAAAAGTTCTACAAAATTTGATTAATGGTTAAATAAACATAATGGTTTGATAAAGATATATCTAAAGCCTTTTTTCGATTGAACTGAAAGTTGGTAAGTATGTTATAGGTTGCCGCTACGCGAATTGTATAGGCACACAAACATGATTCTCTATAATTACGGACCATGAGATGGAATTCTTTGAAGTGTACGCGAGTCTAAATTCTACATTTGATTACAATATACATTAGTAAGCATATTATAAGTTATTATCGCAGAAACCTTACAGATTTACATAAGTGTACAACTTATAGTTTTTCTTTCTTCTTCTTCTTTTTTTTTTTTACCGATACAAAGTAGAATTCTTAATAATTATAAGATAAAAAGAACTTTTTATATACCATATTTTTAAATTTCCTGTTTAATCATATAAACGCCATTGAAAGCAGCGGGAATTCGGAACAATTGGCTAAAAGTATTAAAAATATTCATTGCTATCGTGTTTTGAGCTATTATAAAAGTTTCAAATGGCCAGCTAGCCGGGAAGTTAGTTAAAAATCGATTGCAAGCTCCGTACTGGTAACGCTGCTTCAGGCAGTAGGGCCCAAAACAGTTGGTTAAAAATATTTAAAAAATGCAATTTTACCGTGTTCTGAACTATTCTGAAAGTTTCAAATGTCTAGCTAGTCGGGAAGTTAGTTAAATAAATTTTCTGTTGAATCATATAAACGCTGCCGAAGGCAGTAGGAACATGAAGGAGTTGACTAAAAGTATTAAAAAATAAATTGTCACCGTGTTCTGAGCTATCCTGAAAGTTTCAAATGGTTAGGAAGTTAGGGACCTGAAACAGTTGACTAAAAGTATTAAGAAAATGTATTGTCACAGTGTTCTGAGCTGTCCTGAAAGTTTCAAATGCCTAGCTGAAGTTAGTTAAAAATCAACTGCAAAATTTGTACTGAACAAACAAACAAACAAACAAACAAGAATCGAAGTTAATAAAAACATGGTAAAAAATATGATACAGTCGAACCTCGTTAATGTGAATCTGAAGGGGGATAAAAAAAAATTTCATGTTATCAGTATCTCATGCTATCAGTAACTAATCGTCATATAACTAAACTAACCTTCATTTTAACGGGAATTGTGGAAATAGTTAATGTTAAAAGTAATTCACGTTAACAGTGTTCACGTTAACGAGGTTCAACTGTATTCCGAACTTGTCATATATCATTCTTTTACAGGGACACACTAAAGAATTTGCAATAGGATATTTTGCATTGCAATAGGATATTTTGTAGTTAGTTAACAGACGGCAGAATTTGTCAGTAATAGACATAAAATGTCAGTTTTGAAACTTTTCTAACGCTTTTATCCTTTTCTTTTCTTTTTCTTTTTTTCTTTCTTTCATATATATATATTTTTTTTTTCAGTTTGTGAAACCGTAACGTCATTATTATTTTTCAACTGTGTAGTGCATAAAAATATGTTATAATATTCGAATATTATTAAAATATTTTAGTTTTGATTATTCACTATTAAGTTAAAAATCAATTATAGTAAGAACAATGTTTAATTATATAAACGGTTTTTCACTATTGAAGAACCCAATGAGAAAAGAAAGGAGGGAAAAGAAGAGAAAGTTATCCATTTGTCTGATCGGATCATACATAACGAACTCTTAAAGAAATGAATCAGAGTTTTCTGATTTTCTCTCAAGGTTTCACAATGCATTGTTTGCTAATAACTTCTTTTTTTCTCCATTTTTTCTTTCGTTTTAAAATAAGTTTCTCGGTTATTTTATTCTAAAGAAAGCCATCATGCTAATGTAAAGAGTTCAACGACTTTTGCTGTGAAAACTGTTTTGAATCTCCAAAAGTCTTTTCTAATATTAATGAAGTAGGCTGTGAGAAATAAAATATACAAAAATTTATTTTTCTTTTCCGTAATATTTTAAGAAACTTACTTTTAGGTTAAAAATAAATATTGTGTTTTCCCATTCTGACGCATTTTCTGTTTTTTTTTTTTTTTTTTTTTTTAAAGAGAAAAATGATAATTTCTTTATTAGATTAAGCATATAATTATAAAATAAAGCACTGGTGTACACAATAAACATTTAAATATAAAAATTTCTTCACGCACAATAAAATAAAGGGAAAGGGCTTTTATTTTATAGTGTGTGAAGAAGTTTCTATGTTTATTTTTTTTTTCTTTTCAATAATACTTAAAAAATTTATTGAGGTTAAATACTTATAAAGTATACTGTTTTTTTAAATTTTCATGCATTTTCTTTAACAGTTAAAATAATTTATTTATTTATTTATTTATTTAAGAGATATGATACTTTCTCTGTTAGATTAATCGTAGAATTATAAACTAAAGAACTGACGTACAATAAATACAGTGGTGGGCATTTAGAACTTAAAAATGTTTTATCAAATACGTCAAAAACATAAATTTATTCTGTTATCACACGTAATTGTTTTACAGAAATAATATTTTTATAGAGTTTAATAAAAAAATAAAAATAAAAAATATCTGGACAAAATTGTAAGACACCCTAACATTTTAATTAAAACACCTGCTTTTTTTCGAAAATAATGTGCAATATGCAAATTTTCTGCACGTTGATATGACGTCAGCAGTTAACTAAAGCAGACGATAACCAACTTCACGCATTTACAAACATGCCACGAGGTAAAGAATTAAAAGAAAGTGGAATTCGCGAAACTTGGAGATTAAATGGAACTTGTGCTTCAATTAATAATATTTCAAAAGTTATTAAACGCTCTAGATGTGCAATTAGAAATGTTTTGAAAAGAGGAATTTAATGGATTGGTGATTAAAAGATCTGGACGTACTCCTTCCTTGTCCTCGAGAGACAGACGCCATGTGCTTTCTCTCGCTACACAGAATAAGATGACCACTACAGGCAGTAAAAATGCTTTGAAACTGAATTGTTCAAGGAGAACCATTCGCAGGGTGTTGCATAATGCCTCCTATGTGAAATATAAAAAAATGAAGAAAAAACCACCGCTTCTAAGCCGGCACAAAATGGAGCGTCCAAACTTCACTAAACAAACTATGGCCTGGACCTCCAAATGGTACTCTGTGTTATTTTCTGATGAAAAAAGTTTAACCTGGATGATCCAGACGGGATTCAATATTATTGGCAGGATTTACGAAAGTCTCCTCATGTACTAATGAGCCGCCAAATGGGTGGAGGTTCAGTAATGGTTTCGGCTGGTTTTTCGGCTCAAGGGAAATGGATATTGTTTTTGTGCATTCAAGAATGAATTCCGAAAAGTATAAGAATCTTCTTAAAGATCAACTAACCATATACGGTGAACTTCTTTGTGGCGAAAACTACACTTTCCAGCACGATAACGCGCCGATTCATGCATCACACGAAACAAAAAAGTGGCTTTCAGATCAAAGTATCAATGTTTTCCCGTGGCCTTCTCGCTCCCCAGACTTAAATCCCATCGAAAACTTGTGGGGGACTCGTCTTAGCTCGTGCGGTTTACCGAAATGGGAGAGGCAGTTTATATGTGTCGAAGACCTAAAGAATGCTGTAAAATGTGCTTGGGAAGAACTGTGTTGCGTTATTTTGTTAGAAGTGATAGATTCGATGCCGAATCGCATCTTTCATGTTATAAAAAACAATGGCGGTTTCACCAAATATTGAATAACCATGTTATAGGATTTTCTTTTAGACCATTAGTGTCTGCTAATTACATTGACCACTGTATTTGGAAAAAACGGTTGGTGTCTTATAATTTTTTCCATCATGTTTTTAAGTTTTTTCATTAAATTGTATGAGAATATCATTATTATAAAATAATTATATATGATAACAGAATAAATTTATGTTTTTGACGTATTTGATAAAACATTTTTAAGTTCTGAATCTTTTCTTTCACTATTTGTCAAATTAGATATAGGTGTCTTCTTATAACTATGTCCACCACTGTATTTAAATATAAAAACTTCTTCACACGCCATAAAAATAAAAGGAAAGTGCTTCTCTTTATTTTTTAATGTGTCAAGAAGTTTTATGTTTAAATAATCGTATAATAATTCAATGTAATGGATATTTATATATATATTAGGCCTTAGTATTATGGCCCTATTTGTAAACGTTAGCGTAAGTAATCTAAAATGTATTTATCTATTAATTAACGTACTGTAAATGAAAATCTTAGGAAAAATAAGTATTAGCATTTAAATTGAAATAAAATCATTTTTATTAGAATATTGTTTGTATTAATCATATATAAACTGATTGCTAAATTTTATGACTTTCTAAAATTTTTCACTTTATATATATACAGTCGAACCTCATTAATGTGAACCTCAAGAGGGAAAAAAAATGCTCATGTTATCAGTAGTTCGTGCTATGAGTAACTCAGAAACCAATCTTCATTTTAACGGGAACTGTAGAGACAGTTCATGTTAAAAGTAATTCACGTTAACTGTGTCCATGTTAATGAGGTTCAACTGTATATATATATATATATATATATATATATATATATATATATAGTGAAGAATTTAATAACGTTATAAAATTTAGCAATCAATAGAAACGTGATAATAGCAACAACACACACATAAAAGTTATTGTAAATTTAGGACCATAACATTAAGACCAACAAGGTGTGATTTTTATGCGAAATTCAAGAAAATTATTAAATGTAAACCAATAATTTTATTTAAATAAAAAATTAAAAAAGATAACTGGAAATGAGAATTGGAATAGAAAATGCTGAAAAATAGAAGTATTCACTCTTCAGGGAACATGTACTTCTACGAGTAGAAGGATCGCAAGATTTCGGAAAACAGTATAATAGCTAATTCAAGCCAAAAATACAGTTCATATTCATATCTTGCGACAAAACACAAATTAAAAAGGATTGAATTAAATTTCAAAAATCATTAACAAAACCTAACAATGAATCAAGGTAAATATATATATATCTATATCTATCTATCTATATATATATATATATATATACACATGCCATAAGGACTCCAATGTCAGAGAATAACACATAACAAGTTGCCAACAGAACTATTCTAATAAGAAATATTAATATCGAGACCAATCTCGATTAATCGATAAAGGATCTACAAATGAGCAATTACATTAATTATTAAATTCACTATTCTAATTTATTTTTAAATTAATAATTCTTGAATTTTTAAAACTTTCAAGAATTGGATTTTAATTACATCTTTCAGTTACGAATTGTTTAATTTTAAATTTCTACGTATTAGACGTGTGCTTGCGCCATCTGACATGAAAAAAGATAAATATTATAAATCAAATCAAGATAATTGTGATAAAACAAGTTTATATTTATTTATATTTGTTTATATTTGTTTATTTATTTATTTATTTATTAAGAGAAGAATTTTTATTTTCTTATTTGTTTAGTATTAAAATCATTTAATTTAATCCTGAGATAATAAATTTTAATCTTAATTATTTTTATTAATTGCAATAAATTATAGGATTTTATATTTCTTAGTCTGTAGCGATAATCTTAAAATTCTCACATGTTTTGATTAATTAATTTTTATTTTATTTTATTCATTATTAGAATTAATTATTATTATTTTTTTTTTAATATTTATTTATTAAAAAAAAAAAAAAAAAAAAAAAATGGAATTGAATGATTTCTACAAATTAAACTTAGGAAACCACCAAAAGCTATTATGCATAGAATTAAATCTATCATGTGAAGAATTAATCTTTCATAAAATCAACCAGAAAATAAGGATGTATCCTGTAATAGCAACAAGTCTTTTCCCCTTCTTCTTCTTCTTCTTTTTTCTTTTATTATTATTATTATTGAATTCATCAACCCTCCTCCACCTTTTTTATTTAGTTGTATTATATATATATATACAGTTCCCGCCGCTTATTAAAATCACATTCGTTCTGAGTCAAAGTGATTTTATTAAGCGCCTGATTTTTAGATCCGACGAACGTTCCTGCACTTAAGAAAAAGGTAATACTTCCCTGAATTTGGAAAGAAAGTCGAAAAGGTGACGAAAAATGGAATTAGCAAACATATTAATTAATTTTTGATGGATAATTAATTAATTTTTTCTTCGATATAAATAAATTAAACGCATTCCAAGTTCCCATCACTTTTGTTTGAGAAAAATCATCATCACTTTACCAAAAGTTCACGTTGTTCTTATAAATTTAAATTTTTTTCGTTTAAACCTCATGAATTACAGTCAAACCTCGTTAACGTGAATCTCCAGGGGGATAAAAAAAAATGTGTTCGTGTTATCAATAGTTCATGCTACCAGTAACTAATCTCCATATAACTAAACTAGATTTCATTTTGACAGGGATTGTGGAAACAGTTCATGTTAAAAGTAATTCACGTGTAACAGTGTTCACGTTACCAAGGTTCGACTAGCAATTTTGAAATAAGAACTAGAAATTGCCTTTTAAGAATTAAAATTTAAAAAATATATCATTTCAAATCAAATTTTTAACTTATTACTGCCTTTCGAAGAATACGTTCCTTGAAATTGTTCCGGAGATAAATGTTTAATTTGTAACTGTGTAAAATCTCCGACAATAAACGATAACGGAGGAATTGTTGTACTTCAATTTCTTTCCTTATTTGAAAAAAAAATAAAAAATCACAATGTAAATAAAAAAAAAAAAAAAAAATTGTGTGCATAAATGATATTTTTGGCTGCTGAAGAGATATTTTTGAGTTTATTAGCCGGCGATGCTGATTTTATTAAGCGGCAGATTTTAAAGTAATTTGTATTGATTTGACTCCGGTCCTAGCAATTTGATCAGATTAAGCGGCTGATTTTATAAACCAGTGAACTTATTAAGCGGCGGTTACTATATATATATTTCATATATATATATATAATATTTCATATATATATAATATTTCATATATATATAATATTTCATATAATAGGATTCGAAGAAAAGTCGACCACTTTCATTTTTTTTTATCTTTATAATTTCTATGGGACATGAACAGAAATCATATAGATTAAAATGTTTCACTTGTTAGTAGGAAGGACATTGGAAGGTAACTATATTTAGAGTCTGACCGATGTTGGTTAATTCTGAAATGTAATGGAGTAGATGTTTCATGAATATATTGCATTTTACACATACCACAACTTAAATTATATATAGTGCATTATAGACCTGACAAAAAGGAACCAATTTAATATCATAAATAACATATATATAGTGTTAATGTCTAAATTAGACAGATCAAAATACATGAAATCCATATATTTTAATTAATTTGCAAATACATAATTATTAAGTTTTATTAATTGAAATTACAATGCTTTTTAATGTTTGATTCTTTTGTTTTGGTTTCATGTCATTTTAACGTAAAGGCAGCATTATTTAACCCGTTAGTAGTCGCTAGTTGGTCGATTTGCCGCCCATCCTTCAGTTTTTTCAGATTTTTTAATTCAATAGCCACCAAACAATTTTAGAAGTGGCATTTGATACACATAAAACGCGAATAAAATCGATTTAACGTCGATCACATCACTTCTTAAAATTATTGGTGATAGTTAAATAAAAAGTTCTCAATCTGTTATAGGTGGCGCTGTCGATAGCGACTACTAACGGGTTAAATAGCAACTAATTATCTAGAAATAATATTATGATAAGTTCGAAGTTAATTTAAATTAAATTAAATAAAAAAAAATCAATAAGTATAAAATTTATTGTTTCAGAAATCAAAAAGTAAACTTAAATGTTACAATAATTACAAAAAGTAATCACAGGTAATTTTAATTTGATTAAATTTTATTCTCTTACTGGTCTATGTAGTTTCATGAGTCTTAAATCTTCTGTTGCACGGCTTTATTACGTTTTAAAAAAATATTAATCTATATACAGTCGGTAACAGAAGTCTCCGAATACTAGCAAAAATTCCTATGTAAAAAAAGTACACTTAATACAGTTTTGTTAAATAAATCCTTGTCGAATCCTGTTCTTGGTCAGTCTAAAAACAGGATTCGACAAGGATTTATTTAACAAAACTGTATTAAGTGTACCTATATAGGAAATTTTGCTAGTGTTCGGAGACTTTTGTTACCGACTGTATATATATGCAATAATGTAACGTATGACGCTACATGATTCTATTATGTCAGAGAAGCTTAAAAGGATGATGCCATTATGCATTTTTTTAAATTTACATTGTGTTTAGTATGTAGAACTGTTCAACAGTAGCTATCGCTTGGTAAATTTGCATTTATACATGACACGTTATTTTTATAATGTGCAGTGATAGTAAATTTCTGCGATCATAAAAACAATAATATAACTGTAACAGTCGGTGTATCTAACAAGTGCTTCCAATATTTAACGAAAAAAAGTTTTCTAAAAGCTGAATAAGTCTTAGAAATGTGCAAACTCTCGGCAAGGCGATTAAATAATGTGTAAATAACAAAGCTGATACAGTTCAAAATGCAAAAAATGTTCTCATATTGTGAATCACTAGTACTTAGAAATTGTTCAAACAGTTTGATAATTCAATCAATTTGCATGCTACCGTATAGAGAATCCTTTGTAAAGTATTGAAATTTCTTCTTCACGAGATTAATAGTACTACCATGAGCAACCGACATTGGAGTTGCTCAGCAGTTTACAGAGGATTTACCAAGCAATATCCAATGAATAAGGAAGGACACTGTTATTTTTACAAGAATTAGTGAGTACACAGTTATATATATATATATATATAAGGGATTCACAAAATCCTTTTGCATTACAACATCTTTGCTGTGAGTAAAGTTTACTGTTTTTTACGAATTCACTGCGTCGTTAATTTTGATAACTCTTTAAATATGTAAGATGCAATGTTTCAGTCACTTGCGTTTCTGTAAAATAAATAAACAAGGATGCTTTTAAACCTTTTACTTCGCAATAAAACAGCGTTAGATGTCTAGTCTACCGTATTCATACCATTTGGAACACATCATATATTATATTATGTACTCCACAAGTTCTATAGCAATATTTTATAGATGGAGGGATCATTAGCAATGAATTTCTTTAACAGTGACCTTCATTCTTCAAATACTATTACTCGTTACATATTTACAACTTGAGACTTATAGTTACAAAGACTTTTTGTCTCTAATGATTCTTGTGACAAAGTCACGCTAATTTTCCGTCGGCTTCCATCTTCGCAAAACAATGGCCACCCCTATTACTCGTTCTTTTTGGTTGTAGGAAATTTTTTCTTCATACCTGATTGCCAAAGGCAACGTTAATTACCTTTCCAGTTCTCCACAAACTTCTCCGCTCTACGATTGAACATCCAACTAAAGTAATATATTTTTTAGAACACTTTAGAAGTCAAGTCAATATAAATCACATGTATCACCTCTGAAAATAAAATTAAACATACAGGAAAAATTGCTTTTTTTTTTTTTTGTCTTAATGCATACACAACAGCAAATTCTAATGGAATTCAATTTTTTTTCTCTTTTTATAAATTGAATTTCCAGAGATTTGTGTATAAAAAAATATAGTTTCAAACATCTTTTCGGCCTTCACAGATCAATACCGATTTTCAAAGATTTTTACTTTAAAAAATTATAGGAATTTACTTAAAAAAAATTTTGGGCTCTTGGAAGTTCAGTAGCTTATGGTGTAAACTTGATTTTTTTTTTTTTTTTTTTTCAAAAAATTCTTCAAGTTATGCTCTATTAAAAATTAAATTTCCCCGCTAATTAAACTGGCATTAAATTATTGTTGAACGATAGCTGAAGCTACTTAAAATAACTATCTTCATAAAATAAAAACATCGATGTTCGCCACCTCTAAGGTCGCCACCCTCACAAAAGACATGTTAAAATAACCATTAACATCTATGAATTTGAATCCACTCGAGCTAGATTCGCCGGTTCTAAGAATTCTGGCACAGGAGGATTGAAATTCATCGATGTTATTAAACGTTTATTTTAACTTGTCTTTTTGAGAGTAGCGAACACTGGTGGTTCAAATTTTAGGAGTGGCGAACGCTGATGTCTTTACAATAATCATATAAACAAGAAAAAATATGCATAGCAAAATCAGTTCAATATTTATATAACTATGCTGTGGCATCCAGACTAGTCAATAATAATAACTGGTTACAATTATGATGTTTCTTCCACGTTTCAGAACTTTTGAAGTGTAATAACTGTAAGTTACAATTAAAATGTACGTGGTATAAAAGCTGTAGGAGGATCATTAAATACTTCTTATACATGATTGTGCCTTTAAGAAGTCAGATTCTTTCTTCACGTTAAGAAAGGTACAATCTTTCGAAATATCTCTGTGTTTTATTTTTTAATGATGTCTTGAGATAAGTTTAATATTCCGTCTTTTGTATTCTATACCAGATGTAGAGACCTGCGCTGGTCGGGTAAATTCAATCGGCACCCGACCCGCAAAATAACTTTTATACTACAACACGACCGAAACTGCAGCTTCAGATCCACAACCCGACCTGCAGTGAAATATTGTTAAATTTATATTATATGAGAAACTAAGTTAAAATTCTAGTATACAAAATATTGTTACATTACTGAAAAAGATTTTCAAAGAGTGAAATATTACATAAAATATTCCTTAGTTAATATTTTTGAAGTTTTGTTTATAATTAGATAACTAATTCCTAGTATAATTATAAAACTTTAATTGTATTAAAAATTACTAATCAAATTATAAATAAAAATTCAGTGTATAGTAAAATTATTAATTTATTAAAATTAAAAAAAAAAAAAAAAAAGTCCGGTTTGCTGTTAGAAATTTTCTGTGGAGACAGAAAATATTCGTAAAATAATAATAATAATAATAATAATAATAATAATAATAATAATAAAATAAAATAAAATAACTTGACAGAAATTTTCTGTATACAGAAAATATTAGTAGATAGGTATTTTGCTAATGTACCGAGTGACTTGGTGCTTCTTTAATAGTTTTAATACCAAGTTTTTTTTTACGCAGAACAAAAAATATATATATACTCTTCAGATAAAATCTGTTTCAGTAGTTATAGATTCAGTGTTGTTTTCTCTGTACTGCAAAAATGTGTTTTTTGAAATTTTCTGTAGGAAAATTACAAATACTTTTTGTTTTGGTCGCAGCACTTTTTACAGTGTACGAACATTTTGACACTAAATAAAAATTAATAAAATGAGAAGACAAATATACATTAGAAGGAAATAATTTTATTATATAAAGTTTAAAATGTTAAGTATTTGTGTTTACGCAGTTGCAATTAAACTATATTATGAGCCAAGCTACTTTAAATTATTTTGGAGGAAGAGAGTTCAACCTAATGCTAATTTGTGCATTCAAAAAGTTATATTCATCAGAAATGCATTAAAATTCTTCGGGAAAAAAATATTTTGCAAGTAGACCCGCAAGTCAAACAATAATGTAAACTCGACTCGCACCTGACCCGATGCAGGACTTTACAAGATGTTGAAACTTTTACTGACTATACAAAGTATTTAAGTGTCTTGAACTGAATTTATAGTGGGTTATTTGAATTTCCTACCAGAGCAGCAAACTTGCAGGAGGAGTAGCGGGTCTACAAACGACTTGAAATCCATAACATTTGCAGAGCCTAAAATGCCTTCTATATGAGCTATGGTCAAAAAGAAGAAAAGAAGACAAAAACAAAACAGCAACATGGTAGTGCAACAGTAAACATTTTAATGACGATTTTTACACTGGCAAAAATTATACATGCTACAATATGTACTATATAGCAAAATAAAGCACGCATCCAGGATATAGATTTTGCAAGGGATGTAATTCTTAACATTCTGGGAGGTACTGTCATATGGGAGGCCAATAAACTGAACCACTACGAACCATATAATTATGCACGAATGTAAAGTATTTCCAGACGTTATTGAGGTAATGCAGAGAGTCTCATTTCAGCAGTTTTCTGCGAAATTGTTGTATAGGGGGCTGTCTTAATCCTATACAATGCTATCTATCTTATGAAAACCTGCAATCCTAAAATATCATTAGGAATCGTCTTCGTTGCCATTACTCATCCTGCATCTTTGTCGAGCTGTACTCAAAAAATCTGCATATTTTTTCGTTGAAAAGAAGCACTATTTTAGAGGATTTAAATAAAAATTAAACAATTTATTTCAAACTGTATTTCAAACAGTTATTTTAATTCTTGCTTTACATTAAAAAACATTTATAAAAATAATATACTCGTATATATTGAAATATAAACTTTATCTGTACTTGAGCTACTTGATTGCCTCTGATTGTTCATTAAATTTTTTATTGATTTATATTATATTTTGGCTTGGAGTTATTATTTTATTCAAATGTTACTTCCTCATTTCCAAATGGGAATATTAGAGTCTGATGAGCGATTACTTATTAAAATATCTCTCTTTTTAATTACACAACTACTTTTTTTTTTTTTTTTATGATTTAATTATATTCAGCACATCGTTTAAAACTAACTATTTTATAACTCATATAAATTTAAAATTTATTTATATTATACTTACGCTTTATAAAATTTACACTCTCTCAATGTGAAACATATCAAAATTAGTGTTTTTTTTTTTTTTTTTCCTGATAGAAAGAAATAAATTATTTCACTTTAAAACGTAAAAAAAAAGCAATTATACTTTTAAGTTTATAAAATAAAAATAACATAAAGATATCTTTATAATAAAATGTTTGGCCATTTTTTTTTTTAAAGTTAAAACTGGCGTCCAAACGATTTAACCAATCTTTCATGAGTGCGTTTCTCTACCGATATTTTATGAATTTTGAGATAAAAGGAATGATATTTAATGCTTATTTCTTTTTATCATCAGGTTATTAAGTATATAAGCATGTCTCATGCATGAAGATTGAATTGAATTTTCTTTCTCTATCTGTTTCTTCTTCTTCTTCTTCTTCTTTTTTTTCTTTTTTTCTTTTTTATGTTTAGAATAACAAATTACCTTTGCTATAAGAAATTTCTATAGGTGTGTTTCTGAGAGTTTTAATGTTAAGAATAAATTCATTGAATCCCTTTGAATACATGCTACTATCAAATTAAACGTAAAAGCAAAGATTTTTTAAATCGTAAGGTTCACAAATATAAAGATTTTGAAAGGAATATTTTCTGAGTTTAATTTCAAACAGCTTTATCAAGATAGCCGTAGTAATTTTTGGAAAAAAGATTAAGGATTTACTTTTAGGAAGAAAAAAAAAAAAGTCAAAAGTTTACATAATTTTCAAAATTCTTCACTGAAGACATTCATTCTAATGCAGTAATATGCCATATGCAATTGAGACATAAACATAATTTTAAACAAAGGAAGTTAAATAGATATAATCTATAATACAAAATGATACATAATTACCTAATCATGCGTAGATTCTTAATATTCTTAATTAAGTAATAAAATAAATGGGTAATTAATTTCAATTTACAATAAAACATTCCTTTACATGTACTCTACCGACCATTTCTGTGTCAAAAATTTATTTAATGACATATTTCTTTCCACTACAACAAATCACAATAATAAAATTACTTCATGATTAATGACTGAATTCTCATTTGTCCTTGTACTTCGTGGTGCGTGTCCTTCGCACGTTTTGCTGTCGGATAATTTATTAAACGACTTCGTTGCATAAACCGTCTTATTTAGCCAATCGCATTCTTTGTGTTCATCCTTCAGTCTCAGAATTCATGCCTCCGAGGATTTCACGTGGAAATGCATTGTTTCTAATATACTGAAGCAAACGCAACAATTTTTCAAGGAATCGCTGACCTAGAAGGTATAGCAAAATGTGATATCCCGGAAAAAGCTGTCCCAAAGTAACCATCTCTTCTTTTCCATTCTGGTGAACATGGCGGCGAACTTGCTGCCTTTTACCGATATCCGCAGTTTCTTCATCCCTATGAAGCCGAAGTAGGATTGAGTTCAATAGAATTAGTGTCAGCATAACCTCTACATTATACTCCGTTTATTTTATTTAAAACTTTTGCAGTATTTTCAATGATGGCTTGCCTTACAATTCTGGACACTATGATGCAACAATGTAGCAAATATGCAAGGTATTATTTTATGAAACCTGCTGCTCTTGTTTCAAAATCGGAGTTTCAAGTGGACTTTCATGTGAAATCTGCTCCTTGCATTTGTAAAATGATATTCGAGATCACATAGTGGACTTTTCTATGTTGCTCTATTGTTATTTTCGGTATTGTTTGGTTACTCTAGAACTAAAACAACACACTAAACACAGCTTTTGAGTTTAGATTTATTCTTAGACAAAAACTGATTGATAATTTTGAAGGATATGGATTTTATTTAGATACGAAGTAATATTTATATAAATGCTTTATTAAGCAAATATACTTGTTTATGTCTTAATTGAAGTAAAACACTTTTTGTGTTTGAGATGCGTTGAGCGTATTTTTCGCTTTTCTATATCTATTTATTGTGTAGGGCATGTAGGGGCTACATGATTACTTCGTTGTTGATAAACACCCCATATTTTAAGATACAATTTTTTTCTAATGTATTATTATTACTATTATCTTTTGCAGAATAAAATTTAATTCATATAATGTGTTTTTTTTTTTTTTTTTTTTTTTTTTTTAAGTTAGATAAATCTAAAATTTTAGGTTGGAATTACTCATCATTCCCTCCAATGTTTATGACCCCTACTCATAAATTTCCATGCTTGAAGTCTAATTCGGAGTTGTACGTTAATAATGGTTCGCAGACTATTTCTATTTAAATATCGTATGCTAACTAAATTCTAATTGGATGAAATGTATAAATGGACTATAGTGTGCCCAAATCAACCAAAGGTGAATAGAATAAATTTTCCTTAATTATTTATTTTCCTCTTGAAACAAAAAGGAACACATTTTTGTGTACAAATGTATATTAATCCATGAAATTTTCATTTTAAGAAATGTGATACTCAAAAAAAAAAAAAAAAAATAATAATAATAATAATAATAATAATAATAATAAAATGCTGTATAATAAAATCTGATTTGGGAACCACATGACTTCTTCATATACCCATAGAAATATACATATTTTTACGGAAACAATGACTTCTTTCCATGTGGTAACTGATTCGTAAATAAACAGTCAAGTTCCAGTCCATATAAATTCCCGACGTAAAACAAGCCAAGAAACCTATTATTTGATCTTCAAAAGTCACAATATTAGGATTATATAAACCGCAGGGAGCAAAAATCGCTTATTTAGTCATATAATTCTACAGCTTATTACAGGATCTCTTATTTACAAATACACAGCTTTGAGTTTATATGGAATTCACTCAAGTGTAGATGGTCTACTTTTGCCCTCGTTGGAAAAATTAATGGCAAGAAGCCATACATTATTCCAAAACAATTAATTAATATATATATATATATATATATATATAACTTTTTAATATTTTCCTAGACCAACGGCTCCATGCGGCGCACCTAGTTAAATATTGCAACCCGTAGCCAAACTTACAAGAATTACATAAGGATTTCATCTGTTAAACAGCAAAATTTAAGAGATCCTTTTTCACTTTTCTGAGGGGAAACAACATAACACGGTCACGCTAACGTTAACTGTGAATTAGAGGTCTGCACGTGCCAGAATTTTGAGGCCGAGGCCCGGCCCGGCCCGTACGAAAGCTTTGCTTACCCGGCACGGCCCGGTATGAAATCGAAAATTTCAGCCCGGGCCCGGCGCGGCTCGTTTATTTTTTCCAGTGTGAAGCCCTGCCCGACCCGGACAAAAAACGATAAAATCAGGCCCGACCCGGCCCAGGCCGGTTCAAAAAAATGTAAAATACAAAAAAAAAAAAAAAAGAAAAAAAAAGAAAAAGAAATGCATGCCTTTTTATGAAAAAGATTTTTAGTATGTGTTTTGCAGAGGTTTTATTTTGCAAAGAATAGAATCTTCTGTAACAGAACTGCTGAACATTTACAAGGTAATTATATATAAACAAAAATTTATTATTACAGACTTGCAGAAAGCACAAAGACAGACAGAAAGTTAAATTGAAAATATTAACACTTATCAAACAATACAGAAAGCTATTTAAAATTTTTATCACTACTAAAAATGTTCATTTTTCAACCATTTCTTCTTATATACCGTAATGTATCCGAATCTTTCATGTGATCCGGTAAACAAAACTGTAATGGGTAATCCAATCATACTCAATAGAAAAGATGCTTTTGCACATGCTAAAAGTGATGCTACTTTCATTCAGTGCACTGGAGAAAAGAAAAAGGAGTCTTAGATAAAAAATTACAGCGGAAAGATTTTTAAAGCCTTCATACCACCTAAACTCTACAGACCATAGGACACAAAGTCTTATACATATTAACGTATCTAACTCATGTGCGCAAACTAGTAGTGACATGCATACTATTTTGAATAGGAAGCCACCTAATATTATTTGAAATAAAATATATTAATTTCGAGACATGCTAAAAATATTTATGGAAAATCATATCGCGAAGAGATAGACTGATAGGCAGTTAAATCGAAGTTACAGACATTTTTTAACAAAATAAAATTTTATGTGACATACCAGCCTGTAAAATATTATACTAGGCGATATTGTATAACATATATAATATGTATATACAATAATATTTTATCATTTTCCTTTTTCGTTAATTAACGAGGAAACTAGAAAAAGATTCGGACCGATGCGTTCCGGAAAATTTTTCATCCAGGCCCGGCCCGAGTATACACAAAAAAATTGAGCCCGAGCCCGGCCCGACCTAAGCCTACAAAAAAAAAAAAAAAAAAAAAAAAAATAATCCCGAGACCTGCCCGGCCCGAGAGCAAATTGAAAATTTCGTCCCGAACCCGGCCCGTGCAGATCTCTACTATGAATAGAAGTACATTGGAGCTGCAACATCACGACTTCTCAAGGAGAGAAGGCGGCTGTTAAATTACTGATTAACAAATTAAAATTAAACATCATTACATATATATATATATATATATATATATATAAGATTCACAAATATCTTGTATTAAACAATAGTTTATTTAAAAAAATTACAATTTGTTAAAACCAATAAAGACTTCGACATTTAGAACACCAAAGAGAAAACATTGGGAAGCAGATAGTTTTCCTTGGTTTTATTAATACCTCGCCAAGTCTCCTTTTAATAATTTACAATTTAGACTTTATGGAAGCATATTTATACACACAGAGTGGTCCTATGTAATGAAAACGAATTTTTAAAATTCTCCTCAAGGTCTGTTTGGTCGAATAGCGAGCTTTACGCAGTTCTTGTTTTATAAAGAGATGGAAACTCCTCCGTTACAGGAACAAACTTTGCAGATGAGGAAACGTTTTTTGTAAAATTAAGTTCTCAGTCATGATGCGGTATTTATAATTTGTTATTTCTTTTGTTTTGTAATAAAAAAAAAATAAAATTAATATATATACTTTTGACAATTACTAATACATTCTCTGAAATAACTAATTAAAATCATGTTAATCGTTTAAATGTAAATATTAAATAAACTTTTTAAAATCTCCGTTTATATTTTGCTGTATTTTTACATAAACCATTTCCAGTAGTTTTGCTGTAGAAATTTTTAACAGTGTTGAGCACAATATATAAAAATTTATCTTACAAAAAAAAAAAAAAAAAAAAAAAAAAAAAAAAAAAAGAGTGTAATTAAATGAAAAGACTATAATAAAATAAAACCCACTGAAAGGTTACTTTTGTTTGTAATATATATACATTTTTAATGTTATAATATAATTACTTTTATTTCAGAAACATCAGTTCTTTTCATGGACATTATGTTTTTATCTATAGGAATTTTTCGTTAATGTTTCAAAAATTCTAAATTCATAAGGCATTTTCTTTTTTACATGCACATTTTTTTTTTTAAATGTATGTGGGGAAAAAAACTGCAGCCCGATGACATTAGCTCTAATTAAAAAAAAAAGTAAATTAAAATATTTCTAGTGCCAGTTATTTTACTATTATTCCTCACTATTTAATTTAAAAATATAACTAAGAACAGATTTTATATCGTAATATTTCAAAAGGTTTAAATATTTAAAAGCTTTTTGCGCAAAAATGCTGGAATTGACTGATGACAAATAAATACTTTACCAGAAAACACTAGTAACAGAAATTTACGGTTATTGATTACATAGATTTATTCAACGTAATAATAAATTTTGTGTATATAATAGGATTGTTAAGTTAAAAGTCATTAAATACGCTTACGTAATAACTTATGTAATTTTATTTATTTATTAATGTATTTTTATTATGATTACTATTAACATGAATATTTTCGTAAATAATTATTATTTAGTTGTAATAATATAAGTTTAATTTCGTTTAACTTTAATTGTAATCACGATGATTGAAATCTTTATAATTTGGTAATATTTATGGGTATTTATAAAATACAATTCCACTTATGATATCGCGTAAACTTTTGTATTCTAAAATCCTCTTTCAAACATAAAATGATTTTAATATTTATTATAATATTTTTTGTTATGAATTTGAAGATATTTGTACGAAAATATATATTCACTATGAATTGTTTTTTCTTTAATTTTTTCTTTTTCTTAAAATAATATTTGTATAAGTATATTGAGCTAGATTTCTCGTTATGCTATTTCAATTATTTATTCGATGTAAATTAACGTGGTTCTATGAAAAAAAATTATCCTGCTGTGAAAAGTTCGAGTTAGATTTGTCATTAAAAACATCCAAATCTGTCAGATAAAAACAAATCGGCTTTAGAAATAGAAATTTACACTGAAAAAATATTTTTTTATTATTTTTATCCCCCAAAAATTGTGAAGGACCTTCTACATAAAGCTTCTTCTTATAGATTTTTTATTGTCCTATTTATATATAACCATCTTTTTACTTTTGGACTGAAATGTAACTCCTAATTAACTTTCTAGTTTTATTTTAAATCAAGTAAAAAATACATATGTATTTATACAGAAAAAGATGCTATACATTGCAAAATATGTTACTGAGAACACATTTTAAAAATAGATTTATGCGACATACCCCATCTTAAACTTTTGCTTTTTGTAATGATAAGTATAATTTTCGTAAACGAAAAATTTTAACGGCACTTTACTAAATTTAAAATGCAATCACAAAAGTAAATAACATAATTCCCCCAACTGAAAAGTGTTCATTATTTTTCTTATCTGGATTTACCGTGGCTATTTCTGTTTGGTCTACCTAAGATAAACATCCTCTCTTTGTTATTTTTATTGTGTGGTCAATTCTTTCGGTGTCTATAAATACTAGAATTTCAATAACCATATCACATTTCTGATCCCCGTAGGCAACTTTCAACAGATAAAGCCATAAAAGTTTGGTGTTCCACAAGGATGATTTACCAAGTGACTATGTTCATGATATATGATCCACAAAATCCAAATTTTTTTTTTTTTTTTTTTTTTTTATTTTTTTTTTTTTTTTGTGATTTTTAATAATTTTATACATTTATAAGAGAACTAATTATAATTTATTAATTGAGATTATATAAAATTTCAATGAACTTAACTATAATTTAAAGAAACGACAAACCAAATTAATTTGTCAAATTATTTTCCCGCATTTCTATGAAATTCAGTGATAGCTTTATCTTTTTGAGTTATTTATTTAATGCCTGATTACGTGTGATAATGATAGGCATAAAATCAGGTTTTTGAGGCTTTCAAATGTGTAAAATCTCCGATTTTTTGGCGATCCCTTTTAGTTGATACGCAAATTAAATTAGTGTTTAACATTAAACAGTATATAATCTAAAAATAAATAGACATTTAAACCTAAAATTTCGTAATTAATGATCAAAATTTAACTGACGGGAGAACATCGATTTTTCAAAAATAATTTTATTTTTTATTTTATTTTTATGTTTTTATATTTTATCTTCTTATTATAATATACCAGCAAGGTAACGCATGGATGACAAATTTGTCATCTAACATAAATTTTGATTAGTATCATTTTTTTTTTTTTTTTTTTTTTTTTTTTACATTAATTTTAAAAATAACAACACATATTCTTAAAACATTCTATTAGAAATTGAAATCCATGTATTTTTAACACAATTTTAGCTCCAATGCTCATTTTTTATTTGATAAAAATCGTTAACAATTCAGTAATCGACTTCAAGGTCATATACTAGGGCTACTACCTAGCTGCTACAGTGCATTATTGCTTTCAATTTACACTCGTGCCATCTTTTTTCTTGTTATTTTATTTTTTATTTTATTTTTTTCTTTATGAAGGGTTGATTAATTATTTACACTCAAAATATCTGCGGCATGCTTACGCAATTAATAATTGTTTATTCAACACCACTTAAGATAGATTTTTTAGTGCATTTTATTGCAAAAGAAAGTCATTATTAAGAAAAAATAAATAAATAAATAAAATAGTCGAATACATTTAATTTATATAAAGCAATTACAAGACTTTAACTTTTCTATCTTTACGGTAATTAATAAAAATAAAACACATCGTTCATATTTATAATATATTGAAAATAATTTTCCGATAAAACATATAAAATAATAGATATATACCATAAAAATAAGTAAGAACAATAAAAATAGTAACAAGTGTGCACTTGTATATAATATTTTAATATAGTAAAAAGTTAAAGGGCCAACCTGTTTCTTCGTTTATTATTTTTCTTTTGCGCACAATTTTTAAATAGATGGACTTCTGAACACAAAAAATTTGGATGCCATGTTCGTTATCAAATTATTAATCGAGTTTTATATGATGTTAAAAAAAATTAGTCATTTTTTTATATCAATTCAATTTTCCCTAAAAATACGCTTTAGAATAAATGAATAATTAAACAATTTTCAAAAAGGAAAACTGTGAGAAGAGGTGTTAAGGGCATTACAAGTAGAATAAGATAACACATGCCTTCAAATATTAAATAAAAATCGAATTTTTATTCCTGCATCAATTTTTCTTTTTCGCCTTTTCTTTGTATATATATGCATCCAAACATGAATACCAGATGAAATGTTCATTATAAAATTATTTACTGTCATTTTTATTATTCGGGGTGTTTTCATAGTTTACAAATTAATAATTATATTTTTCCAAAAACAATCTTATGGATAAAAATGAAAGGTAGAAACAGAAAGAAAAATATGGTTTAATTCAGCTTTTGAAATTATGTATATCTTTTTTTATTATTTATAATCCATCTTTAACGCCCTTTCTCATTTAGTTTTATCCTTAAAATTGTTAATTTTTGTCTTTTTTTGAGATATTACTTTTGAGAAAAATTGAATTAATATCAGTTTGAAATTTATTGTTTTTGTTAACATTATATTAAAAAATCGATTAGTGATTCGATAACAGATATGTTATCCAAATTTTATGTTTACGTAATTATTTGTTTAAAAGTTATGCGCAAAAGGAGAAAAAAGAAAAACAGGATTATTCTTGTCTCTAGCGTATTTAATGTTTCTTTTGACTACCATTTTACATTTTTTGACTACTAAATCACAAATTAAATAGTTTTTTGGACCATTTAATTTCAATATAAAACGTGAATTTTAATTATAATTTTCTATATAAGCAAAATAGAATAACTGATGGTCAAACTTTAATTGACAACGCATTTTTTTTTTCTCCTGAAGTGTCTTTTTTTTTTTTTTTTTTCTATTTATGTTCTGATTAAGTTTAACAAAAATACATATATCTGTATTTATTTATTATTATTTAAAGATTTGTGTATCCAAATTGACAGTTTCAATTTTTATTTTTACTTATTTACTTTATTTATATATAAACAATATGATTATACTGACAAGTGTAATTGAAACTACCAGTAAATTCGAAATTATTATTGATTTTCAGTTTTTCTAGAATATTTCTTCTTAATTATCATTTACAGAAATCTTTTGTATTTTATGATATAAATTATATTTTACATTAAATGTTGAAAACTTTTATTTATTTATTTATTTATTTATTTTTGTTTATATTTCTATTTATCTAATTCGTGTGATTCACTTTTTAGAGGTATTTCTTAATTAATGCAAAATTATACTGAAAATATATTTACTAAAAGAAATATTTGACTCATGAAACCAACATTCATTTTTTCTTTTTCAGATAGATAATAAAAAATAAAAATAAATAAATATTATAAAAATTACTATGTAATAAAATAATTGAATTTAGAAGTACTTGTTTTTGTTTGGAATAAACATTTCATATAGGGTTATTTTATAACGGAATATTAGCGCCCAGTTGGGGTAGAACCCGGATCATGCCTGTATGTTCGCGAGTGTTTTGGAGACCGGTTTCAAGCCATAGATCTAGCTATAATGAGCTTCAGTGTGCAAAAAAGACTCCTAACCTGAGCAATCTACAGGGTGTTTATAAAGTCCCGGACCCAATTTGATGTTTAATAACTCATAAAATAATGAAGATATAAACAAACTTATGACATTTATTGATGGAATAACTCATATATTTTCTTTTCAGGTTTGAATATCTTTACTTTTGTAAATATCGTCTGCGCGTGTGGTTAATTTCAGACAATTTCATTTTCCAATCTAAATATCTGTACTTTTCTAAATATCGTCTGTTTATTAATTGCATTTTTCTCTCTTTTGACTTTTTTTGACAATTTGACTCTTTTGAAAACTGCCATGAATACCGTGAGGCATAAAGGGATTCCCCAAAGGTTAATGTGTGGTGTGGACTAATGCACGACCGAGTCATTGGACCTTTCTTTTTTACAGAAAAGACGGTCTCATCAGTCGTATACTTAGACATGTTAGAAAACTTCGTATTTCCACAACTAGAAGAGCTTCAGCCACATGTCTTTTTGCAACAAGATGGTGCACCACCTCATTGGGGTACCATCATTCGTAGTTCTTTGAATGACCATTTTCCAGGAAGATGGATTGGGCGAGGAGGTCCAATTCCTTGGCCACCCAGATCACCTGATATAACGCCGCTGGACTTTTTCCTTTGGGGATTTGTAAAGGACAATGTTTACAGGAGGAGAGTGTCGAATATTGATGACCTAAAACTCAAAATTACAACCGCAATAGCCTCTGTGGATGCCGACATGCTTGCCGCTACCTGGCGTAAAATTGACTATCGACTTGATATTCTCCGTGCGACGAAGGGGGCACATGTGGAAGTTCATTGGCAAGGGTCATGAAACTTTTTGAGTCTATCTAACCATTTATGTTATTAATTTTAATCTATCTTTATTATTTTATGAGTTATTAAACATCAAAATGGGTCCGGGACTTTATAAACACCCTGTATTTTAAATATATTTAGCTTGTTTAATTTCATTTTATTCAAGAAAAAGGATTCAATAAACGTAAAAATATTCGACAAAAATTTTAATAGTTATTTGACCCTCATAATATTTAAGCGTAAAACAAATTAAAATATGTTAGTTTCTTTAAAATCGGTAAAGATTATTTTTGACTAATGGTAAAATACCATTTAAAATAATAATAATAATAATAATAATAATAATAATAATAATAATGCAGAAGAAACTTATCATTGATTCATAATTATAAAATTATGCTAAGTAAAGCCGAAATGTAATAAAATAATTTTAATAATATAACAATATTTGAAATAAAAACTAAAATAATTTTAAAAGAAATTAATATTTGCGTATTAAAAATTAAATTGCGTTTTGATAACTAGATAAATAATAAAATAACTAAAAAGAATAGCAGTAATAAAATTAAACTAAATAATAAACTTTATTAATGAAACAAAATAAGACCAAAATTGAATTGAAACGGTGCTTAAATATTAGTTTTTAGAAATGTAACATAATAATAATAATAATTTAGATAAAATAAATTTACATTTGAAATTAATTTAGAATTAAATTAAAGTATGATAAAATAATAATAATAATAATAATAATAATAATAATAATAATAATAATAATTAGTACAATTATAAAAATCATTATGAGCGGTTTTTTTTTTTTTTTTTTTTTTTTAATTTAAAATTCTCTTTTCGCATAAAACGCATTATTATTTTTTTTAAGTATTTGTTTATAAGTAAAAAAATATAATTTAATAAATTAATAAATAAATTGTGAAACAAATTAATTAAAAATATTCGAAACTCATTTAAAATAAAATGATAAAAGCTAAACGTTTTAGAAATTAATTATATTTTGCTCCGATCTTTAAAAAGTCAGAATTTAATTTAATTTTGCAAAGGATATTAGTTACATCATTATATTTTCCTGATTACGCAGAGTTAATTAATTATTATAGAAAAATAATTAAGCATAAAATTATTTACAAATTTACAACTACTTTCTGTTAAATTTTGTAATTTCCCAAACACGTAAAGGGAAAATGAAATAGGTAGTATATTTCGATAAGGGTTCACTTCTACTTATTTTCTTTTAAAAAGTAGAAAATTTGAATAAAGAGAGTATTTATGTCAAGTTTATTAATGTTTATTTATATTCTACCTCTTTTTAACACTTTCCAACTTAATGACTTTGGTTTTTCTGTCTGTCTGTCTGTCCGCACTCTAAACCCAGTAAATATGCGAGGAATTTCTTGAAACTGATAATTGTTATTCAAGTTCACTATCAGATGTTCGCTATTGAAAATGGATTGAATACCTCTACTGGTATGTGTACAGGGACACCCGAAAGTATTCCAAAGCATTGTATTCCATGAGAAGTATTTTTATAAACCATATTTTAATACCTTTACCTTACACAAATCGAAATGAAATTGAAATATGCTAATTAGGATTATTCTCGGATGTTCCACACTGAAAATGGAGTAAATATTATCATAGGTTTATGTACAGGGGCAACCAAAAAGAATTCAAAGCACTGTGCTCTATGAGAGGTATTTTTATAAACCATATTTTAATACCTTTACTTTACACAAATCTTAATGAAATTAAAATGTTATTCATATGCACAGAAGAATGCAGTACTTCTTTTTTTTAATCTCACGATAAGTAAGTAATAATTAGTCAAAATGAGGGGAGATAATTCATAATGGTTTCTCATATGGAGTTTTCGTAGTAATGCCATAAGTTGTGAAGTTTTCTTAGTATCCACTTAATTAGAATGATTTTATTGGATAAGTCAGGCTATTACAGTCGACAGCAAAATTATTGAAGCGCTAGCAATAGTTTCTATTTAAATGATTTGAACCTAATACGGTTTTCTTAAGTAAATATTCGGCGAGTCCATGATCTTTGTTATTATGCTGTTTATAAAAAAAATTAGCGATCAAACTAAAAAAAATATATATGAAGAATGTGTGCTTCAATAATTTTGCTGCAGACTGTAGGTGGAATTAGAGTTTTGTGAAGAAAGTCGGCGATGGAGATATGAATTTTACTGGAGTTATGGCTTTCCGTGAAGTTTTGTTATTATAGTTTGATTCAGAAGTACTTTAGAAAAAGTTTAGTTATGATGGTGATTCTCCAGTATGCTATATTTAAGAAGCGATCTTTAGAGAAGGTTTTTCAGGTAAGAAATGTCACAGTCTTGAAATATTTTGTGTAAGTTCAGATTTTAAGTTTAATGCTGCCAGTTAGTGAAGACGATTTGCCCTTTTTCTCACTTTGAATTGAACTTAGAAATTGTAATAAACTATAAAGATTAAAGAATAGCAAGCTCAAAGGTCGTATCCAAGGGGCCCCCAAAAATTTTAAATTTGTGGAAAACTTTTGAATCTGATGTATTTTTAATACTTAATATAGTGTACTATATTTTGGACCTCCCCGAAAAAAACTTCTGGCAGCGTCCTTAGCACACAGTCTCCCAGCTTTACTAAAGTAATTAATAAACTGGTGTATCTTAAATATTAGTCTTTCTGGCTCCACTTTTTTAATTTTTAAGTTGCAAGAATGCCAGATCAGGTGGTTGTTAAAAACACTACAGCCTCACAACCTGACTACAAGAAAAAAATATATTCTAGAAATAATTTTAACTTATTAAACTTTTTTTTTTTTTAATTACATAATTTATAAATCAAACATAACATAAAGTTCTTGGCAGTTCTGTGTAATATTAAAAGACAAATTTAATAAATTGTAATTTTATCCCTTTTTTAACAATCTAAAAAGGAATTTAACCATGAAAATAAAATCAGTTACGCGTCCTTATTTGTTACGCGTCATATCTGTTACATCTAGCACGCCGTTTTTCCATAGAAGAATTCATGTAGTAGTACATTTAACCGTTCAATAAAAATATATTCTGTTTACTTATCTCACATCCCTGAAATAGCCGGTCCATCTTATAAGTGCAGCTTCAACATTTTGTTTAACTAGCGCTGTGTAAAAGGGTTGTACGCTGCTTTACTTTATTTATTCACGTCCCCCTTCATTTCCGTCCTCACGACAATCACGCTTGCTGTGCGGTCAGCAAACTAAGTGCGATAAATTTTAGCAAAGAGTTATGATAAATGTACACACGAGTTAAAAACATTCGGAAAAATGATTCAGTGATGATTTTTTGCAGTTGAAGTTAGTTAAATGCGGCCTACTCTGTTTGTTAACAAGTAGATGATTATCGGACAGAAGTTTTAATAAGTTTTGATTCCCATTCTCTTATGATTGCTGATTGTAGATTACTTACTGGGCGGAACTCGTTTAGAATAATTTTGTTGAAATATTTTCTCTATGTACTGTTTCGTTTGTTGAAATATTTTCTCTATGTACTGAAATAAAATTGTTTTCTTTTACTGACACGAATTGCTCGTAGGCTTTTTTAAAATCCTGTCTTTCATATTATTATTGAGATTAATTTTCTTTCCAAACAAAGATGATTTTGCATTGTAAGCTTTTTTAATTGTCGTTAGAAATGGTTTTCTTTTATTGATTATTAATTGAAATATTTCCTCATTTATTGAAAGCCTGGCGTTTACTCTTGTAGATATTTCTTTAAAAGAGAAATAATGCAGTAGAATTAGATTTTTTTTTTTTTTTTTTTTTTTTTTTTTTTTTTAACAAACAAACAAAAAAATCATTTGTATTAGAAACTATGTGCTTATATTAACATATGTCATGGGGAATTTTAAATAGTTATTATATGAATCAATATATTCCTGTTTATTGAAATATTTCCTCGTTTGTTGAAAGCCTGGTGTTTACTGTTGTAAATACGTCTTTCTTTAAAAGAGAAATAACGTCAGAAAAGTTAGATTTTCTTTTTTCAAACATAAAAACATTTATATTTAGAAACTATGTGTTTAACATATATCATGGGGAATTCTGGTTCTTATATGAATCAGTATATTCCTGTTTATTGAATTATTTCCTCGTTTGTTGAAAGCCTGGTGTTTACTGTTGTAAATACGTCTTTCTTTAAAAGAGAAATAACGTCAGAAAAGTTAGATTTTCTTTTTTCAAACATAAAAACATTTATATTTAGAAACTATGTGTTTAACATATATCATGGGGAATTCTGGTTCTTATATGAATCAATATATTCCTGTTTATTGAAATATATCCTCGTTTGTTGAAAGCCTGGTGTTTACTGTTGTAAATACGTCTTTCTTTAAAAGAGAAATAACGTCAGAAAAGTTAGATTTTCTGTTTTCAAACATAAAAACATTTATATTTAGAAACTATGTGTTTAACATATATCATGGGGAATTCTGGTTCTTATATGAATCAGTATATTCCTGTTTATTGAATTATTTCCTCGTTTGTTGAAAGCCTGGTGTTTACTGTTGTAAATACGTCTTTCTTTAAAAGAGAAATAACGTCAGAAAAGTTAGATTTTCTTTTTTCAAACATAAAAACATTTATATTTAGAAACTATGTGTTTAACATATATCATGGGGAATTCTGGTTCTTATATGAATCAGTATATTCCTGTTTATTGAATTATTTCCTCGTTTGTTGAAAGCCTGGTGTTTACTGTTGTAAATACGTCTTTCTTTAAAAGAGAAATAACGTCAGAAAAGTTAGATTTTCTTTTTTCAAACATAAAAACATTTATATTTAGAAACTATGTGTTTAACATATATCATGGGGAATTCTGGTTCTTATATGAATCAATATATTCCTGTTTATTGAAATATATCCTCGTTTGTTGAAAGCCTGGTGTTTACTGTTGTAAATACGTCTTTCTTTAAAAGAGAAATAACGTCAGAAAAGTTAGATTTTCTGTTTTCAAACATAAAAACATTTATATTTAGAAACTATGTGTTTAACATATATCATGGGGAATTCTGGTTCTTATATGAATCAGTATATTCCTGTTTATTGAATTATTTCCTCGTTTGTTGAAAGCCTGGTGTTTACTGTTGTAAATACGTCTTTCTTTAAAAGAGAAATAACGTCAGAAAAGTTAGATTTTCTTTTTTCAAACATAAAAACATTTATATTTAGAAACTATGTGTTTAACATATATCATGGGGAATTCTGGTTCTTATATGAATCAATATATTCCTGTTTATTGAAATATTTCCTCGTTTGTTGAAAGCCTGGTGTTTACTGTTGTAAATACGTCTTTCTTTAAAAGAGAAATAACGTCAGAAAAGTTAGATTTTCTTTTTTCAAACATAAAAACATTTATTTTTAGAAACTATGTGTTTAACATACATCATGGGGAATTCTGGTTCTTATATGAATCAGAGTATTCCTGTTTATTGAATTATTTCCTCGTTTGTTGAAAGCCTGGTGTTTACTGTTGTAAATACGTCTTTCTTTAAAAGAGAAATAACGTCAGAAAAGTTAGATTTTCTTTTTTCAAACATAAAAACATTTATATTTAGAAACTATGTGTTTAACATATATCATGGGGAATTCTGGTTCTTATATGAATCAATATATTCCTGTTTATTGAAATATTTCCTCGTTTGTTGAAAGCCTGGTGTTTACTGTTGTAAATACGTCTTTCTTTAAAAGAGAAATAACGTCAGAAAAGTTAGATTTTCTTTTTTCAAACATAAAAACATTTATATTTAGAAACTATGTGTTTAACATATATCATGGGGAATTCTGGTTCTTATATGAATCAGTATATTCCTGTTTATTGAATTATTTCCTCGTTTGTTGAAAGCCTGGTGTTTACTGTTGTAAATACGTCTTTCTTTAAAAGAGAAATAACGTGAGAAAAGTTAGATTTTCTTTTTTTAAACATAAAAACATTTATATTTAGAAACTATGTGTTTAACATATATCATGGGGAATTCTGGTTCTTATATGAATCAATATATTCCTGTTTATTGAAATATTTCCTCGTTTGTTGAAAGCCTGGTGTTTACTGTTGTAAATACGTCTTTCTTTAAAAGAGAAATAACGTCAGAAAAGTTAGATTTTCTTTTTTCAAACATAAAAACATTTATATTTAGAAACTATGTGTTTAACATATATCATGGGGAATTCTGGTTCTTATATGAATCAGTATATTCCTGTTTATTGAATTATTTCCCCGTTTGTTGAAAGCCTGGTGTTTACTGTTGTAAATACGTCTTTCTTTAAAAGAGAAATAACGTCAGAAAAATTAGATTTTCCTTTTTCAAACATAAAAACGTTTCTATTTAGAAACTATGTGCTTAACATATATCATAGGGAATTCTGGTTCTTATATGAATCAGTATATTCCTGTTTATTGAAAAATTTTCTCATTTATTGAAAGCCTGGATTTTACTACTGTAAATTCTTCTTTAAAAGAGAAATAACGTCAACAGAATTATATTTTCTTTTTCAAACATAAAAACATTTGTATTAGAAATTGTTTGCTTAACATATATCATAGAGAATTTTAAACAGTTCTTATATGAATCAGTATATTCTTTTTTATTGAAATATTTCTTCGTTTATTGAAAGCCTGGCGTTTACTACAGTAAATACAGTATAAGATATACTATATAAGAGATATAACGTCCGTAGAATAAGATTTCCTTTTTTCAACATAAAATAAAAAATTTTAAATAGTTCTCCTTATATGAATCAATATATTCCTGTTTATTGAAATATTTCCTCGATTATTGAAAATATGGCTTTTACTATTTTAAGTACTTCTTTAAAAGAGAAATAATGTCGGTAAAAATAGATTTTCCTTTTTCAAACATAAAAACATTTGTATTAGAAACTGTGTGCTAGTATATATCATGGTGAATTTTACATTCTTACATGAATCAATATATTCCTGTTTATTGAAAGAATATTGTTTACTTTTATCAACACGAACTCGTGATTTCTGCTTCTTTAAAATTATTGGAGAGATTAGAAATTAATTTTTTATTTAAAACAAAAAGTAATTTTACATAAAAACTGTCGTAGTTGCTTCTTTAAATGAATAACATTATTAGCAAAAATTTTTTTCTAAACAATAACAATTTAAGTTTCAAAATCTTTATCTTTTTTTTTTTTTTTTTTTTTTCATAATTTTAATTTACTTTTTCTAGATTTTCTGATTAACATCTAACACAATTTTTTTTATTATAACTCTATGAAGACTAAAGAAAATACATACAAACTGATCCCTGAAGTTCGAATATCAAGTGAAAATTGGGTGTTCCTATTTAATAATTAAAAAAAAAAAAAAACAATGTTCGTGCTTATTTAGTATGTAGACGATCCCAACCGAAATTTCATGTCACTTTAGAAAAGTACGCTTAATTTCCCATTGAAATTTTGTGTCAATTAATAACGAAATAACATACTTTTTCCCCCCCTACTATACATCCCTTATTCCTTAAGACATGCGTTCTAGAAGCCCTAGAAAAGAAAACTCGATAAAATTAAGTTCGTATTTTACTTTTTTTCCCCTCCTTTAGAAGATGGAATAACGAACTTTCATTTCATAAGACCAACTAGATCCCAAACGAAAGAAAAACTTTCTTATTGCTATTATTGTTAATTTTCTTTGCTTTTTTAATTTTTATCTTTATTTTTTCTTTCTTCGTTTTTCTTAAACTGTTTTTTCTAAGTAACCAGATATTGAAAAGCTTGAGCTAAACTTACAGAATACTTCTTTTTTTCTAGTTAAAGAAAAAAAAATTACTCTTTATAAAAAAAAAGAATTTTTTCTTTTTTTTTTTTTTTTTTTATTGGCATCTGTAAGACACATTACAATGCATTTTCACGCATGATTTTAAGATAAGCTTATAGTTTCGGTGTTTTAATTTTCAAAATCTAATATTTTAGAACGGGTTTTATGCTATGATGTGTGTTATTATATGATAAATTTATTTTAAATTTTTAATAAAAGATTTATCAAAATCACTTTAATTATTCTTAAATGTAAAATTATTTAAAATCATAAGAACAACAAAATATTACTTTATTGAAGTAAAAACATTTTTTAATTCGCTATTTGAACCTTATAAAATAAGATCGAGAACGCAAAAAAGATAATATGAAAGTTTTTATAGAGGACAATGAAAACAAGAAGTGGAACAATTCGTGAAAAATATAGAAGCAATATTAAATAATAATAATAATAATAATAAATAATTAGTATTGTATAAGTATTTTGAATTTAACAATGAGTTTTTAATACATTATTATCAATATTATTATTAATATTACATTACTAGCATAAGCATTTCAAAATAATCAGAAAAGTTATGGGAATATTTTAACCTCAAAAATATTATTTCCGCGTGGTATACAGTTAATATGTAAAACAACGTTTTTACGAAAGCAATCTTCGACCGAATATATTTTTGCCTATTACAAAGTAGACGTAATAAATGATTCGGTCTGTTTGACTATATAAATAAGTTCCTAGTGTAGATCAAATTGTTTATGTTCTCATCTGATAAATAAATATTAAATTAACAACCATCATGTGAAAGTTTCAGTGTGACTTAATTTTCCTAAATAATAATAATAATAATAATATAGCATTCATTCACAAATTTCACCACATCTCACCATTTTTTTTTCAGAGATAACAAATAATTTCGTTGTGCAAATGGCTTGGTTTGCTTTATAACTCTAAGTTCATTTTTGTATACAAGAGCTATTTATGCTAAAACTTACTGCTTTAATACTCTGACCACCTCTGAAAAAGGAAAATATTGTGATGTTGTTTTCACTGTACAGTTTTTACAATGCATTAAAACAATGCTTATCTTGTTTTAAGATTAAAAATATAAATTTGAGCTTGAAGATAAACCTTATGACCGTTATTGATGATATTTGTACATAAAAAACTAATTAAAAAACAATAAACGCTGTAAGCAAAAACTGTATACTTTGTGAAAGTGTAAATTCCTTTTTTTTTTTTTTCCCTTCACTGCTTTGGGTGTTTCTAATACATTTTTGATATACGATTAATTCAAAAATGCTAGTCTTTTCTTCCTATTACGTAAAAGTTTTTTAGTTTGATTCCTTATAGGAAATCTACCTATTGCAATGGTCCTCATGACACGAGTTCTGGAAAATTTCTTCATATCTTCACCGATCATGACCCCTAGAACCCAAAAATCCCCCTCCGTTAGAAAGTTTATATATACTATATATATATATATATATATATATATATATATATATATATATATATATATATATATAACGCTTTTTCCCATGTTAAGTTGTGAACACGATAATTGGAGTCGTTTCCATTTAAATTTAACCAGCTCGGGATATGTTGTCAGGACAGTAAAAATCTCGGTCGAGTTCGTAGATGGGGTACCTAGCTCAAAGGGGGTGGAAATGGCGGGGGGGTGGAAATTTTCATTTGTCCATAATTTCTTTAATATTGAAAATAGGAAAAAACTTTAAATTAGGCGAATTACCGCCTTAACCTAAAGAGCAATTTTTGTATTTAAAATTTTTTGATAGCTTCAGTTGCTTAATTTTACAAGTTAAAAAGTGATTTTTTGTCAATTGTGATGAAGAAGATTTTCTATAGCTTTCACTGCTTAAATTTATAATCTGATGCTTATGTCACGTGCAAACGATAATTAAAAAGATCACTGAAACTGTAAAAACCATGTTAACCGCTTTAATTAATAATTTAAAAACATAAAATTAAAATAATACGTTAATCTTAATACAAATATCGTTTGTGGTAAATAGTTTAGAATGCCGGTTTAGCCAAGAATTTAAAATTTACGATTGAAATTGAAAGTAATACGTTATAGCTTCTTTTGCCTTTTTAGTATCGTGTGGAAACAAGATATTGGTCTGGGAAGAGATATGAGGTTTTCTCATGGGAAGAAAATATAATGCCGCCAAAGCTACCATTCTCTATCACCAAGCTCATCAAATTTTGTCGTCAGATAATGAATTTTGTCGCCAAGTTAAAAATTTCTTCGTCAACTATTAAATTTTGCCGTCAAATCACAAATTTCATTGCTAAGTTGCAAGTTTTGCCATCAAAGTCTCGCCAAATCATACAATTTATTAAATTCGTAACAATTAACATTGAAATTTAGTGGTACCCAAATGGTCCAATGTTAACTAATGTTAATGTCAATGTTAATGTTCCAGCTTATGTGAACCAAAACAGTTTCACTTTACAATTTTTACTCATCTGACAATCAGAATCATAAAAACACAATACAAAACTTTTAATAATTCAATAAAAATTACAATGAAATAACTATATCCAAAAACCGCTACCACTTAACTGTATTTGGTTTGACCATAGCAACGCCAGGCTCACAAGTGCTTGACTATAATAAGGTCACAAGTGCATTTTCATGTTTCTATTATTTTTTCTTTTAAAGATAGATATTGAACCAACAATTATATGGACTTTAAATAAAATTTATAATTTTGATTCAGGTGGGGAGGAGCGTGGGGAGGAGCTCAATAGCCTCCTCCAAGATTCACCATTGATGGGATTGTATATCTTTATGACTGCTGAATGATTTTCATTTGTTGAATGATTATGAGCTTGAATTTAAAAAACAGACCAATAAATTTTACAAACCAATAAATTTAGCCTAAAATTTTAAGTAGAATGAATAAAGCCCTTTTATAGTTGAAAATTAAATTTCTTGAAAACAGAATAGCGTTCTAAATAATGCAATGTGTGGGAACAAAGCCATTGGCTAAGTATGTGTTAATGCGCATGTAATGTTCCTTTACTTTTGTAACATTAACGTAAAGGAATCTATCTTTGCCTTTAAGCTTGACGAAAAGGGATTTTTTTTTTTTCACAAAGTTTGCAAAGTAAGGATGACCATCTGAAGAACTCACAGAGAGGCTATAATAGAATCGAAATATTTTACGTATGAAATGCATTAAAATAGGCTATTATTCATACACCATCTTTTGAATATCTTTGTTTCTTTTCATCGAAGCTCCATTTAGAGCTTTTTCTCTTGTGCACAAGTTTCAGGGCACTCCCTGTGCAACATCCAACAATAATCTGCTAATATGTTAGCCCTCCAACGACCATGATACCTCCTTTCCATTTCTTTGATACCTTAATGAAATCGCTGCCCTTGTTCTTCTCGCACATCGCCTACATTTTCCGGGAAATAACTCAGATGGGAGTTGAGAAAGCGTACATTTATGATCATTTCTGTTTTTTAAAAAATCCTAATTTATGTCAAAATTGTATGCAAAGGGAATTTTTTTAATATTTCCCCCCTTAATCAGCAGCGAAAAATAATCAGAAAAAGAACATCGTCTTGAGGGTAAAAAAACTATCGTACAGGTGCATATGTGCATAAATAAATAATTTTTAATTATAAGTATGTTGTGGAAAAAAAAAAAAAAAAAAAAACAGCCCAGTTAACTAATTGCATCCGTCATCGGCGGTCAGAATGAGTGGACTTCAAAGCGCTGTGATTGAACATGGCACCTGCTGACTAAAGTTCGGAACGTGTACAATTCAGTGACCAGATGTTTGTTTAAGTGAGAGAAACACCGGTCAAAATCAAGCTAATTTTAGTTTTTGTGTGATAAATAAGTAGATAAATTTTCTGGGGGAAATTTCAGTATAATTTATATACATTAACGAGAAGTATTATTCTTTTATTCATTTACATATCCATTTTACATTGAAAAGTGTAATCTATAAAATAAATTATCTGAATTACTACTCCTATTTTATAGAATTTTTAAGAAACTAATGAATGATATTTATAGTATAAGAAGTTTACACTGTAAAAAATAGATTCTTAAAAATAAGTATATATTGTCTCAAAATAGCCCCGAAACAATATATACTTAAATTTGAAAACACATGTACTCATTTTTGAGTACATTGACATGTATTGGGATTCTTATTGGTCAACCCCACATTTGAGCATGTCAATATACTCAAAAATGGGTTTTCAAATTTAATTATACATTGTTTCACGGCTATTTTGAGACAATATATACTTATTTTTAAAAACATTTTTTTTACAGTTCAGAAACAGCAACTATACGTCCAATAACTGTTTTTCTTTAAAACCACAAACAATGACTAAAAGTTACATCAATCCTTTGGTAACAGATTCATTTTCATAGGTGACAACAACTCTCTATTATGAACTGACCTTAGGAAAGTAATCTCTGGAGAGATTTAAAAAAGAGAAAAACCGAGATCTCAAGTGGGGGCGGGAAGCATAAAAGGGGCAAAAAGTGACTTCCTCTGCTTGCCTCCCCCTCGAATAGTCGTATAGGATAACTCAGAGGTTATTGTTAGTCCAAGGGGGGAAATCCGAAACCCTCACAGCTGGGGTTTGGCAAGTGGTGTAGGTTGTCTTCCCATCATAGTATTCTGTAAAAGAAGAAAAAAAATAGACATCTTTTAACACCGGCTTCTTCTTTGCTCTCTTTTGCGTATGTAAATAGTGGAGGAATCTTCTTCCATCTAATGTTTTTTTAGCTAACAGTAGTTGAAAAGCTCTACGATGGCTGAAAAGTACAAATTTTAGGATTCTATTAGTGGTAATATCAGAATACCATGAGTAAGATACTGTATTTATTTGAACGATGTTAAATAGAACCTTTACGGTACAAACGCAGTCGTGCATGCGAATCTCATTCACATATTTTATTCGCTCGATTGAACTACCCGTGTGTTATTGGAGAACATCAAGTCCTACATTCAGCAATGATATAAAAAAAGGAAAAAGGAAGCTACAAAAGTCATATTATATAGTGCTATTTAAAAATAAAATTACGAGTTTCTGTAAATTTTATAAGAATTATGACGCTCTTTTAAAAAGATTTGTGTGTTTTCTTAAAGGTTTAAAGAGATAGTTAAGCAGAATTTTTTTTTTTTAACTTTCTGCAGAAATATTTGAGTAACTCTTGAATTTTTATTACTTTATAACAAATATAACACAGTTTTTTGTAAATTCTGTCAGAGTTGAGCTGATTCCTGAATCTACTTTGGAAATACACTTTTAAACAATGCTCGTTTTTATGCCTCTGCTGTAAAGCTTCGCACACACCAGAGCGCAATGCGACGCACAAAATGGTTTAATTTATCCATTATTGGAAAGTGACCATTTAACTTTCGGGCATGTTTAAAATAAAAAAAAGCATTTTTCCCTCCTTGAAAATTATTAAAAAAGAAACCTAAATTTCCCATGCCAATTATCGCAGCAGGAGATTTGTCAGTCGAGGAAATGGCTCTTCAGCTGGGTTCACACTGCTGCGCGGAAAATGGTCGTAAATTATCCATCATCGGAAAGTGATCCTAGAACTTTTGGACATGTTTACAATGAAGGACTTTGTTTTATATTGCTCCTTGAATAATTTTATAAAAGAAACCTAAGTTTTCCATGTCATTTGTCACCAAAGGAGGTGACAATAAAGAAGCAGAAAACTCCCTGTTAGAGCTCGCTTTCGGATGCGGCAGCTAAATACCCAAATCAAAGGAACTTTCAACAGAACCGAAGATCCGGCGAGTTGCCGCGTCTAATGTGAATCAAGCTTTAAGGCCGGTTTTCACCAAGGTTGGAACTTCGAGGTTCAAAAAACCATTAATCACGCTTCCGACAGAAAGAGCCAAATGTCTTGTCATCAGTTGTAGCCTTCTTTTATCAGATTGCGCAGTTACTTCAAAGGAAAGCATGCAAAACTGACAAAGATATGTGCCTTTGGCCCCACAATTATATCAGCAGGGGGCTAGGTCTCTAGACTTCCAACCACGTTCAACCGTTTACTGCCCGCTTGACTACATAAAAAGGTTCTGAAAAGCACGGCTCCAACCAACCGCTGTAGAAACCGGCCTTCAGAGGCTCGCTCAAGCTCAAATTCCACATAAGATAATTTGAATAGAACCGACTTTGCGCACTGGATTGCATCCTGGTCTGTGCTATAACGTGCTTTACAGTCTATCAACATGCTACTTTGGCCAGCAGTATCACCCGATCTTTCTCCTATCAAGTACATATGGGACATTATTGAATTACAAATCCAGCTCCTTCCACCATCTGCAACCAGTATTAATAAACACAAAATTAACTGATAATGTGTAATAGGTATGAGACTCCATACCACAAAATGACATACGGCACATGTACGACAGAATGCGAATACATTTTCATACTTGTATTGAAAATCGTGATGATTATAGTATAGCTATATTAACGTACTAATATTTCGCACTTTGAAATGGCGTCTCTCGTGTTGCATTCACCTGTAAACTTAAACTTGTAATCAAATAAATATGACACTTATAAAATTTTTGCCTAAATTTTATTTTTCAAAATAATTTATTCTTGGTGCTTGGATTTTATTTTCCGTTAGTGTATGATAATTATTGGAAAAAAATAAAAGATTCAAAATCTTCCATTGACAGAAATAAAAGAAACGTTTGTATGTATTGGTTTTACTTTTCATCATTTTTATTATATGGTATGCACTCATTTTATTTTTTTACTCAACCAGATTGTGATAATTGGTTACTTATGGTGTGTGTAATATTCATAAAATTGTATTACATGTATATAAAAATACCACAGAAATATAATTATGAAATTGTATAAGTAATATACTTTTTGAGTGTATTTTATGTAACCAGAATTATAAATTATGCTGATAACAGATATACATACAAATTAATCGCTAAAAATTGGCGTTTTGTATTCACATAACCTCAAAACAAGATATTATACAATAAAATAGAGTCGAATATTGAACTTCAAAAACAATTTGTTTACAGTATAGGTATGAAAAAATAGGAATTCTCTAGGATGTCCCTGTACACAGGCCATTTGCTTGATGTCAAGAAAAAGTTTCGTGTAGCCCCATTGTCTGATGCAGATTTAGAATCCTGAGTTTGGACTTTCTACTACTATTTTTTCGCGAGATGTGGTGATAAGATACACACAGAGACAGACACACAGATATACACAGACACATAAACAGATATACAGACACACAAACATATATACACAGACACACAAACAGATATACAGATATACCAGACACACAACCGGTAAAAACATTAATCTCGGATTTATGGCACCTCAAAACGTGAAAATATAACAAAAACGCAATTTCGAAAATTACACCCAAAAAGAATACTTTCTCTACCTTATGCATGGGTACAACGCCCAGGATATACAGTGTAGCAAGCGCTTATCATCAAATGCTTAAAATACTGTTTAAAAAAAAAAAAAAAAAAAAAAAAAAAAAGCTTCCCAGATGGCGCTGTGATCGAATTTTTTGCTCAAATCGAAGAACTGATTAGCTTTTCCCAGTTTCGTCTGCTTAATCACGTGATCTAAGCACATAATTAACCAATAGGAAGTTTTTGAAGCAATAAACTCGATCGCACTGACCTCTGGTGAGAATCTTAATTTTTAAGGCACTGATTTGCTGGTCGCTTTCCACACTATGTATTCTAGGCCCTATAACATTGGTAAGAGAAACTAAAAATTATCAAAGGATGCATGTTCCAAAAGCGTATTCAAAAACTGAAAAGAAAAAGTTCTTAATTTTATTGGGAAGTGCCCAAATTCGTATCACTAATAACTATATTCATATTAAATAAGGAATTGTGTCCAAGTGTGATTTGTTTATGAATGTACCATGAGCAAAATCAAGACACTTTTATGTTGCTCCTGACCGAAATGAGATTGTATACAACACACATATACTACACACATATACATTATATACAATTAGACGTCACGTAAAAACGAAGTATATTTCTAAATTTGAATATCACATCAAGAATCAGATTGGGGGGGGGGGTGTACATTTGGATGTTATAACATTTAAATAATTATAAGATAAAAAAACTTTTTATATACCACGTTTTTAAATTTTTTGTTGAATCATAGCTATAGAACTACATTAGCTATAGAACTACACTTTATCAATACGTATAAAAATTTTAAAGGGATAATGAGGTCCATTTTTGTGGGATGCATAATTTAACTTTTTACAATTTTTTAACGTTCACGTTTAATTAAATGTATTTATTTTTATGTCGAAAGAAAATGAACTCGTATTTTTATTTATTTATTTATTTTTTTATTTTTTTGGCAACAATTAAATTATAGCTAATATTTTAATGACTATTTTTTAAGCTATTAGCAGGTTATTATTTTCATATTTTAATTAATTAAAAGAAAACTAATCAAAAATTAGAAAATCAGGCTTCGAAGTATTGTGTTGTTATCGGGTTCTGAGCTGTTAAGAATGTTTCAAATGTCTAGCTAGTAGGGAAGTTAGTTAAAAATCGATTTCAAGATTTGTACTGGACAAAAAAACAAACAAATGAACAAGAATCGAAGTTAATAAAAACATCGTAAAATATGAGGTTGCTAAATTCTGCTTTCATTCATTTTTGAGCTATGAGAGAGCGAGATACAAAAAGCATTTCGTAAATTGGTTTTACGATATTTTGTTACACTGCATAAGAATTGAAGTAATAGTAATTATAAGAGGTAAACATTGCCATCTGATTTAATAAATATGATTAATTTTAATAAATATGTCTAATGCATTTGACTGAGTGGTTGAGTGGGTTTTACGTTGCATTAACGCTACATTGCAGTCAATTGGTGACGGAATTAATTCGCTCCTATGGAGTTTCACGTTTCAAAACATCAAAATTTTTAAGTTTCCAATGTATTAAATTTACGTTAATATTTAACAGTTATTCCTGTTTAATCCCCTTTATTAATTCGAGGTTAATTCTCTTAGGCGAAAAAAAAATCTAGGAGTAAAAATTGAATTTTTTCCTTCCATTAGCAGGAAGGATCATCAAATTCAAATATAAAAACTAAATCGATATTAGTATACCATTAGAATACAGCAATGCTGTTTTATTTTTTGAAGATATTAAAATATGCATCTAGTTTAGAAATATGTTTGAATTTTTATTATGAGTGTATAAACAGATCCATCCAAAATATACCTGGACCTAGCCTTCACTCTGAAATTGTTAAATCACTAAAGACAGTATCAAGTAATTTGACTTCTCGCATAGATGAGGCTTCATCATATATGCTTGGAAAAACTGACTAACTTACGTCATTACAAATTCATAAGTGAAAGGTAACAACAGGACCGTTTATTAAATGTGGCATCGTTTAGAAGTGTTCATTATTGATAAAAATTATATGATATAGGATTCTCAAGTTGTTAGAATATAAGACCAGTGAGCAAAACTATCTGAATAAATAATCAAAGAATATAAGAACATTTTATTAAAAAGTAGCTCCGAGCAAACAAGACAAAAGATAAAAACTTTCAAGCTAAAAGTGCCTGGACTTAGCATTTTGGATGTGATTTTTTTTCTTTTTACTGCTATAGAGGATTTAGAACGCCTGTCTATGCTGAGGGCGAAATTTTCAAGTATCTGCTGAGACAATGTGTTCCAATCTTCTTGAAGCGCTTTTAAGCGCTGGTGAAGCATAATTGGCGTCTAATCACTGGCTTTCAGTCGTCTTCTAAAAGGATTTCACACATTATAGGATTTTTAGGATTCATTTTCAGACGTTTTGCAGACCAGTATATTCTCTAAATACTTTCACTTTCCAAGTGCTCTGATACTGCCACTGTATGATGAAATGTGGCTTTGTCGTCTGCAAATAGGAAGAGCGGAGGCAGAACGCACGGGAATCATAAAAGCATTGACAAAATAAAAAATGCGAGTCGCTGAATCTCCTTGGAAGATATAGAATCGTCTTGAAATACATGGGTTACCTTAGAAGATATGACATTAATCATAATACCGCCACTTATGAGAACTTCGGAATCTCCAAAATGGCCCGTTTTAGTGATGTTGGAGGAATGATTTCGTGTTTCTTTTTCTTTCTTAGTGAGTATATGTCCAGAATAGCTCATTGCACGAAATCGGTTCTGATCTGTAAGAGGAGTAGAAACTTGAGTCTACTTCTATTGAGAACAATTCATGTGTTCTTGGCGTAACAGAAACGAAGTTTTTCAATTAACAAGCACTGTCAGCTCTGACTGTCGTGTATACCACTCTGACTGCCACTGTGTATACCGCTCTGACCGTCATGTATATAAACCACGTTCACCCAGTATTCTGCCCATGGTTAAGCGCAATACTGGACGTCCAGTAAGTTACATGTTCTTTGCTATTCATTTTTGCTGTCAGTTCTTAGTCTTTTCTGGCCTTTACGACAATAAAATGGTCATTAACTGTTATTATCGCACTTGAAAAACAACTGCTAAATGCATAGCAGCTGTTATTGTAGTCTGAAATGCTCTCCTGGCACATCAAACAATGCTGTGGATGATCCCATATTCTTTACCTGTATTTGTCATATTTCATCCTTCTTCCAATTTCCGATGACTTGGTCTGGTGTAAGATCATCAAGATGAAATCTCTCTGATTTCTTGTTCAGCATATTCAATGGTGTAAATTCGACATCGTTGGAATCACTCTACTTTGTGCAATAAATTTATAGAATGGCGCATCGAATAAATTTATCGAATAGAGTACAACGACCCTTTTCTTATGCTCTTCTGATATTTTTCCCGCGATAATATACTACATCACATATGCATATACTAAACAGAATCCAGTCAATAACCTATGTGCATTCTGGTCTATCGGTCGTTTCTTTTGATGGGTTCTTTTAGGATTCTTCATTTCCTCCTTAATTCTGGTACATTCATGCAAACCTGCATCAACGTTAATATTTCTAATTTATTCTAGAATTGCATGACCCTCATATATATGCATATATGAGTATAATAATGGAATCATATGTATATATATGTGTGTGTGTGTGTGTGTGTGTGTGATTCCATTATTGAAACATGATTCGAAACGAAATTTCCTGAATATTTGGCAGTAGTACAATATTGAGTAATTTTTATTTAACGCATTTCATTCATGATAACAGTGAATTTGACAACTTTCTTCCTTACCACCTGTCGTGCAGATTTCGTGTAGAGTTTCATATTCACGTTTTGAACCATTTAATTGAACGTAACATTATCTTTTTTAAAAAATACATTTTAATTCAATCTGTGTTTTAATAAAGAGCATTTTAATTAATTATGATAATTAGGAGAAAAATTTTCCGCTTCTTCATAAAAATTGATAAATTTGGAATGGGAGTTTTAACAACACCATACTGAGAGGAATACATTAACTGAGCATTAAATCAAGTTAGGAATCGAACTTGAGACCTATGGCTTAACATATCTTTGCTCTGCCACTGAGCTATCGTAAATGATTCTGCATGTCGCGCATCTAAAAAAAATCTTCGATGACATAATTTGATCAAGGTCTTAATGTTCATTGCATTTTGTGTTTTAACAGATTTGAACGGCGATGAATATATTTTAATTAAATTGGTATGATCATAGTCAGAATTATAGAAGTCCTTTTTAATTGGTGGATATAACAAGAAAATAAAGAGAAAAATATTAAAAATATTCTTGTGCTTGTGTATTTTTGTAAAGCACTTAGGTTCACCTATAATTGTTTTAAATAAAAATATTAAGGATAAGGCAAAAAAATTTTAAAACATAGTAGAGAAAAATCAATATAAATTTCACTATTTTGTCTATTTTCGGATTTTTTTTTTTTTTTTTTTTTTTTTTTTTAAGGAAAAATATTCTTAGTTTTTCCAAAAAAAAAAAAAAAAAAAAAAACGAATGTATATATATATTATTTATTTAAATTAAATCCTTTGCATATATTTTGCCCGAATTCAGGTCCTTAAGATGCATGACACAAATTCTATTACAAATAACTTACACATGCTGACTTACGCCGGAGCTTACAAAAGTTATTCAAAAAAAAAAAGTTCAAATCATCATGTTGTTCATCTTATGTTTGAGCTGCAATGCTAATGTGATTGAAAATGTATATTAATTTAAAAAAAAAAAGGGGGTATTTCTAAAACGTTTTAAAATTGACAATAACAATTTAGAACTCTATTATTGCATATACAATCGATAGAAATAGTCTAATCTACATCTTTACAAGTCAGACAATATATCTGTATGAAAGCATCCCAACATAATTAGAGAAACGTCATGCTTGGCGATTATCAAATTAAGCGTCGAAAAAATTTTGTTTTCGAAAATGGAGCATCTGAATTCAGATTTGCGATATGTTTTAAGCTTACTGTTGCATCACAATACGAACTGCTAAAGCTTATCCACCCAAAGAAAAGATGAAAAGCACAGTAACACCTTATCACAGGTTAGGATCTTTTTTGAGTAACATCTGTTACATGTAGTAAAGCCGCACACAAATCCGCCCAATGCATGAATATTTTTTCCCTTTACGCTCTCCTGCGCATAGAATGGGAGTCAACATTTAGCTGCAATATCTCTAGGTCTCTGGGATTTTTAAAGATCAAATCTAAATCCGCAGTCGCCCAGGCATTCAAACGGTTTACTGATGTAAAAGCCTTTTCATTTTCTCTTCTTTTTTCCCTTCATTTGTTTGTGGCTTGTTCGCTCTCTGTGCATAAAAATATTTCAACTATACGGATCATTGGTGCTGTTTTTCATTTATTGTTGTTGTTAAAAGGCAAAAAAAAAGTAGTAGGTGTATCAATTTCATATTTCGTAAAATATAATATCTGACTGCATTTTGCACCAATGTAATTTGTGTTGACTTTCACATGAAGAAATATTCTATCTATTAGTAATAAAGATAATATAAAATAAAATAATTTGTTTGCCGAACAAAATTTAAAGTAGAGGGAAAGAAAGAAAATGCTTATTTGTTGGGGATTTCAATAACTTTTTTACTCAGTTGTTTGAGTTTGAGAATGCTTATAGAAGATTGCTCGAATTTTATACAGAAAGATTGCAACAATTACTAGTTAAACATAAAAAAAACATGCATTTTTATGCATATAATATATTGTGGCTTGCTTCCATTTCATTGCTTTAGATTTACTTCTAGTTGGAATTTTTCTTAAAAATAACTGTCAACATCATGTCAATTCTATCACAATCTAAGAAAATCTATCTTAGAAAATCCGTTCAGTGCTTTTGGATGACATTTATAAAAGATTCGATTTAACAAACTGAAAGAGAGAAAGTTTCTAGGTGATTTTTTACACATTTTATTAAAGAAATTATTTTATATTTTTATTTCTTATTCTTTATTTGCTAGTTAAGTGGAAGTTGAGTTTAAGTCTTGAGTTATTTTATGCCGTACTGGAGTTACGCAATACTCAATTAGGGATAGAACTTAACGCGTGACTAAAGCTTTTGTACCTATCAAGCTTAACATTAATTATTCCTTTTCCCCATAAATCTGCTATAATTTCTTAAAGTATTGGTTTGAACATATTTTTCTGACAATAGACTGAATTATTTTATTTTACTAGAGGCATATTTAATTTTAATTTATTGCTGAAACAAAATTTTGCAATTGTATTTGGGAACATTTCTATATATGAAAGACAGAATTTCGTATGGTCATTTACATCAGTTAAGCAACGTATATATATTTTTCTTTTTTTGTTATAGTCACTTATACCTACTCCTCATTAAGAATTACTACAAATTTACACTTATTTAGAATTAAGTGGTTTTTATTATATATATTTTTACATTTTTTTTCTCTGCAATATTCCTTGGAAATAGTATATATGAACATTAAATTTAAACATTTTTCAAAGATTTGACGTATCAATTTCTAACAGTGTCGGTATTTATTATCAGATCCGTAGCGATGGATTTTTGAGTTAATGAATTTTCTTTTAAATTTGCTGTGTGAATAAAATACAAATATAAATCCTCAGCACTTTTAAACAGATTTAAAAAAATCTTGCAAATTTTTTGACAAACACCCATATGTAGCTCGTTATTTGGAAATCATTTCTCTTGCTGTATTTAATAAATGTTACAGTAAAAATATATTGAGATTTTATTTAAAATTTACGTAGCTGTTTTTTTTTTTTTTTTTTTTTTTTTTTATAATAAATTATGTATTTATAACCAAAAAAAGAAACGTTGACATTTTAAAGATTAATTTTTATATATTAAGCAAAGTTTGGGATATTAAAAAGGTTTATATAATTTAAAAATTGTTTAACAATATGTTAATTACATGTATATTATTGCTTCTGTGTTTGCAGTATCGACTATTCAATAAACACACAAGGAAAAAAATAAAAATTAAATTAAATAAATAAAAATTTCCCCATTGTTAAAACAAGTAAATTAATTACATACGAGTTTCGAAGAGAAAACTTTTCCGTAATTTGTTGCATAGAATTTGCAACAAATATAATATCCATTGTGAAATAATGTATGCTATTTAAAATTAAACATAGCTTATTTTCTCCATTTCACTACTACAACCATACTTAATTCATTAGTAACACATGCGTACATATTACCTCGAGCAAACTAGATCTCAAACGCCACTTGTGTAAAAACAAAGTTCCTCTTCAGAGATCTCATCGGGTCAATTCTCATCTTTATGCCGAACAGACAACCGTACAATACGATAAGGGGACAGACGTTTTCTTGACAGATTCTAAGCTACATTTTTTCAGATGTTCATACCCCTCCCGTTGTGGTGCATTGCCACCCTCCCTTAAGTACGTCTAGAATTTCTAGCTAAGGACCTTTATATCTTTTCACACGTAATCATCGCACTGATTTGGAGTATCTTCCGCAATTTTGTTGCAGGCACTCGATAGGATAGTCGGTACATGAACAAGAGCTGCACCATAACAAGCGGAGTTTTTACCGACTCTTGCAATCGGAGGGAACTTTTGACTTTAGCATTGTATTTACGGCTGTATTGTCGAAAAGCAGGGATGGATGGATCAGTTTCCAGCAATGAAATCGAAGACGCGGATTTATTTCTGCAACACCTTTACGTTGATATGGGTTGCACTTAGTGGTGTAATGTTGCATTTGCCATTTTTTGGGATATAATATCCTAAACGCTTTATTGTGTAATTTACAAAACGCAATAAAATGGCGTGGAGTTAACCTTTCATACAAGTTTTTGTACTCATTGTGTTCAAGTGATTCCTAAACTATATTAAAATGTAAACAGCCGTCTCGCATTTCTCTCCACACAGTTAAAAAAAATGCAACTTTGCTGCCAGAAATTCACTGTAATTGCAGAAAAATATGTTTTGTCAACGTAATTTTTCCGCAATTTATGACTTTTTTTCTCAAATTACAGAGAATTTCTGGCAGCAAAGTTACATTTTTTTTAACAGTGTACTAGGCAAAATCCAATTTGCGTTTAAAACTCTTTCGAAATTCATAGTTAAAAACTGAGTAACTTTAACAATTCATAAAAGTATACATCAGAGAATTATTCAGTATGAATTTATTTCAGATAATTTGTGTTAGCGTAATTTTAATCTATTTTTTTCGTTTTGTAAAACTAATTTAAAGACGAAGGGATGACAAAGTTTTAATAGATCTATGCAGTCAAAAGTAGAGAGGTCTTTTAATTAAGGTTGAATTTATGGTCTAGTTTTGCAAAAAGTAAGATCATTTGATTCGATTTCTAGTTATGAAAGTTAATATCTTGAAATTATATTGTGAAATCTTAAAGTTAATATGGTTATGTATGTTAGTGTTTCATGTGTATTACTTTTTAATAAAGAGTCTAAACCAATGTTTTAGATGTGATATCTACAAGCTTCTAATGCTTATTGTTTAAAGTGCTAGTGGCAGAGCTAATCAAGCGATGATATGAAATTTTATTTGACTCCTATCGTAGATAGCAAGTCGAATTCTGATTTAAACAGTGATTCTAGTTCCATTTGATTTATTTATACAAGAATATCAATATCACTTGAAAAAATTATGTAATTCCCTTCTAATGCTAAAAAAAAAAAAAAAAGATAAATGATAAGTAGCTTAGATTTTTAATTTAATTGTGATAAATTTAGAACCTTAATTCTTATTCCTATATTTGAAATGCTTCAATTAAAAAATCACCAATACTTCAATAAAATTAAATACATATATTTTTCAAAAAGTGGCATTTACAGTGTCTTGAAAAGATAGAAATTTTTAAATATTGTATTATCTTTAAACTTAATTATTCGAAAACAAAATGTTAAGTTCTCTTCAATATTAATTATTAAATTTAAAATAGTTTAAACAACAGTTCAGATTTTCTTGGTTACAGGGAGCTATTATTTTTAAGAAAAAAAAAAGTCAGTGCTTTGTATTATTGTTTTCTTTTTTCAGCAACAAAAGTCCCAAACTATTTTATCTGAAGTATTAAAGACGACATTAGTAGCTGCAGTATTTCTATATTTTTTTACGCATTATTTTGTCTTCACTATTTTTAAAAAGAATTTTTTCTTAAAGTTTTAACGTTCAATAATAATATTCTAAATATTCTCATTGTGAAGTAGTTGTTGCAAAGTAATAAATCACGCGTGAGAAAAAAAGGAGGGAAGGGGGGAAACGCTGCCATCTCAAAAACGAAACGTCGTTAAAAAAATAAAATGCAGGTTTATTGATAATTTTATTTACCCACAAGAATTACAAATAATAATGATGATAATAATAATAATATTAATAATAACAAAATCTTTTTTATTTTCATACAAACTTTACATTTTTATACAAACGTATTTACATATATTCATACTCAGAGAAAAGTTTCATTGAAGAGACAAAAAATTTAGTGTCCACGGGAAAATTTTCTGTCTAAATGTATTTTTTGTTTAGATTAACAAAATAATTTATGTTGCAATTCTGACAAAGACATTTTGTTTTCCTTACACACACACACACACGAAAAAAAAAAAAAAAAAAAAAAAAAATCTACTTACAAATGTACAAAAATTATTGTAAATTTAAATGGAATATTTCGTTAATATAAGGAATTACAAAGAAATTTTGCTAAAATTTTGTAAAATTGTTAACAAAATATTTTGAGTGTCGCAACAAAATTATTATTATTATTATTATTATTATTATTTTATTTTATTTTATTTTATTTTATTTATTTATTTATTTTGTTTTTGTTAAAATGAATTTTGTTTTTAAAAGTTTGGTTTATAACAACAAAATATAACCTTGAAAAAAAAAAGTAATTTTAATTATTTTATCAAATCTTTTCACTAGAGGCATTTTATAATGTAGATATTCTCAACTCGTAGGGACATTTTTATTTAATAATAATCACTAATTTTGAAGACTAATGTTTGACACATATGATAGTCGATTAGACACATATGCAAGTGGACAAACATTACAATAAAATATTTAATTATGCATACTGAATTAAAAGGTCCCTTTAATGTGGCAATACTGATGTATGCATTTAATTTACAAAGCCTATAATATACATGTTCATTCAAAACATATATTTAAAGTTTTAAGGGCAATAAAAATTAAGCATTAAAAATAGGGCGAAAAGATTTTTTAAAGTGAATTTGAGGGAAAATATGATGCTTCCAAATTTTGAGGGCAAAGTAAATAAATCTCCTTAGATTGAAAAATGTAAGTAATTTTTAAGTATCAAATACCTGAAAGCACCTATTTTAGCTTATTTATTATACTTATAAAAAATTATTACAGTAGAATATCAATTATTTTTTAACTGGCGTTCCCAAATGTGTACTATTTTGGGGGGATAGTTTCCGAGGACGTCTGGTCACCCTAATTGAAAGAAACTTGTTTTGCTTAGGATATTTGTATAAGACTCCAGAATTGATTTATTTTGTTAAAAATGAAAATTATGATAACGAACATTAAATTAATTAAAGTTCAAGATAATTAAATAAATAATGAAATAAATAAGTTAATTCTAACGTATTTACAGGCGTAATATTCCAAACAAATTAATATTTCAACAATTAAGAAAATTCAATCGCCTGTTTTTTAAACATGGTAAATTTACTGTAACATCAAAAGGCATTCATGTTTGTAAGAAATCTTTCTTTTTATTTTAAATGCCCGTATATTCAAGTTGTATGCTTAATCTTATAGTCTAGTCATGGAACGGTCATCAAATACTTAGACGGATAGTACAGGACAGAATTTTAGTTTTGTTAAAAATCTCATCAGGCACTCACTTTAAGGACTTATTACCTTTTACAATGTAAGGAAAATTTTTAAAATTTTATGACCAAAAAAAAAAAAAAAAAAAAAAAAATCTGGAGTGACTCCACTCGACTTTCCGAACATTGAGTAATTAACAGTTTTGTAGATAAAGTAAAGAAAGAGGAGTTGTTAAACAAACAAAAGAGAGAAAACCATAATAGAGTGTTTGAGTATTTTTCTCCATCTATTACACGATGTTTTATTTAACGCTACTGAACTTTGAGCCCATAGATCATAATGATAAAGAATTTTTCGTTGTGTCCCTGTAAAAACCTATAAATGCTAAATTCACCAAAATGCTTATAGTTAGTGCAACAGTGATTTATAATACTCATATAAATTTTCAGCTCAATTCAATAAGGCGTTTAGATGCTATCGTACTTTTAAAAATTTAGTCCCATAGGCCATAATGATAAAGAATTTTTCTTTGTGTCCCTGTAAAAAAACTGTAAGTGCTAGATTCACCAAAGTCTATACAGTTAGTTCAACTGTGATCTATAACATGTGTACAAATTTTTTGCTCAGATTTATAAGGCGTTTAGACGCTATCACACTTTTAAAAATTTGGCCCCATAGGCATAATGATAAAGAATTTTTCTTTGTGTCCCTGTAAAAAAACTATAAGTGCTAGATTCTCCAAAATCTATACCGATTGAGTATTTGTGACCTATAATGTGTGTATAAATTTTTTGCTGAATTGAATAAGGCGTTTATATGCTATCGCACTTTTAAGATTTTGTTCCCATAGGCCATAATGATAACGAATTTTTCTTTGTGTCCCTGTAAAAAAACTATAAGTGCTAGATTCACCAAAATCTATAGGGTTCGTACTATGGTGACTTACAATATGCGTACCAACTTTCAGGTTAATTGAACAAAGCGTTTAGACGCTAGCGTGTTCACTCACAGACATACACACATACACACATACACACATACACATACACATACATACATCATCGTAAAAATAGTGAAAACGGACTCAGGGGACCTAAAAACGTATAGAAACATCAAAATCTCGAATTCGGATTTTTGACATGATTACAATACTTTCCTCACTATAGTGTTCGGAAAGTAAAAAAGTATATGTTTATCTTTATTTTCTTACTGATAATTAATCATTAACAACATCTGAACTCATTTGCGGTTTGTGTATGTCTAGAAAATTTATAATAAAGTTGTTCTAATAATAAATTTTAATGACTCGTTAATAGAAGTAAAAGAAGAACAATTTATTTCTTTTAAATGGCTCTTATAAGGACTGTGATGAATGATATTAGTCATATTCAAATAAATGTACCGCGTATTAATTTTAAATTTATTCAGCAGTCTTTGCATGAGTATGATACATTGGGTGTACAAAAATATGTTAGTAGTGAAAACATTTTTTTTTTTTTTTTACAGTTTTTCATATTCTTTTCACAGGTCTGTACGAATGTCTTTAATTAGTGATTTGACGGTCTCTTTTGGGACCCCCTAGATAGCTTTTTCGATCAAACGAGTGAAATGTTCTTTGCTGGTGGCCCATTTCTTTGAGGATCTTAATTTTTTTAATAGAGCCCAATATCTCTGAATGGGGCGACACTGTGGGACATTTGCTGTGTTCATGGTTTTTGGCATGAAACTGATGAAATTTTGTTTCATAAAATTTGTTGCTTTTTTTTTTAATAATGAGCTGTGGCTAAATCAGGCCAAAATAATGTAGGCATATCGTGTTTGTTTAAAAAATGCAGCAAATGTTTCCTTGGGTATTCATTTACATAAATTTCTTGATCAGTTGTACCTTCCGTTACCAATGGCTTACTGTTATCTTCACACTGACAAATAGCGATCCAAACAAGATATATTTTTCCGAATTTTTCCAAACTAATGGATATCTCTGATTCAGGCAGATGTTCAGAGTTCTTTTTTGTATAATACTGAGGGCCAGGAAGAGTAGAAAAGTCAGCTTTGACGTAGGTCACATCGTCTAAAATCCAATGAAACTTATTCTTGCTTGTATATTCACACAATTTTCTAGTTTTTAGTTTTATAGATAATTTTAGTTTTTCTGTCACTTTAGGTATTTTTTGATTTTTATACTTTCTTAAGTTCAATCAATTTTTAGACCTCTAAACTATTGATATTTGTTTCATATCTTTTTTGCCACATCTCTGACTGACATTCCTCGATTTCGAGATAAAGTTCTTTCTATATTTTTGTCAAGTTGAATATCATGAGCTCCACATTTTTCTTTACAATGAGATTTCCTTTTCGTTGACAATGTTTCATTAAATCTATTTAATACTCTATTTACAGTACTTCTGTGAATTTTTAAGTTTTTAGCAATGTTATGCCATGGTTTCCGTGGATTCTTTAAGAATTCGGCAACAATCCTTTCTCTACGTTCATCTTCATGCATTTCTTTTTCTCAAACTACTGTAATTTATAGTATAAATATCATTAATTTGTATTCTTTAAGGTTGATACATGAAAAAGAAACTTATTTTAGATGCATAGACGTAGAAATAAATTAATTATGCATTTTCAAAATTTACCAATATCATTCGTCACAGTCCTTATGGTGTCCCATAAGTCTGAAGACATTTTAAAAATTCATAAAAATTGAATGAATTGGTAGAATTGAACGCAGTTTGGGAAAATGTTATTGTCGTAAAGAGGATTTTTTTTTTTAAGTAAAGAAAAAATAATAATAATAATTAAACTTTTCGTCGATGGAGGGCGCTGTACGGACGCGTATCAGGAAATATACAAATCAGAGTCTTATAAATTGCACGGTTTTATGATTAACATAGCTTATTTGTCATTTTTCTTCCTACTTATGAATACATGATTTTTTAATTCCGATACTGACTCGGTAGATAAAGCGTTATTGATGAAGATGTTTTCCCTGGTCTAAGATCTGCCGATTGCAGCTGTAATTATCAGTGTTCTAACTGATTTGTAAATTGTAACATGTGGTGATAGCGAACACATAGAATAAGATTTACATGCCTGTAAAAATTTGCATGGAAATAAATATTGTTTTTTTATTGACATTTATGATTTGCTTACGTACAGCGTCCTCTATCGATGAAAATTTAAAATGTTATTTTTTTTTCTTCACACACACACACACACACACAAAAAAATCCCTTTATAAGAATAACGTTTTTGTAAACCGCATTCAAATCATATTAATTCCTTCAATTTTTATAAATTTTTAAAATGTCTACAGATTTATGAGACACCCGGTATATATATATATATATGTGTGTGTGTGTATATATGTATCTAGCGCTTTCATGATTCAAGTATTTTTGTGATGCTACATTTATGTCATCTAGTAATACCAAATATACAGGTGTAGAACATTATACAGTATAAATGGCATATTAAAACAAATGGCCATTTAATAATTCTGCGTTTTCAAGTACAGTATGACGTAAAACACGAATATGAGTGCAGATTAGAAGAAGTAAACTAAAACTGAAAAATCAACAACAACAACAACAACAAAATGAAATTAATCGCAAATACATACACTAATTAGACTATAAATATCTCTTATAAATGAATACAGTTAATTGATGTATGTACCATTCTATCAAATATTATTAAGACAATAATGTGTATAATGAAACTTTATAGTTTCAGTTTGTTTATTATGATTATTTCTAAAGCTTTTTATTTTATTTTATTTATTTGTTTATTTATTCATTTATTTGGTAAATTGAAGCAAATCAAGACAAAAAAAAATAAAATTTTGAAAAATAAAATAAAATAAAGCCATAAATTTCAAGTAGAATGTTACTGGATGATATTTACAAATGCTATGCATATGGACAAACTAAATCTGCACACTATCTAATGGAAAATTCAAATGCTGTGAATGAAATTTCTGTATTGTTCAAAAATTTTAATGAAAAACTTATTTGTGTTATTTTATCAAAAAATTAAACATTTTTCTTATATAGTTCATTAAATGCAAACTTCAAAACCTTGAATAAGAAGTTTTTCTTCAAGGTTAGTTGCATATCTTATAGATAAGGAAAAGATTTATTTTCATTCAACTTATTGTGCTGTCCATAACATTTTTTTTTTCTTTAAACTTTTGGAGAACATTTCGAACATCAAGATAATAATAATAATAATAATAATAATAATAATAAGATTTCTAAATACTACTTCTGAAACTACTTTCACAATACATTTTCATCAAAACATACAGTGAAGCGGGTGTCATTATTTTTTGTCAAACCGTTTTGCGTGTCATCGCTGTGCCACCATTCTGACAACATCTCCAATCACTTGTCAACAATGTCCATCAGAATCGCTAACCAGACCGATGTTTTTCCATCCGAAAATATTATCGTTTTGGGCCTAGCCTTATCTTTGGGCCCCATCACGGTCGATGAGGACCTCTGGGGTCTTCATGCTAGAGTGGGTTCAGACATTATCTAAAGAAGGGAGCTCTCACAATGAGCTTTCCCCACTCCAGCACCCAACAAAAGCCGCACGCCCCTAGTGTTGTATGAACTCTGCCCATTGCAGTCCATTGGACCGGAGATGCTCGATTTGTTGGAAAAGGAGAGCATACAACATGTGATATGTTGGGACCATATATACATATAGAGCTAGTTATGAATAAAAGGGGGGGATATGATTGGGTGTGATCATGAATGATGGGTCTTCGTTTGGTAGAAGGCTCGTTTTCCGATTTCATGTACGTTTTTGTTCTGTAAGCACGTCGTTACGAATTTATGTGTCTACATACACATAAAATTTCAATAAAGATTGATAAATTTGAAAGTTTGTTGGCATTGACAATAATTTTGATGCATTAAACTGACTAACTGGGGAGAAAAATTTAAAAATTTAAACTTAGGGTTAGATATTAATATCATTCACATTGTAACACGATAATATGTGAGTTATTTCCTTTTACGCATGAAATTCTGAACATTAGAGTACTAATTTAATATTCAAACTCTGATTTCTACCATTATTTTAAATTTCACGTTTATGTTACTTGCATAGTTGTATTTTTTTCAAATTTAATCTTATTTACGATACTTAACCTCCCCAAACACACAATTATACTTTTACTTTTCGAACTCTGCAACGTTTGACTAACTGTCAATCATTGTTGAGTTCGAAATTTTTTTTAGAAAAATACATGCAATAATTATTGTTAAAACAACTTCAAATTCCTCAATGTCATATATTCTTTAACAAATTAATATAGAAAGTAAAGATGAATTTATAAACACAGCTTTAACAAAATAATATCATTTTTACGGTATCTATTACTTTGTGGCAGCCGAAAAACATAGCATTTTCTAATTTGTAGCATAAATGAAACAATAAAGTGAAGTACGTCCAGTACAAAAGTTTAGACACTACTGCTATTGTCATTGTTTAAACAATAATAGTAAATAAATTGCATTGAATTTTAAAATCTTTAATAGCATTTACTTTGTTATATTTTTTACTTTATTCACTATTAAAAAAAATTTAATTACACATTCTAATTTAATAAAATAAAATACAAGTAGCTCTGTCTCAAAAGTTAAAACAAAGTGACAAAAATTAATTTAACCAAGACGTAGCACGAACTTAATATTCAGTTGGATTTCCCTTTTTCTAAATAAATTATTAAATGTTTATCGAATAAAATAAATTTTACGTGATTTTGGTTGAATACCGGATAAAGCACATTCAGTCGAAGCTCTAAGATTTTTATTAGATAAGTATTGCTGACTATTTTCCTAAGCTTTGAGTTTGATGAAGCCACAAACATTTTTCATCTGGTTTATTTCCGGGTTAAACGCTGGGCAGTCAAAATTTATTTTTCAAATTTAAGCGTTAGCAATAGGAATGCATAGCGAAATTCGTACCGAAGCATCGTACCGAAATTCCCATTGCAGACACCTAAAAGTTTCCTGTTGTGTAGTAAATGATTCTCCAGTGTCTTTACACAGCACTCTGCTGTTTGGAGACATCAAGGAAACTCAGACCTACATAAACATTGAAGTAAAATAGAGCTCATACAATCAATAAGCTCCCACATTTTTATCGGCTGAAGGAAGTATTTCGTTCTAGGTGTAAAAAATGGAAATTGGAACAGATTACCCATTCGTCTGGCCCATCCGATTTCCAATAATTTTATAAACGTTAAATACCGATCTACACCATTTTTATTTATATAACAAATACTTTCAAATCGATTGCGTTACTCGAGGTACGTAGCATGATTTTAATTCCAATGTTCGTTTTAATTTACTATATGCTATTGTATTCCTTTCCCAAATATGTTGGCGACATCTTTCTTTTATATATTAGTTCCTTTACTCGAATTTGGCTTAAACTGGTTACCTATAAAAATGCTAATTTATGTATTTTTTTCATCATCACGATTGTTTGTAATTTGCGATCTTCTAAAATATCATTTTTGCTTAAGATATTTCATTCGTTGATTTCATTCGTTCAATAACTATGCTTCTCAAAGCCATTTGGAATCAATGTAATTTCGTTAACAAGCTTACCTTTTAATTTTAGCATGAATATTTTGCAGAAATCCTATGGTTGTAGATTTTGTCCCGCGGTATCTGATATAAACCGCTGTTATTGCATTCCTAAGCTAAATACCATTAACGAATGACGCCACATGGGCCAAATATGCATATTTTTAATTATTAATCTAAAAATTTGTCATATTGTCTAAATTTTTGAGGTACTGTTATTTTTATTTTAACTTTGTTATTATGAAATATAAAGTATGCCCAGATAACACCAAGCTTGATATTTCCAGCTTATTTTAAGGTTCATAATTCAAAATTGAATTTACACGTATCAATGTTGTAACATACATGAATTATATGTCTACAAAACTAATTTTTTAAATAGATATCCGTCCTTGGATATACCATCCTTTTGTACCATCTTTTGCTACAAAAATTTATCTATCCAACGTTTACAAAGTTGATTTTTCCACTCTGAGCAACATAACACTAAGATCTGTTCGAGCAAGATACCAGTTTTTGATTTCTGACGTCAAGGAATTTTCAAGCTTATACTATGCTTTCTTAAAATACAATTAAAAACATGCTTTAATTTTATTTGTAATATTTATGCTTTAATCATCCTTTTTAAACAGATTCAATACATAAAAAAGAATTAGCCCCGGTAAACTCACTGTTATTTAAATATTACTATATCTCTGAACTTTTGCTTTTTTTTTTTTACTTTAATATTCAAAAGCCCCTGAAAATTATTTCAAATTTGTCTTGGAGAATACAAAATACATTAATTTTATGACATTCTTTTTGAATGGATATGGTATAATTAGTAGTGGCAAAAAAAATTCCTTTTTAGTATCTTCATTTTCCATAATTTGGTCAATAGATATTATTTTTTATTTAATACTTTAAATACTATTTAATCAATAGTGGTCATGAATATTCAGAAAATAAACCGTACGTGTACATTTACTGTTTTAAAAGGACAGGGTTGAATACAGAGCCATTAATTTTATGACATTCTTCTTGAATGTATCTGGTATAATTATACCACTAGTGGCAAGAAACGTCTCTTTTAGTATTTTAATTACTTTAGTATATTAATATTATTTATATAAAATTACTTTAATATATTATATTTACATCTTTTAGTATATTAATCACATTTTCACTTTCCATTATTTAGTCAGAAGATGTTATTTTTTATCTAACATTGGAAATATTATTTAATCAACAGTGGTTGCAGAAAATAAACTGTTGGGGAGAGTGGGGTTGAATGGCACGCAGGATGATTGGGACAATAGCAAAATTTTTATGTTTTGCAAGCACCGGAAACTTGACAATTTTTCTGATATATGGCAGCACTGAGGTCATTCATCAAAAGTAGTTTCACAATTGTGCTATTCATAGAAGGTCAGAAAAAATTAAAGTGTCTTTTTCAGCTGCCAAAGTAAGTTTTTACTGATTCAGTTAGGTAGTAGTTAAGAAATTAACTATTTGCTTAAAGTTAATATAATTCTTATATGCTGAAAAGGCATAGTCTTTTATTGTGTTCATGATATTCAAGAAGAATATTGACACTTGTTCATTAGGCCTATTTACTGTTTTATATGATCATGTGATGGTTGGTATGAACAGGACAGTTTAAATGGGAATGAATGGGACATTCCCCACTACGAGGGTTGCTATTTATATTTCTGGCCTTGCCAACAGTAAGTGTTGCTAGGCGACCGCAGACGATTTTAATCGAAAGTTTGATATTTTTAAACGTAAATTCAGCAGACGATTTACCATTATAGCTTTATTTGTGTTGTTGACAGTAAATTGAAAAGTTCTTCTCTTTCAAAAAATGGAATTGAATCGTGAAAATTTTCGTGCGATAATTTTTCATAACTTTCGACGTGGATTGTCAAGACAAGAGTGCTTCGATGAACTTAATTCTTTATACAGCGATAAAGCGCCATCCTACAGCACTGTAAAAAATTGGTATAACGAATTTAATCGTGGTCGATGTTCGATCCAGGACGAAGCCCGTGCAGGTCGTCCAAAATCCGTTGTTGTGCCAGAAAAGATCGATGCTGTGCGTGAACTGATAAAGCAAGATCGTCATGTGACATACCGTGAGATTGAGGCGTCTTTGGACATTAGTATGACTAGCATCAATAAAATATTGCATGAACATTTGAGCGTAAAAAAAATTTGTTCGCGTTGGATCCCGCATAATCTGACAAACGCTCAAAAAAAGGCTCGTGTCGATTGGTGCAAGGAAATGTTGGAAAAATACGTTCAAGGTACATCAAAGGCTGTGTATAACATCTACACAGGTGACGAATCATGGATCTATGCATATGAGCCGGAAACAAAACAGCAATCAACTGTATGGGTCTTCCAAGGCGAGGCAAAACCAACAAAAGTTGTTCGAGGAAGAAGCACATCGAAACAAATGATTGCCTGTTTCTTCGGCATTAACGGTCATGTGGCAACAGTGGCGTTAGAGCAACGCAGGACGGTCAATTCTGGATGGTACACGACCATTTGTTTGCCAGAAGTCATCGGAGAAATTTGAAAAAAGCAGAAGAACAGGCGAATCATTCTTCATCATGACAATGCGAGCTCTCACACATCGACTCAAACAAATGCATTTCTGACTGAGCGAAAGATCGAACTGATGGGTCATCCGCCGTACAGCCCTGATTTGGCACCCAATGACTTCTTCTTATTCCCACACATCAAAAATAAATTACGTGGACAACGATTTTCGACCCCCGAAGAAGCGGTTGATGCATTCAAAACGCATGTTTTGAAGCTACCTCAATCGGACTGGAAAAAGTGCTTTGAAAATTGGTTCAAACGCATGCAAAAGTGTATTGATCATCATGGAGAATATTTTGAAAAACAATAAAACCAATTTCGATGCTACATATTTGTTTTTTCATTATTAGGCCAGAAATATAAATAGCAACCCTCGTATATACTAATTTAAAATTTTACACAAGAATTATATTAAAACGTAAATTAGCCATATTGATTATCAGGATTCTTAATTTTGTGGACTTGGTAAAAAAATGAAATTAATTGTTCTGAATTTTGTTTATAATAATTATGATTAAAAATATAAGTTAGAATATTCAATGCAAATTAAATCAATAATTAAGATAAATAAATAAATAAATAATAATTTGATTAAAATCACAATTTCATTCAAGCTAATTAAATAAATTATGGTGATTATTAATGTAATACAGAATATAATGTTGATTTTCCCGATTATTCGGAAACAAAAATTTATCTGCATAATTTGTACTCTATTATAACGATTTATCTTTTTCTAGTGTCTTATTATTTATTTATTTTTACATTAGGTCTTATTAGATTAAATTACCAAAGCCTAGAGCAGGAACTGCACGAGCGATAGGACTTTTGTCTTTTCATGTTAATTTGAGTCAATATATCAGCTTATATTAATTTCAGTGAAATCATTAGTGTGTAATAAAATCACAGAAACCGATTTAACTTTAAAAATTTATTTACTTTCCATTTTATTTTATTTTCTTTGTAAACTCCAGTCCTGCCCAATTTATCCCCATAGGTGGGGATGAATGGGACAATGAACATGCATGTAAAAAAAGAATTATTATTAATTAAAAATGATCACTTTTTTTTTAAATTTAGTATGTTTATACCTAACAGATTACTGAAGTATACTTATGAGCAATGTTGCAAAATTCTGAATTACATATGGCCGACGTTTTCAATAAAAACATGAAAAATGTCCCATTCACTCCCACTCTGCCCTTCACTTACCGTTTTAAAAGAAATCCAGATTTTTCTGAAGTGTTTAATCTTTTTTTTTTTTTTTTTTTTTCTTGACTAAACATAATTTTATTCTGTGATAATTTGTTAAAAATCAGATAACATTCAAAACTTTTTGAAAAAGTATTATATCAAGCGCATTATTTAATTACGTAAAGGAAGCGCTTCAACTAAGCTTTCTGTACAGCAAAATTCATCATAGAATTGAGTCTTTTGGTATTTAAAACTTACAGAAATATTCCTTGATTATGTCATAAGATCTCATAAGAAGTAAATGGCAATTTTACGTAATATTGCTATTTAATTATAGTACTTATTTAAAAATAAATAATAATAGTAATATTACTTAAAAATCGATAGTTATATTGTTTAATAATAACTAGTAATAGTAATGCTATACTTATTTATATTATTTATTTAGTAACAAATAGGTGGGTAATTGCAGAAAAAAATTGTTTTCTTGATACAATAAAACTTTTGCTAAATTAACTAAATTTGTTATAGCCTGAACAAAAAACTTGTTACCAGAACCCACATTATTTTGTTGTTTCAACCAAAAAGTTCTGCTGACTAAACCAATATTTCTTTAAAGAAAAAATATTTTGTGGATTTAACTCTTTGCGGGCCGTTACGCTCTGAACAGTGTTGCCAAGTTTAAGAACTCTTTTTTTTCAACTAACACGAATAATTTTGTGAAATGATATTTGATATACATAATGAACAAATAACCTTCGAGATGATTAGAAAACCGTTACAGTTAAAATTTATTCGTAGCTTTTAAATAAGAAAAGCCCTAAATCTGGCCACATTGACCAGAAGAGTGAAATGAGTAAAATTAAATAGGACCGGGAAAGGGTTAAACAAGGGGTTTTGTTCATCATTGAACAATTGCCAGTAACAGTTAATCTTCTTTCAAACCTTTTTTTTTTTTTTTTTTTTTTTTTTTTTTTTTTTTTTTAATAACCTAAGCGAGTTGATTTAGTTAAGTTAATTGAACACAAAATTATTGTTAAAATGAGAAAATAAATCTAAAAATCAGTCAACAAAATAAATTTGAATTTTTCAACAAATTATTCTATTTAGAGAGTGTGATATAACTGGTGTAGATACTTGAGGACAGAAATTCTCTCTTTACTCGTTTACTCTATTCTTTTAATATAAGACCATACATGAAGATGAAAATATGTACACTGAGTTTATATTTATATCTGAGTACACATGCAATTAAAATAAATAACAGAATAAATTTTACTCAGGTGCGCCGATTGCACCCTACGTTACCGGCCGAAGGCCAAACTCTCTCTCTCTTCCCAAAATACCTTCTCCCTCTCACAGAGGCCACGAAGGTTGGTTGGTTGCATAAAATAAACTGAGGAGTTGTTAGTTGTATGACAAAGAGCTATTTATTCTTTCCCAGATACTAGCACGCCTATAAATTGGTCCTATATTAACGTTTAAAATAGTAACAATCTGAAGTGATGCCATTCGACTTTCCGAATATCATGTAATTAACGATTGTTTAAGTAAATTCAAGTAAGAACAATCTGAAATCTATCGGGTCAATTGAATAAAGTATTTAACGCTATTGTAGTTTAAACAATTTGAATCCATAGGTTAGAATGATAATTTATTAGTTCCCCATCATACAGTCGGTAACAAAAGTGTCCGAACACTAGTGAAAATTCCTATGTAAAAAAAGTACACTTCAAACGGTTTTGTTAAATAAATCCTAATCAAATCATGTTCTTAGACTGACTAAGAACAGGGTTCGACAAGGATTTATTTAACAAAACCGTAGGAAGGGAACTTTTTTTACATAGGAATTTTTGCTAGTGTTCGGACACTTTTGTTACCGACTGTACTATAGGTATGGGGAACTTAGGTAATCCTGAAAAATTTCCACCTCAGCTTTTTGACTTTTTTACACGTTTTCAGGTGTGAGGAATCCGAAAATGACAAAATTTGTATGATGTCTGTCTGTAGGATGTCTGTTAGTCCGTTAGTTTGTTAGTCTGTTTACACGCTATCTCACGAACAAATAATCGCAGAAAGGTCAGATCAGTTATAAAATATTACTTTCGATACTGGCAAGAACCCTATTCATTTGCAACATTCGAATTAAAAAACTTCGCAAGTTATTAGAAATTTAGGATTTTCTTAACATGGGAGAATAGGACAAAAATTCATTTAAATGTGCATTAAATGGAAAATTTTTACTGTAAAAATGTCAGACCAGTTTTAAAATATCAGTTTTGATGCCGGAATGAACATCAGTAACTATAAATATGCTACTTTGAAAATTTCGCAAGTTATTGGAAATTTACGAATTTCTTAACATGGTAGTATAGGGCAAAATTTCACATAAACGTCAATTTTGAGAGATATTTTCATCGTAAAGATATCAGACTACTTTTGAAATATTATTTAGGACACTGGCATGAATATTAATGACTATGAATTTTCCAATATAAAAATTTCGTAAGTTATTGGAAATTTATGAACTTCTTAACATGGCAGAATAGAGCAAATTTTCACATAAACGTCAATCTTGAGGGATATTTTCATCGTAAAGATGTCAAACAACTTTCGAAATAATATTTAGGATACTGGCATGAATATCATAGACTATGATTTTTCCAATTTAAAAAATTCGTAAGTTATTTGGAATTTACGATTATGTCAGAATAAGGGAAGTTGAGCATAAACTTTCATTTTGAGGATCATAAATACATTAGACAACTTCAAAATTACATTTATGATATTTGTTTGAACATGATTGAATACAAATATTCTAATAGGAAAATTTCGTATATTATTCGTAATTTACGATTTTATCAACATAGCGAAATTGTAAATTTTTCATATTATTATGAATTTTGAGGATTTTTGCATTAGAAATAGTAGCATGAAAACTAAACAACGGAATTGACCCTGATAAAATAAATTAATAGATTAGAATAAGATAAATATATCGAAGTGAACGGTGGATAGCCTATTAGGCGGGGATTTCATTCTGTGATTGTATCAAGCTTTTGTCAAATTCATTTCTTTTAACATGATTATAATATGTATCGCACTAGAAATTAATGAGAACATAAATATGATGGGGAACTGAGCAGAGTCCACCTATGCCAACTAGTTTTCCTTTGTGTCCTGTAAAAATAAAATTAGTGTTACATTCACCAAAATCTGTACCATTTGTGCCACGATGACCTATATTATATATATAAATTTTCAACTTAATAAAATGAAGTAATTAGGTGCTATCACACTTTAAATAATTTAAGCCCGTAAGCCATAATGATAAAGAATTTTTCTTTGAGACCATGTTAAATAACTATAATTGATAGATACTCCAGAATCCTTACAGCTTCTGCTACAGTGACATACGTACCAACTTTCAGTTCATTTGAAGAAAGCTGTCATGCAACCAACCAACTTTGGAAGCCGCCGTGAGCGGGAGAAGGTATTTTCGCAGAGAGATACTTTGGCCTTCGGCCTGTAACGTAGGGTGCAATTGGCGCGCACGAGTCACGGATTTATTCCGTTGTTTTATTTTTATTATTATATGAGTACATGGGTACTCTTGTGTATATAAAATTCTCACTGTATATATTCATCTTCATGTTTGATATCATATTCATTAATTAAAGAGTAAAATTTTATACAAGAGAAAATTTCTGTTCTCAAGTGTCTACACTCGGTTACATCACATCACGCTCTGCAAACGAGAACCAGAGTATAGTGTTCTCAGAAAGAATAAAATAAATTCCATGGACGCAGCATATAAAGGTGAGAAATTCATGTTATTCTATGGTGATAGGAATTAACATTTTAAATAGCAATGTTTAAAAGTGTTACGAAGGCCGATCTACTTGCCGTTTTGCAAGAGATAGGTGAACAAGATGACTCTAATTTAAAGGTAGTGGAATTAAAAGATTTATTGTTAAAATCTAAAGAACATACTAAAGATAAAGGATTTGTGAGTGAATTTTTAGCAACCACAGTTGCGCAAAGAAAGGAGTCAGAAGAAATAAATCGTTTGTGTTTGTTAAAGCAAACCGAAAGTAACGATGATGCGTTGCATAATTCTAATTCAGAAAATATATTATCATTAGATAAGCTTTTGAAAGCTATATTAACTTTGGTAATACCAGTGCCTAAAAAGAATGAACCATGGAATCTTTTTTTCGATTCCATTGAAAAAGCTTTTAAGCATAAAAATGTACCTAAAGAATATAAATCGGAGATTTTACTAAAAGTAATTGGCGATAAAGCCACGAATATTCTGATTTATGTAAGTGAAGAAGAATTAAAGAACTATGAGAAAATTAAATCCTTAATTCTAAAAGAACATGCACCATCCCCTTTCACTTGTTTAGAAAATTTTTAAAAAGCTACAAGAATATTTGAAGAAACACACCAGCAGTTTGCTTCTCGTTTAAGGTCCAGTTGGCTCCATTATTGTAAAATTCGAAATGTAAATGATTTTGAGTCTTTAGTAAATTTGATTATATCTGATAAAATATTTGAAAATCTAGATAAGGATCTGGCAATGCATGCTGCAGTCACACAGGGTGAAGACTGGTTACGCCCAGAACAATTAGCTAAGACGTGTGATATTTATTTCACTGCTAAAGGTAGATCATTTGATGAAACAAAAAATGAAAAACACATCTATCGTGAAACAGTCCCAGAAAACCATAAAAAATACGTCCCACCTCCATTGAGATAATATTCTTCTAATAATGAGAGTAAATATTCTTTTAAGCGGGAGTGTTATATTTGCTCTGATATTTCTCATGTAGCTAAAGATTGCCCGAATCGTAGAAATAGGTTTGATAAAATTAACAAACAAAGTGAGGAAATACAAAAATCTAAAAGTAACGCACAAGCGACAGAGAAAAAATCTGTAGTGACCCACGTAATGTCGAAACATTTACAGTAATGTGAAAAATTGGAAAAAGTTAATTTATACCCCTTACAAAAGGTTAATATTTATATCGCAGGTAAACAAGTTCCCTCAATAATTGACTCAGGTACTGAGATTTGTGTTCTAAATAGCGCTCTAATTCCTGATCTTCATATGGAAAGCAAAGGCAAAATTCTGTTAGAATCTGCATTTCGAGAAATAGTTGAGGCGAGATTAGCTGTAATTCCAGTCTATTATAAAAATCCTAACAGTTGTATATTTACACACGCGGATTCATTATTTGCAATAACTGACAAATTAAATGTTCCATGTTTAATCACTCCACACTTCTATGATACATTAGTAAATCAGAAAGAAATATTAAATGATTTGTTTATCCCAGAAAATTCTAATACGTTGTTGGCGCCGCGGAATGTTTATAAGGCAGGAAATGAAAGTAATTTAAATGAGTCATCGCTGTTACATATCGAAAATGAATGTAGTAATCAAAAAATAATTTCGGGAGAGGATAATACATTATTTAAGAGTGATGTTTTTTCGATGTCAAACGAAATGCAAAATTTGATTAATAAAAAAGAAACTAGGTCACATAAATATCCATCGCAATTGATAAATTTAAAAAAAGATTGTTTCTTCAATAAATAATAGCGATTCAGAGGCAGCTGTTTATTTGCTTTCGAATAAAGAAAAAGTGATTAACTTACCAAAGGATAATCAAATTGAAAATAGGAAACAGGAGAGCTCACAAAACAATGTTAATAATTTATCTGATGCTAGTACATTTAGGAAAAAGTAGCGAGAATGCTTATCGTTACAAACTGCTTTTAAAGAAGCGGAATTAAAGAAAAATAATTGTTTTCTTAAAGACGATTTATTATTCCGTAAAGATAAAATATGTGGAGAAACAGTAGATCAATTGATCTCACCGTTGAGTTATCGAGAAAGTGTTTTAAAATTTGCTCATGACTCAAACTTTGGGAATCATTTAGGCATGTGGAAAACAAAAGAGAGAATAAAACTATCATTTTATTGGCCTAACCTAATAAGAGATGTACAAAATTTCTGTAAAACTTGCGAAAAATGTCAGTTGAGGAGTCCGGAAAAAACGTCCGATAAAATACCTATAACGCCTGTAGTACGTCCTCCTTATCCTTTTCATACAGTGAGTGTCGATTTAATTGGAGAGATTGCGCCGCCCTCAGGTAGAATACATAAGTATTGTCTTTGCCTAATTGACCAACATTCGAGATGGCCCGAAGTCATACCTTTAAGAAGCCTTTCGGCTAAGGTCACGCGTGATGCACTTTTAGAAATATTTATGCGTACAGGAATCCCAGAAATGATATGTAGTGATCAAGGCACTAATTTTACGTCTCAATTAACACAAGAGTTTGAGAAAAGGTTAGGAGTAAGTCCTCGTTTCTCAACTCCAGCTTACCCTGCCTCGAATGGACTTGTTGAAAAATTTAACCGTGTATTTAAAGAAATGCTTCATCATGTAATACGAACTGACCCTGTAAATTGGGATAGACACATTCCGTATTTACTTTTCGCGTATCGCGAAGTTTCTAACTGTACAACAGGAGTTTCTCCATTTAAGCTTATGTGTGGGCGCGAAGCTAGAGGTCCATTAGCAGTATTAAAATCAACGTGGTCAGGAGAAATCCCTTTACCTCTCAATTTAAGTAATACAGCTGTAGATTACTTACAAGAATTAAAAATTAACTTAGAGAAAGCTGCCGATTTAGCATCTTTAACTGCTGCGGAAAAGCAAGAAGCTTATGCTCATTATTTTAATCGTCGCAAAGAAATGAAAGAATTCAAAATTGGAGAATTAGTATACTTACTAATTCCGGATTCTACTAATAAATTGTATGCGAGATGGACAGGTCCTGGTGAGATTTTAGAAAGAATTAAACCTCACTCGTATAAAGTTATGTTGCCTGATGGTAATGTACGACACTTACATGTAAATAAGATAAGAAAATTCCATGTTAGAGCACAAACGGTAGGTGTAATTTTTGAAGATGACTGTGAATTCGAAGAAATCCACCCAACCCCTATTAAGGAAAATAAAACTGACTTTGATGTGGACATTAGTCATTTAGGAAAGGAGCAACAAACAGAATTGCTCGAACTTTTGCATAAGCATGTTGCTAATGTTGGAGAACATAAAATTCGTCTAATGCCAGGTACTGAAAGGAAAAAGCCTTATGTGTATATAATACCCGAATCACTTAAACCTGAAGTTGACAGACAAATAGAAGAATTAGAAAGCTTAGGCCTTATTGAGCCGAGTGAAGCCTAAATAGCTTAGCCAGTAGTGTGCGTAGCTAATAAGGATGGAAGTGTACGATTATGTATAGATTTTCGTTTGCTCAATTCGGTAACCAAACCTTCTGATTTCCCTATGGAGAACATTACAGACTTAATTAATGAAGTCGGTCGTGCACATGTTATTACTTGTTTAGATGTGTTAAAAGGATATTGGGAAATTCCCTTAGAAGAGAAAAGTCGTGATTTTACGTCTTTCAAGACACACCGTTCTCAATATGCAGGTAATGCCCTTCGGATTACGAAATGCGGCTGCAAGTTTTCAGAAAATAATGAATGAAGCTCTGAATGAACATCGCGAATATTGCAAAGCATATCTCGATGATATCGCGATTTTTCTAATGATTGGAAATCACATCTTATACATTTAGATGCAATTTTAACTAAGCTAACTGAACTAAAATTTACCGTAAATGTTAAAAAATGTGTATTGTGCAGATCAGAGATTAAATATCTAGGCCATGTAATAGGATCTGGACGGCATCAACCCGATCATGAAAAGTTACTTGCCATTGAAAATATTGAATCGCCGAAAACTAAAACAGCTTTAAAAAGCGCTCTTGGTCTTTTTAACTTTTATAGAAGTTACATTAAAGACTATACTGAAATTGCCAAACCGTTGACCAATTTAACTAAAAAGAAGGTTCCGGAAAAGAAGGTTCCGGACACAGACGGAAGAGATAGCATTTCGACAACTTAAAGAAATGTTGTGCGAAGCTCCTAAACTTTATACTCCAGATCCAAATAAACTCTTTACCATTCAATGTGATGCCAGTTCCTATGGTGTCGGTGCGTGTCTTTCGCAAAGAGATGATGAAGGTAATCTACGTCCAATTAGTTTTATTAGTCCGAAGCTCACAAATGTACAGTGTAATTGGTCTACTATAGAACGTGAGGCCTATGCTGTAGTATGGTCTTTAAAGAAATTTGAAAATTATGTTTTCGGAACTCGTATTGAGATTATAACGGACCATAATCCTCTTGTTTATTTACAAAAAACTACACCTCAATCTGCTAGACTCCAAAGATGGGCGCTATCTTTACAAAGATATGATATTTACATATCGCATTGCCCTGGTGCAAAACTGAAAAACGCTGATGGATTGTCGAGATTATGCCAATAATAAGTTTTGCTATTTACAAATAACTTTGGTTCTATTTAGTAATTTTTTTTTTTTTTTTTTTGTGTGTGAGTTTAGTATTATAAATATTTGTTCCGGTATTATATCAAGACTTCTTTACGTCTGTTGTGAATTGTCTATTTTATTTTTGCATTTATTTCTTGTGTTGAAATATCTATATTTGTTCCGGTATTGTATCAAGACTTCTGTACATCTGTTGTCAAGTATTTATTTGGCATTGTTTTTATTTTCATGTGTTTAAATATTTATGTGTCAGTCGGTTGCTAATAATTATCAGATTTTCATACGCTTGGCGTATCTCAATCTTAGTGGGGGGTGTCATGCAACCAACCAACTTTGGAAGCCACCGTGAGCGGGAAAAGGTATTTTCGCAGAGAGAGACTTTGGCCTTCGGCCTGTAACGTAGGGTGCAATTGGCGCGGCCGAGTCACGGATTTATTCCGTTGTTTTATTTTTATTATTATATGAGTACATGGGTACTCTTGTGTAAATAAAATTCTCACTGTATATATGCATCTTCATGTTTGATATCATATTCATTAATTAAAGAGTAAAATTTTATACAAGAGAAAATTTCTGTTCTCAAGTGTTTACACTCGGTTACATCACAAAAGCCTTTCCATATGCATGCGTGTTCCCTCACACACATACATATATAGCGAAAAATCGTATAAAATCGTACATATCTTTTAAAACACGAGCTTGTACACGAGCCAAAGTTGGAGGTGTAAAACTAGACATCATGACAGTCAAAAATGCAAATGTGCAACAATCTACAAGTATTTGTTTTTTAGCTATGAGCACTGAAAATAATTTATGTGACTAACTTCTAGAAAGCAAATTGGAGCTCTAGTAAAAATAGTTCCATGCCATCCTTATGAATTTAAGCTCCATTTGCTAGCAAGTTCTAAAAATAATAACAGGAGACTTGGCATTGGAATATTAAAACCCGAATAAACTACTACGTCAGAAACGCCAAAGAAGAATGTTTGAGATGCATACAGCTGTTTCGGTAGCCTTAAGCGTACCGTCTTCAGTGCAAAAAGGCTTAAGGCTACCAAAACAGCTGTATAAATCTGAAATATTTTTCTTTGGCGCTTCTGACGTAGTAGTATATTCGGGTTTTAAAGTTCTAAAAATCTTCTATTACAATTCTGGAATTGCATTATTTATTTGAAAATCTCTGAAAATCTTTTGAAAAACTCTTTCTTATATGAAAATCTCTGAACAATTCTGGAGTTGTGTTATTTATTCGAAACTCTCTGAAAATCTCTTTAAAAATCTCTTTCTTATATGAAAATCTCTGAAATTAAACGCAAACACAATAGACAAGTTTTAGAAACTTATAATTTTGGTTTATGACTCAGTTCTAGGAAATCAAGCGAGAATTTCTCGCAATACGAAACATTCCTAATATTCCTACTATTGTTTCACCTTCTAGAAAAGTATAAACTCTCAACCATTTCGTATATCCAGGTTATTTGTTTACTTTATACGCTTAACTCGGAAATCTATATTTCTATTTAGGGATTAAGGAAATGACTACTTATTCGTTCTAGATGGAGGCGCAATATATTTTTTTTTTCGCTGTGAGAGATACAAAATTCATTTCCCAAATCGGGATTACAATACTTTTCTTATCTATGTTTGTTCGGAAATTAAAAACGGCATTATGTATATATATATATATATATATATATATACAAATAAATTAAAGAAAGTAATGTTATTAACCATATAAAATTAAATCAATTTAAGCTATGTATGTTTCTTTGGTGATTTATCTGACTGACTATTCTTCGTTCTCATTCTTTTCTTTTTTAATCAAATAATATATATATATGTATGTATGTATGTATATACAGTGGAACCTCGTTAACCCTTTCAGTCGCAGTGTTCCCGCTGATGGAACACCTAATTTTAATTCTCAAGTGCAAAAACTCATCCCGGAAATTTTTTAGCAAAAATTTACATTTATAACATAGAAGATAAAGCCCTTTTTTTAACGTGAAAATTTAAAATTTCTTCTATTTTAATTGTGTTCGTAAATTCCGGTGGCAGTGTAATTTAAATGATCCGAATTACCTTGCGCCGCAAAGGGTTAAAATACTCCGGAATAAATTGAAATGTTGGGATCTATGAAACTTTTACGAGTTTTTGTTGTCGATAATGTTTACTTATAAAGTGATTTATTTATTAAATTAAATATTATTTGAATTTAATAAGGTTTACTTACAGATGTTTCAAACCGAAAATTTCTCGAAAAGGAACAATACTATTTTTTTATTTTTTAAATATTTATGATCAGCTATGAGTCTAAAAGCCATTTTTAAAATTAGTTTAGTAATTTTTAAAATAAATTAAGTAGTGAACGTTAAAGGGTTAACGCGAATCTCAAGAGGGATAAAAATTTGTTCATGTTATCAGTAGTTCATGCTATCAGTAACTAATCTTCATATAACTAAACTAATCATCATTTTGACGGGGAATGTGGAAACAGTTCATGTTAAAAGTTATTCATGTTAAATAAATAAATATATATATAAGAAAATATGTCGTCACTGAGGGCTTGTTTGACACAGCCATTTCTGAACAGATGTTCATCTGATAGGTAGATTTATTTTTATATTTTAAGCTTGTAAAGCTAGAATATGTTTTAATACAAGATTATAATTTTTTTTTTTTTTTTAATCAAAAAATTAATCACAAATATCATTTATAGCTTTTTTTTTCTTTGTTTGTCTCCATTAATTCCATTTTTCAGAATGCAAGAAGTTTTCTTTTACGGGGGAAATTAATGTTCACAATGTTGACTATATTTTAATCTGCTTGAATACCATACTGAATTAAAATAATTGACTTTTATATAATTATAACTATAATTATATAAAATTATTAACTATGACTATTGTTTAGAAATTGCAATATTTAAAATAATATAAATAAAGTCGCCTCTAAAAATTTTATATATTTATAACATTTTCCTAAAAATTGCATTTTAAATAAAAATTCATGTTAAATTATTAATAACAAAACAATTGGTTAAATTTCCATGCGCATAAATAATCGTTATCTAATAAAACTAGTATGTTGTGGCCACCACATGACTTTCTTCTATATTTTCCTATACAAATTCAGTCAGTAAAAATAATTTATTAAAATTATTATTAAAAAGATATCTTCCATGATAATGCAGATCCATATTAGAGAAATAGTATAACACTAAATATCCAAAAAAAGTCAATTTTATTCTCAACATTACTTTTTTTTTTTTGTTTTTTTTTTGTTTTTTTTTTTTTTTTGTTAAAAAGGAAAATAATCGATAAGTTTATTTTAAATTATCGCAGATCGATGGTTCAACCATTTGTTTTAAAGGTATTGGCGAGCTCTTTTGAAAGATACCCATCGTAAAAGTTTACTCCCCTCGAGGGGGGACTTCCGCCCAGGGGGGGGGGGGGAGGCGAGGCTCCTACATACACAAAAATTTCTTTCCCAGTTGCCATGTCTCTATTATAAACAATTCTTGTAAATTTAATGATGATTATTAAAAAATAATTCTCTTTATGCACATTTATACAAAATTTTGTCCTATACCACCATGTTAAAAATTTAGAAAAAGCGGGATGGTCACGCAAGCTGTTGGACAATTTGATCGAAAAGTTGATAGGCACTAATTTATGTCAATGTGTAACTACATACCGATTTGTATGAAATTCTGTGCAGTAGTACGTGAGTCAAAGTCGCCACAAAATTATGTCACACACACACAGATAGATATTTTCTTAAAATGGTCAAATCGTGTTCTACAGCTCACAAAAAGTGTAAATCCATAAAAAACCCGAGGTCGAAATTTTTTACGAATCCAATACTTTCTCCTATTGAACATAGAAGAAAGTAATAAATGAATTATAAATTAACTGTTATTGGACTTGCCATTTTTAGATTTTGGCTACATTGAGAAAAATATTTATTCATGAAAAATGACAAACTGTTTATACTGTCGGCAGCAAAATTATTAAAGTACACATCCACAATTTTCTTTACTTTTCTTTTTCTTTTCTTTTCTTTTCTTTTTTTTTCTAGTTTGATCGTTAATTTTTGTCATCAACTTACTTTTTTATAAACAGCATAAGTCTAAGATCATAACTCGACAAATATTTACTTAACAAAACAGTATTAGGTGAACATCTTTTAAATAGGAATTATTGGTAACGCTTCAATAATTTTGCTGCCGACTATAATCATATAACTGTCTCAAACAAAAAGATTATTTATAATAATACGTAATAATATTTTTATAATATTTGATGGCGCACAGTAATGAGAATTTTTATCTAAGATAAAAAACCAGTTTGTTTTACTTTGGGCTTAAAAAATCAATTTATTTTTCATGGAGAAACATTTAACAATTTTTGACACGCAGTTATTTCTTGTAAAATCATATATATTTTATCAATTTTCTATTCTTTTCTAATTCAAATTTCTTACATTTGAAGAAAAATGTAAAAGAAAGTTGAGGAGAGGGATGTTTTAGATTAAAAAAAGAAAAAAAAAACCTATAATAAAATTGATTGGAAATTTCTATCGCTAAAGAATCTCAAATATTAAATCACGTTGCAGAATCAAACAAACGCAAGTGAACCGCATCTTTATTTAAACCCCGAAAGTGAAAAATTTCAGTTTGAGAACTTACAGAGAGTGCTTAAAAAAAAAAAAAAAAAAAAAAAAAAAAACAGCGAAAGAAAGAAAGATATATATAGGCTATTCTAAGAAATCCCCAAAAAATAAACTATAATCTATTCACATTTGGAACAACTCAACATTGGTCACCAATGACTGCGACACTTTTTCATATAAAAGATGTGAATAGATGACTTGAAATAGCGAATATGAATAAAGCGGGAAGTGGCAGGGACCTTCAGGAGGAAATATGGGTAATTCTCCCACCACAAACAGCTTCATCAACGTCCTATTGTGGTTACGAGCCCCCCTCAAGAGCGGGGCGCGAGCGGCCAACAGTCGTTTCACGGATAACCTTTATTTGGTAGGGCACTGTAAACATTGTCGTCACAGAAGGTTTAGGATGAAAGGGACAATATTGAGGTTCGCTACCGTATCAAAATGCATTATGCATTGGTATAAAGATCAGTAACGGGGGGCACCGAATAGAAAAATGAACTACGAAAAATGTGCGAAGTCAAGAAAGGATAATCCAAAGTTTTGAATGTTGGACAAGGTGTATAGTTGGTGAGTCGGTCTTGTGAGGTATAAAAGGGTGAATTTTGTGTTTGAGGCAAGGTGCACAGGAACAGGAGGTGATTTGTACATGTGAAATGAAAGAAAGGGTGAGACGTTCTGCTAAATGAATAAGAATATATTCTTGAGGTATAATGCAGTAAATTATGTAAATGCTGGTTACAATGCTTGGTCCCAGGAAGTTATTGGTTGTTTTTATCAAAGTGGTTGATATATGTTTGCTATATTTTGAGTCAGATATAAATAACTTTCGCTTTTTTCTCGAGAATAATGGTATGCCACTTAAACAGCAAACGCTTTCCTTTTTATTTATGACTATTTGTTTATTTGGGATATGTTATCTAATTTATTATTTTACTGATAACCGATACAACTTCGATTTGATACTGATACTGGTAACTGACTTGATTAATACTCATAACTTTATGATATTGTTTGAGTCCATTTTTAATATATTACACTCTAAAATATCTGAAATTTAGTATAACATATTTTAATTCATAGTATGTGAAAACTCATTCCAACACTGTAAAAAATACGTCCTATTTGCAGCCACAAATTCTCTGTAATTTGAGAAAATACGTTCTGACAACGTAATTTTTTCGCAAATTACGCGTATTTTCTCAAATTACAGAAAACTTCTGTCAGCAAATAGGGCATATTTTTTACAGTAAATGTAAATACAGTAAATGGAATTTGAAAACAATTTTTTAAGTATTTTGCGATGTTCTGTATTATGCATGATGAAATTAACTTTTTTCGTGATTTCCCGGTTCTATGTTTTTGTAAAGGAATGAATACTACAAATAAGTAAGACATTTTAGAAAGAAAAACGAATGAATTACGGTGTTCAGTATCTTTGGCTTTCCTGCCTCTAGTTTTAAAAGAAGCTGTATTTTCCTATAAACAATTTCCATTACTATTATTATTTACATAAGAATTTGGTAATAATAATGAGAATTTTTTAACTCATATATATATAATAGCGTTTATTTTTATTGCAGACTTCTCAGAAGAAGGTTTTACAACTTTCGGGGTCGTAATGGATGTACCTTCCAATTAATATATACTATGTACATATACAGTAGTGGACAAAATTGTGGAAACCTTTTGAAAAAAGTTGATTTTAGTGGTTTGATGTCTAATAACACCACTTTATTTAGTACCAATACTACAAAATTATGTATCATTGGAAAGGTAACTTAATCAAGATTGTAAAGCAATATTATTTAAGAATAGTTTTTTAATAGAACAGCATTTATAAAGAAGAAAGGTGATATACATAAAAAAATGAGATATACAAAAATTTTCACCATACCAGTTAATACTTAGTTGAGTAACCTTTAGCCTTAATTACGGCCTTACAGCGCTTTCCCATGGATTGAACCAACTTCTTTAGTTCTGCTGCTGTTATAACATGAAACCAAGATTGAATTATTGCTTCTGTTAATTGGGTTTTATTGCTGGGTTGCTTTTGTCTAACAAGTTCCTTTAGCCGGCTCCATAGATTTTCGATTGGGTTAATGTCTGGGCTATTCCCAGGCCATTCCAGCAGTTGAATATGATTATCTTGAAACCACTTCTTGCACACAACAGCAACCTGACATGGAGCTGAATCCTGATGAAATATAAATGCTTCATTATCTTGGAAAAGATCATGTGCAGAAGGCAGCAGCTTGGGCCCAAGTATTTCATTTATGTATCTTTGGGCATTTATATTCCCATCGATCACGCCAATTCTACCCACACCTCTTGATGTCATACAACCCCAAACCATAATACTAACTGGGTGTTTCACGGTAGGTGTAATGCACTCAGGATGGACATCTTCTCCAATTCTTCTCCATACGTATTTTATGCCATCACTACCAAACAGGGAGATTTTAGTCTCATCACTGCAAATTACACTGTCCCATTGTTCTGTTTTCCAGTTAACATGAGCTTTAGCCCAGTTTAATCTTTTCAACATTTGTTTCAGAGACAAAAATGGCTTTTTTCGTGGAATTCTAGCGTTTAGACCACATTCATGCAGTCTGCGTCGAACAGTCCTTGCACTTACCGTCACATTGCATTGTAACATTTCCCCTTGTATACACCGAGATAATTTTTTTCTGTCACCTAGGCCCAGTCTTTTAATTATTCTATCATCACTTGCTGTTGTGCACCTTTTCTACCTTTACCAGTCTGGTTTTCTAATGACTGAGTCTCCTTGTACCTCTTCAAAAATTTAGAAATGCCACCTGTGGTTAAGTTTCCCCCAATATTTCTTCTAATTTCTTCATAACTGTAGCTTTGTTCACTTAATGTTACTATTTTACATCGCTTCCTAGGTGACCAGTCAACTCTTTGCGCCATTTCTTTAATTTTATATTGATTTTTTTTTTTATTATTATTACGTTTCACAAGCTCACTAGTAAATCAAAAAACACACACACACAAAAAAAAAAAAAAAAAAAAACTTCATAGCAATTACAATACACACTGATAAATGTCCTGTGACCTGTTGTCTCGTTGCCAAAACACTTCCAGAACAAGATGAGAGCTGGTTGGTTCTGTTAACACTCATGCCCATTGGCTACATTCAAACGAAGGACAGCTACTTCCTATAAACGTAAGCAAGCTGTGCTTCTTTTTTTGGTTATTTGGCTATAACTTTTTATATAATACAGATAATTGAACAAATGTTATTGCCTTACAATCTTGATTAAATTACCTTTCCAATGATATATAATTTTATAGTATTGGTACAAAAAGAAGTAGTGTTATTAGACATCAAACCACTAAAATCAACTTTTTTCAAAGGGTTTCCACAATTTTGTCCACTACTGTATATATATATATATATATCCAAATGTTTTCTTGTGCATGAATATCTTGTATCGAGAGAAAAATATCACACCTCGTATTCGTTATTAAATTCATCTGAAAAACAACATTTTGTGACTATTTGAATGACATATTAAAATGGAACATCCTAATTAATACACCTTCTTGGTGCAACTTCATTAATCTTAATTATTTCAGTTTAAATCCCATTTTAAAAGATCTATTCATATGTACGATATTCTTTTTATTTTCTAAATATAGATTATTACAATTTTATTTAAGCTACTCTTCAGAAAACAATTTATCGCATTTTAATCTACAGATTTCCCTTTATAAATTTTAATATAACATCTTTCAGTTCTTTCCTACAGAATGCACAGTTGGAACGAACAATTTAAAATTCGAATATGGTTTCAGTGTCCTGCAAACATTTCATTAAGTGTAAATACTACGCACACTCGTTCGAAGTCAATGTTGTCTCTGAAAATACAATGATATTCCTTCAGTAGATGTGTAAACTAATATTACACTATAAATTTTCAATAATAGATTATTTTAAAAGATACCACAGTAAAAAAAAAAAAAAAAAAGAAAAAGAAAAAGGTATAAGAATATGAATATGAATACGAATATGATTAATAAAATAAAATAACCAGCCAAAAAAGACGATAAATAAATTTTTAGTTATGGTACAGCTCCAAGAATATACAGTGTGGCAAGCGCTAAAAACCGAGTACTTCTAAAAAAATCTGGAGTGACTCCACTCGACTTTCCGAACGTTAAATAATTAACGGTTTTGTAGATAAAGTAAAGTAAGAGGAGTTGTTAAATAAACAAAAGAGAAAATTATAATAGGGTGTTTGGGTATTTTTCTTTATATAGTACACGATGTTTAATTTAACGCTATTTTACAGAACACGTAGATCATAATGATAAAGAATAATTCATTGTGTCCCTGTAAAAATCTACAAATGCTAGATTCACAAAAATGATTATAGCTAGTGCAACAGTGAATTATAATATTTATATAAATTTTCAGCTTCATCGGAAAAGGCATTTAGACGCTATCACACATTAAAGTTTGAACCTATATACCCCAATGATAAAGAAATTTGCATTTTGTCCCTGTGAAAAGACCCATAAATGCTAGATTCTTTAAAGTTTGTGTAAGGGTGACGTATAACATGTATATAAATTTTCAGTTCATTTGAATACGGCGTTTAGTCCTGTCACACTTTAAATAATTCGAGCCTATAGGTCTTAATGATGAACAATTTTTATTTGTGTCCCTGTAAAACTCGTTAAGTGCTAGAGTCACCAAAATCTACACAGTTTGTGTGATGGTGACCTATAACTCGTATGTAAATTTTCCACTGAAACGGATAAGGCATTTAGATGCTATCGCACTTTAAATAATTTCACCCCCATAGGCCATAATGATACAGCATTATTTGTTGTGTCCCTGTAAAACAACTAGAAGTGCTAGATTCACCAAAACCTATACAGATCGTAAACCTGTGACTTATAATATGTGAATAATTTTTTTGTTCAATTGAATAAGGCGTTTAGACGCTATCACACTTTTTAAAATTTGGTCCCTTAGGCCATAATGATAAAGAATTTTTCTTTGTGTCCCTGTAAAAAAACTATAAGTGCTAGATCCACCAAACTCTATGAAGTTCATGCAACTATTACCTATATTGTGTGTATAAATTATTTTCTCAGTTTAGTAAGGCATTTTGACACTATCGCACTTTTAAAAATTTGGTCCTATAGGCCATAATGGTAAAGAATTTTTCTTTGTGCTCCTGTAAAAAAACTATAAGTGCTAGATTCACCAAAATCATTAGGATTCGTGCTACGGTGACTTACAACATGCGTACCAACTTACAGCTCATTCGAGCAAAGCGTTTAGACGCTAGCGTGTTCACTCACATACGCGTGTTCACTCACACACACACAAACATACACAGACACATACACACACACATACATACATACACACACATACATACACACACACATACATACATACACACACATACATACATCGTAAAAATAGTAAATACGGACTCAGGGGACCTCAAAACGTATAGAAACACCAAAATCTCGAATTCGGATTTTTGACATGATTACAATACTTTCCTTACATACGTATGTTCGGAAAGTAAAAATTGAAACACACAGATAGCGCTGAGGTCGAATTGTTTGCTCATATCATAAATGTTTCATAAGAGTTGTTTGACTTTTCTCAGTTACGTCTACTCACAAGGAAACATTCAAAAAGTGTCATCTTCAAAAAGTATTGAAAAAAATAGATGTGATTCTACTCTTCATAAAACACCAGAAAATTAAAAAATTATCGGCTGAAATTAATTACAGCTACCACAAAAAATTGTCAAAATTAAGCATATTTGGAGATTTAGCGCTGTTAGGCGATACGTTTGCTAGCACCGAGATTGCCGTGTACGAACAGAACTGAGTTTTGCTTTTCCGCCAAGTACTCAAAATCAATCGCCTAGCAGTGTGAAATCGCCAAATATGCTTAATTTTGATAATTTTTTGTGGTCGCTGTAATTAATTTCAGCCGATAATTTTTTCATTTTCTGGTGTTTTATGAAGAGTAGAATGACATATATTTTTTTTCAATACTTTTTGAAGATGACACCTTTTGAATGTTTCCTTGTCAGTCATATGATCTAGGCGCATAAATAACTAATAAATATATTAGTTTCGATTTTTCAAGCAATAAACTCGATCACACTGGCCTCTGGCAAGAGGCTTAAATTTAGGGCACTGATTTGCTGGTCGTTTTCCACACTATGTATCCTAGACGCAGTAGTTATGGAATACTAAATTATTCAAAACACGCATGTGAATGTTTTAGTGACGTCAATGCCTGTAAGCTTACTTTGAAATAAATGTATATTATGTGCTATTTTAAGTATCACTGGATGAAATCTAGCTTTCTATGGCCGTCTTAAAAATGTTTCTATAACAGCACCACCTGTCAGTTAACAAGGACAAAAATTTAATAAACATAGCTTCTCACAATAACCATATTACATATCCATTTGTTGTGAATTTAATTAATAGATGAGAAGGTATAACAAAAGATACATTTAAAAGATATCATCTTTCAGAAAGAGAGATTAGTTAAAGCACGTGTATAATTATAATTTGTTAAAATGTACTTTAAAAACACGTAGATATAAAACATATGTAATTGAAAACCTATTTTCAATTAAAATACACTGTTAAAAATTTCAGTTCAAACTTGAACCACTATATGGAGTAAAGTTAGGTGCAATATGGTTAAACCCCACTTTTAAGTTTTCTACTTCTTGCTATTAAATTTAAGTTGCACCAAAACTTGGAGCTACCTTACATACACTCACAAGAAAAGTATGTATCAGTAAAATTGTCATTGAAACCAAACAAGCTTCAATTAAAGAGCGTGGTTGAAAACATAGGGTAAAGTGCAAATTTTATGCAATAACTCACCCATAGACCAAGAATAAGACCCTAGAAAATTTAGACCCTTCTACCAAATTAGGCGAAATAGAATTAACGGGCAAGAAACATGGCACAATGCTAGAGTGTTTGACTTTAGACAAGAATGTCTTCAATTCAATTACCGTATCGGTCGAATTTTGGTTTTATTATTATTATTATTATTATTATTATTATTTAAGAGATAATGCCAATGATTGGTTCAACATAAAATTATCAAATCATGATAAAAGGTTAAACCATCGGGTGGTAGCAGTTACTTCAGTACCAAGTTTTGGTTCAAGCTAACACCAAATTTTTAACAGTGTACAGTCGGTAACAAAAGTGTCCTAACACTAGCAAAAATTCCTATGTAAAAAAAGTACACTTCATACGATTTTGTAAAATAAATCCTTATCGAATCATGTTCTTACACTGACTAAGAACTGGATTAGACAAGGATTTATTTAACAAAATCGTATGAAGTGTACTTTTTTTACATAGGAATTTTCGCTTGTGTTAGGACACTTTTGTTACCGACTGTACATTTAAAAAAGAAAAAAAAAAATTCGCCTTGAATATTAAAGCATTATCAGAAAAAAAACTCTGTTTTAATTGTAAATAAGTTTCTAATTAAATATGTTTTATATCTACGTGTTTTTTAAGGTGTCTTTTAACAAATTACAAAAGAAAAATATACAGAAACTAGATAATTATAGAACCATCTGACAGCCGATGTGCATCAAAACTAAATCAGGTTAATTTCTTATAAAGGCCATTTCACATATCAAGTTCAGTGAACGCTATCGAAATTTTTACGCTATACATTTGTACGCTATCGAAACTAACAAGCAGATTTCTAGCATACAGAGAAACTGCACAGCGCTACTCTTTGGCCGATACGTATTCAAAGTTAAAGAGCATTTTTTTTTTTTTTTTTTTTCTTTTCATAATTCGACTTTTTCTCACTTATGCATGGTAGAAGCTGAAATTTAACATTTCAATAAATGGAAAAAATCGCAGTATAGAAACGCCACCTGTGGTGTAATGTATAACAAAAAATAATCAGAATTAATTTATTATCAAAGTTCAACAAAATATGCACTATTGTAGAACTTTAATAACTCACATATAGTTGGACATTTTTAAAAAATGATTGTGTTCTGGATATCTCAAAATGTGTAAATTCATAAAAAATGAAAGAAAAACATTTTCGGAATCCAATACTTTTTTCTTACGTATGTAAAAGAAATTATGTTAATGCATGTTAATAAATAAGTCATTAATCTGAAGATAATTTTACGCATAGTTTAATATATATTTTTTAATTCTGATATAGATAAATCTTATATTAAATACTGCATGGATCTGGGAATGTTATTAATCTTTCCAGTAAAATTTCGTGAGCAAATTCGCAAGTGCAGAATATACTTTTATTTATTTAATTTTAATTATAAATGAAATATTTTGTGTAGACTTAGACGGATTTTGTGAAATTTTAAGCGTTTAGTAATCTTAGAAAATTATAAAGGATGCAAAACTAAAACACCAGTAAAAGAATGGCAGTGAATAAGACATTAAAAATTGGTATCTGGAAAGCTAAAATTATAATGACACTTAAAAATTCCAAATTTAAATTTATTTCTGAAATATAATCTCTTAATTAAAATTTATTGAATTTTCTCTGAAAATATCAAATGGTGTTTTGAGTTGTTATATTTCATGCAATACATACATACATATTATTCGATACAGCAAGAGAAATAAAATTATTATGAAAGTGAAAATTTTTAATGAGAAACAAATATACGCAAAATAATTTATTTGGTGAAATAAAGGCAAAAACTATATATTTTTACTATAAGTGCTGCATTTGTGTGATTGAAATACAAAGACGAAAAATATTTTTGAATATTTCTGTAGTAAGGCATAGAAAAAATAATATATATTTAATCCATTTTTAATTGATATTTTAAAAAATAACAAATGTAAGATAAAATCTTTCAGTTGTGAATAAATAAATAAATAAATAAATAAATAAATAATAATAATAATAATAATAATTATTATTATTATTATTACTAAACCAATATCTCAACATTATTAATTTACATACAATTATTAAAATTATCTTGAACTAGAGGAAAATTAATGAAAACTACTTACAAAATAGAGGAGTGAGAATGTTTTAAAACAAAAATTTATTAGATATAAAATAAATAAAGGCAAGACTTCTAGCACCAAATTTTTAATCTCATTTGTTTATATAAAAATATTACTTAAGATTATCACAGCAATGGAGACATTATAACAATATTAGAGTTTGTGTAAAATGTCATTTCGTAACTCAGATTCTCATAAATAAATAAATAAAAGATAAACACTAAAGTTTTTTTTTTTAATCAGGATTACTCCATAAGATAACTTTTTATTTTTCTTAAGAAAATAAAGCGTCAGTTGAACAAACAAGTCTTTTATTTCTCCTAGTTTTTTAAAAATAAGTTTCTGGTAACTAAGTGAAACATTATCTTCAACTGATCTTATAATAAGATTTATTTTAAACGCTTTACTTGTCACTGCAGTATAAAAAAAAATATTCGTAAAGAGTAATTAAAATTTTTCATACAAAGAAACAAATGTAGAAGAATTACTGATGAATATTTTGTTAAATTCACATGAGTTACAGTGATAATTTATAAATAATAAATATTTTCTTTTGATATTAAATCAAAATTTAGTTTGCATTCTTCGTATAAAAATGAAATTTTCTACAAGTTAAAATGCCTCACGAATGTGATTACACATTTTCTTAATTAGTTTTCTATTTAATACTTAATTTGCTTCTTTTTAAATATATATATTGTTGCGTAGTTGGGGGTTCGTGAGTTGTCCGAGAATGAAAGGCAAAACTTACAAAAATTCAGTAATTTATCCACAGAAAGTTCCATAAAAATACAGGTCTATAATCCAAGTATGAGCTTCAATTCAAACAGTAAACACAGCTTAAACAACAGCTGTCAATAGCAAACCACAGTACAAACTGTATAGTAATAACACTTAAAGCAAGTCTCTTTCAAAGAGGCTCAAAGCAATACAAGCATTAGCGAAGCTGGCTAAGAACTGAAAAAAACAGCACTTATATACCCCTGTAGAAAGTGTGGAAACTCCCAGAAATTTCCGTATTTCATCAGCCAATGAGATTAGAGCTTCCATATTATGTATATCCCTAATAACGATTTTCTCGCCAAGGTCGCCAAAAAATCGCCAAGGAGGGAAAAAGTTGCGAATGGCGCCAAATCCATTACCTGCCTTATTAGAGCTTTTTAATGCGTTTTTAAGGGAAAATAAGGCTATTTTAACGCTAAAACGACTAGAAATGCACAAAGTTAGCACCTTTATCAACTTACTAAGCCTCTTTGAAAGAATTTGAAAGAATACAAAAATAAACACAATTATTTACAATTTTGTAACAATATATATAATTTAAACAGCGTTTTACCATTGTTAAAACTTTGGTGTTAGTTAAACCAAAACTTGGTACTGAAATAGCTGAAACTACCCGATGGTTTAACCTTTTACCATGATTTGATAATTTTATGTTGAACGAAATATTGGTATTATGTTTTAAATAAAAAAAATAAAAATAATAAAAATATCAAAATTCGACCGAGACAGGGATTGAATTGAAGACCTTCTTGTCTCGAGTCAAATACACTGGCACTGTGCCACGCTTTCTTGCTCGCTAATTCTGTTTCGTTGATTTTGATAAATAGGACTAAATTTTCTAAGGTCTTATCTTGGTCCATGGGTGCGTTCTTGAACAAAATGTACATTTTACCCTATGTTTTCGATCATGCTCTTTAATCTAAGCCTGGCTTTGTAATAATAGGAATATTACTGATTCATACTTCTCTTGTGAGTGGATATATGGTAGCTCCAAATTTTGGTGCAACTTAAATTCAATCGCAAGAAGTAGAAAACTTAAAAGTGAGGTTGAACCATATTATGATATTGCTTGTAACTTTACTCCATATTAGTCCAGGCAACGAAGGCCAAAATTTGATGAATAGAAATATATACACGTATATCATGCAGTTTTGAAATTTGTCACAGTTACAGCCGAGAGTGTCCTGAACAACATACTAAAAGTACCTGCCCTTCGGGGGGAGCGGCGGGCATTCAAAGGGGGGCACTTTTTTGTTTTTATAAAATATCTTGAAAACTATAAAATGTAGATAAAAAATCTCATTTCCAAAATTAATTTACGCGAAATTTTCTACAAAAATATCTATTGCTGTTTATTTGTATGATCAATAGTTTAGAAAATATAAGGGAATGAAATATCACTTTTTTTTTTTTTGAAAAATGCTTTTTTTGCAGTAGTAAAATCAAATAAAGACTGTAATTAAAAGGGTTCTGGTCAAATATTTTCAACTTATGTAGTAATTTTGTACGAAGGGGATGCTTAAGGATAATATAGCAAGATTCTTTTATGGTTTTAATAAATTTGAGGCAAGTAGGAGTAAATGGCGTTTTGAGTACCAATTCAGATAATGAAGACCAAAAATTGAGAAACAGAAAAAAAAAATATCGTGTAATTTTGAAAATGGGTACAATCACAGTCAAGAGCGTCCTGAACAACATATTAAAAGTCCTTACCGGTTGGGGATGAGCGGGGAGTGAGGGAGGCATTTAAAGGAGGGGGGATTTTCAGTTTTTATTAAATATTTTTAAAACTGTCAGATTAAAAAACTGTCAGAAAAAACTCAATTACAAAATAATCTACGGAAAATTTCCTATAAAAATGGCCATTATATTTTTTGTACTTACAACAGGTTACATGAAGGTGCCCACTACCGGGAATGGCAGCCATTTTTATAATGGCAGAAAAGCAATTTTCGGTTCACATTTTGGACGTATTCGATATTGCATCACAAAGTATGGGGAATATACTGCATAACATTTACCTCGTATTTACAATTTTGAATTAATTCACTTCGATTTATCGCATTGTGAAAACATTCACAAATCACTTTTGGGTTGCTTTTCTCAGTTTTTTTTTTTTTTTTTTTTTTTAATGTTTGCACTTACTAAGAAAATGGATCTATTGTCTTCGGTGTTAGCACAAAAACTGCGTACTGTCACAATACATATTTCACAGTACTCAAACCCACCATATTTGCTTTTTGTTAAAAGATATGGTGGGGTGCCCATAACAGGAGATATTCCCCTATATATATAAAAGTTCAACGTTTCACCGTAAAAAAGGTGCAAATTGGAGAAATTTGGCTTCAACCAATGTTTTAATAAATTTGGTGCATTATTTCACCATTTCATTAGTGCCATTTTGAAAGAAAGCATCATTGAAACCGTGCTTACGTTTCAAATAGCACAGTTGAAATCGTGAAACATTCACAACACAAAATTCCTTAAAATGTTGGTTGCAGCTAAATTTTTCTAATTTGCACCTTCTTACGGTGAAATATTGAGCTATATTTTTTAACTGTGTAGAATACGATCATATATAGATTACGATTACACCTTTTGGATGAATTACGATTACATGAGAAATTGATTGCGATTAAACTACGATTACGCTTATTTTATGATCTCTGTATAAAAAATTTTGAGGAGTGATCTTAGTACACTTCTGAATGGATTCTATAAACAATTTATGAGAATAGACGGCTTTTGCAGAAGTGTGTGTGCATGTAGGAAGTGGTAAACAGAAGAAACAATGTGGTATAGTTTAATTCTAAAGAGAAATTATGAATACGCCGCTTCTCAATATAGATCACGTTGCAGTAAAACATGGTCTGTTACGATTAGACTGCAATTATAATTGTAGAATTTTTTTTTTTTTCACTACGATTAATTAGTGGTTATTTCAAAATAAAATATGATATTTAAGATTGTAATTGTATAATCGACTGAGATTACACACACTGTTAAAAGAAAATAAGTAAATTTACGTGCTTTCGCCCATTTAATTTTTAAGATCAGGGCTATTTTTTGCCGATAAAACGGGCAAACTCATATTTTCTGATACGACTTGGTATTTTCCGCTATACCACAAGGTTCTCAGCAGTCAGTAATTAGAATACGCCTTTTAAAAAAAAAAATCTTCATTAATCGTTTGTAGTACATATATTCGAAAAAATAACACAAAATTTGCTTTATATAAAATTTGGTTTAAGGCAAAACATTGATTAATGGACATTTAACTGGGACTATATTGTATTTTTTTTTTTTTTTTTTTTTTTTTTTTTTTTTTTTTATGACAGGAAGTTATAATAAGCTTCTTCACCAGTGGCCGTGAGGTTCTACTCACGAAGCTGGAAGACAGGAAGTACCTATGTTGATCCTATGTACCTTGTCGACTAAGTATTTCGCATTTTTCCGTGGTTTTCTCCTAAACGAGTGTGTATACGGGCTAGGACCCCTTAGAAAGACCCCCCATAGAGGACATCCCCCTTAGTCCCAATTTCCTAGTGTAGGCAGTCGAAATTAACCCAATCACAAACACAACATCAACACCCTGATAATTTTTTTTTAGCTGTTAATTAAAGTAAATTAAAGATTTTTCGTTCGGTATAAAGGAAAAAAGGAAAAAGGAAGAAAAAGAAAATAAATGAAATAAACAAATAAGCAAGGATGGTTATTTGTGGATAATGGGTTAGATTTACCAGAGTTACACATTGATGATATCTAAGAAATATATAATTTCCTTAATGAAGAAAGACAGAGTTTTTCATAGGTTTAATATTTCCTAAAGTAAAAATATTTCTTCATCTTTTAATATCAGAAATTAAGTTAAAACCTTGTAAGATCCTAGAGTTTAAATAATACTTAGTTTCGTAACTCAAAATCTCATACTTAAATAGTTGAAACTTTGCGATCTTCTAAGGTTCAAAGAAAAGTAATTTTGTTAATGAGAGTCTCATATTTAATAAAATATAAGATAAAATTTTAACCCTCATTTATTTTTAAGATTATAGTGAGTAATCATCTAAAATAAATATAATTTTAAATGATTAGGTATATATACATATACATATGAATCCTTGCATTTTTTAGCTCATTATTGGGGGTGGTGACTCCTGATAAATTACCACTACGTATTGTGCTTTTATTTTAATTTATTATTATTATTATTATTATTACTGTCAATTCATATACAAAACTTTTCGTTAAAAAAAAAAAAAAAACTCTTTCTTTTTATATTTTTAAAATTTTGTGTTTTCACGGGAATTCATTTCAAATGAGTATTCTATTTTTCAAATCTAAATTAAAATAAATAAATAAAATAAAAAGGACTGGTCACACTGGCTTTTGTGGGTTATAGTGACAAATTGTTCATTTTCATTCTTATTGTTATAATAATATATATGTATGTATATATATATATATATATATATATGTGTGTGTGTGTGTGTGTGTTTAGACTTACATCATATAAAAAATGCATTTTTTATATAACATTTTCCTATTTCAAATTATTTTTTGATCTTTTAATGTCAAAATTAAAATTAATACTTAAAATTGTTGAGTTTAAACAAAAATAATTTCGCATCTGAAAAACATATAATTCATTAAATAACTCAAGATGAGCACGTGATTCTCTTTTATTTATTAGGAATATAATAACCTTTCTAAATAAAATAGCTTTGCAAGTAAAATAAATTTAATATGGTGTCTTTATTATAAAAAAAATTCTATCACTTTTATTTATATAAAAATGTTCATTAAAGTCTTAAGGTCAGAAGACAAGTTATTGAAACATCTTAAAGTTCTAGAATTTGTATAAGATGTACTTTTACAACTTTTAGAATATTATACTTGAAAAGATAAATAAAAGAGAAACTTTATATCTTCATTAAAAAAAAAAAAAAAAAAAAAAAAAAAAACTTTAAATAAAAACATTTGTATTTTTCTTAATAATATGATGCGTCAAATGGACAATCAAATCTTTTTATTTCTCATATTAGTTTCCTACTAAGTTTCTAGTAACTAAGTGAAACTTTATCTTTAGTCAATCTAATAATTAGTTTTTTTTTTTTTTTTTAATACTTGTTGTTGTAGTAGTATAAAAATTCCTAAAATTAATAAAAGTTTTTGAAAGAGATTTAAAAAATATTTGAAAAGGGTTATCCATAATCAATTATAATCTCAAGATTTCTGTGAAATGGATTTGGATTTGTAATGTATATATATATATATATATATATATATATATATATATATATATATATTAATATCAACGTATGTTTTATCTGTAAATGAAAATCAATAATAAAACCTACCATTTATATATATATATATATGAGAATTTACCTTAATTTAATGATAATTCTCATAATTTTGTTTAATTAGAATGAGGATATTACAATTTTTAGTTCTTAATCAATAAGTAAATTTATAAAAAAAATATTCAAATATAAACAAGTAAATAAAAACATGAGTAGACAAAATATAAAATATAATTCATTCAACGGACATGTATATCTACTATCTATTAAAAAAAAAATCGTTACAGAGTATTTTTTTCTGACATAAATTTTTTTTGTAATATGTATATTTATATAGAGAGAGAGACAGTTACTTGTTTAAAAAATATTTTGAAACTCCACATTGATTTAATAAAAATGAGGCATTATGTATCTATAATAAACCTTTTTATATCATTATTATTATTATTTTATAATTAAGGAAATGAATATTTTTATTGTTTCGATTCAAATAAAACAAAATTGTATTAATTTAAGTCAGTTCGGTATAAAAATGCCTATTTTATCATAGCTATAAAAAGAGGCTTCTCTAGAAGAAGAAAAGAAAAGAAGCGCACTGAAAAGACTTTCAATAGCCTAAGAAAAAAATCATCATTAGTTTTAATAGTAATTTTCAATTTATTAAACCCCAGAAAAGTGCTCCATTCAAAACCAGTGATACTAAATATAAAGAAAAGGAGAGGTTACTCACTCAAAATATGCTACCATAGATATTTCAAATTTAAAAAGTTTTCTTTTTCTTATTTTTTTCCCATACTTCTTTGGTATTTATTTTATATCTGTTTCTGGATAGTTTTATAAGTCAGAAGGTTGACTGTTTTATTTATTTATTATTATTAAGTATTAAAAAAGAAAAATATTAGATAGAACTGACGTTATTAACAGATTTTATTCATAAGCTTAGACAAGAAATTAAGAAATTTTGGTAAAAAATAGAAGAAAAAAGAAATAAAGAAAAAGATTGCAAAATTAGTAGTAAAGTTGCTTAATAAAAATGTAAATAATTTTATAAGTGTGTTCTGATATGAAAATGGATAGTAATTTATAATATTTGCTTAAATATTTATTAACATTTTTTTTTCTCTTTTGTATTATTTATTTATTATTTATTATTTATATCACTTTAAAAATATAAATCCCAAAATGTCATAACATTCTGGCTTATAAAAAATTTCGAGAAATTAATTTTATGAAATATAGAAGACTACATAAATATTCTGAATTTAATTAATATATATCATTATCTTAGTTTATGAAAATAATTCTCAGAACTCGATACGTATTTCAATTTGAATCAATCAAATAATCACCTTAAGTGAAAACAAGCACACTTCATCGGAAATTCAAATCCCAAAATATCGAAAATAAAACACTCAACGATTTATCTTCAATTAATAAGTTTCGATTCCAACATTCTTCTTGAAAATTATCCGAATAAATATCTCACGATATTTTCCCTTAGTACTGTTTCCCCGTCTTTACTCGAACAGTCTAAAACTATCTTGATCATTACAGCACAAAACAACGGTACGCGGTGATAAGCTATCTTAAATAAATGCTGTATCTGTGGACGTGCATAGACAGTGGCGTGATTTTATCAAAGCACTGTACATCTCAATACCATTAAAACACAATTTGTCTGTAAGCACAAAGCGCGCTTTTCTCTGCTGATTGTTCGTTGGGATCCCACCAGCTGAACATTTCAATTCAGTGCCCTACTCAAAATTATTACCCGAGTATTATTCACTGATGAATACGGAATGAGTTGTTGAAACAATTTCGGGGGCGATCGCTCGGCACGCCTTGGCGCAAGTATGTTTATCACGATTTGCCGCGCTCTCTCTCTCTCTCTTACTTATTGTTGGTACCTGAGGTTCTCTTGGAAATCTGGTGCACGCTAGATTATCAGCAAGCAACAAACTGCGTCAATTCAGTTTACCTGCTTCGTTTGCATTTGTTTGCTGACTATTGCAATAGAGGATGCACAAAACTGCTGATGCGTGCCTTCCGAAACGTTTACGGGAAAGTCTATTGTTTAGAAAGAAAATGCAAATATGGCTCTTGCAATTGTTGGGAGATCATCAAAGAAGTGCTCGCGGGTTACATGAATTTAAAGAGATATTTTCTATGAATGTTTCTGTTCAAAATCTCATCTTTTAAGATCGTCGCGTGCTTTTTCCTATTAGAAATTGTTCCATGAAACTCTTTTTTATGTAAAGATTATGATTTTTTATTCTCATTTAGGTACATTGTTTTATTTTTATGTTTATTAAGAAAATACGAATGAGAAAAGTACTTAAGTTTTATCAGAAATTCTCATATACTTATAATATATACGTATTTTATGTATTTATTTTGCATTGTCTCGATATATATTCTCTATAATTTTAGCATTTTATACGCAGGAAGTACATAAACATTTTTATTTACGTAGGATATATAAGATAAGTTGTTGAAATTTTAATATTTCTTCAGTTAAGAAATATTGTAATAAGCCTCTTATAGCTTCAACAATATTTTAAAATATTGCGGTTTCCGGACAGCAAATGATTTTGTATGGGAAAATTTTATTGGTTAATCCTGTTTTTGTGCAAGATATCCGAACTCATAGGATTCTTCAGTACATTTCGTTCTTTTCTTGCTTGGGAGAGCACTAAAGACAGTATTACTTAAATTCCTTATGTTGTAAATTCCTTATGTTGTAAAAATAATTCTATTGAAATTCACAACTTTTTTAAATTCAGGCTGAACATTTCCCAGAAGTTAAATTTGCTCTAAGTTGGTTTATTTTCACCAGTATGGTGATCGTTAACACATATCTGTACTCCAAAGGTAAAGACACCAGACCATGTTCAAAAATATTATTTTTCAGGAAAGTAACTTATTTATTTTTTCAACTTAATTTTTTTGCATGTTTCTTTGCAACTATCGGTAATCACTTTATGTGTGTTGCTAAAACTTTAAAGCTTGAATTTACAGTAACTAGTAAAAGTTTTGAGATGATATGTTTTCCTGTCTTAACTTTTCTGAAAGCAAACTTTCTAATGATGTAGATTAGTAATTTGTATCCCTTTTAAAGCTTTACAAAATGCAACATCTACACAATTGAGACATATGCATGGATTAGATTAGAAATAATTCGTAAATTCACAAAAGTACTTATGGAAAAGTTTTGAGATAATTCAGTTTTCTAAACTGAAATTAAGAGTGTTAATGCAACAAATTACAGCAGTCTAATATTTCTCTAACAGTATAATATTTCTCTAACGTAGACCAATTACGATTATATTTCGTAGAAACGATACGATAGTTGTGACAATAAAATACACGAGGATAAAAAATAACATACAAGTAATATTTAAGCACGCGGACTCAGTTCAGTGATATAATAATGATAATGATAATAAAGATGGCATTTGTCTGATTAGATCATTTTATAGAAAAATTTATTTTAAAAGTTGCATCTTTACAATCCTTAAAAGCGTCATTTTAAATCCAGCAATACTTTAAAGATATAAACAAAATATCCACTTTTCAAAAGTGGTTATGATTTTTTTCAATTTATGACAAAAATCTTTTGTCATAAATTGACTGAAAAACGCAAAAATAAAAAGTATAATCAAAATAAATACTAAGTGTTTTTAACAAAACATTATGTCAAAATGAATAAAAAATAAAAATAAAATGAAAGAGATCTTGCCAACATAGCGGCAAAAATTTAAAAATCGCCATAAGCCTCCTTTATTAAGGCTGTCTTGGCGGGGGAAATATGAAAATTGGGTCGTCAAACACGAATTTTATTTTGAAACATTTCTTTGGAGGATTTGGTTCAACTATCATTAGCGTTTCATTCCATGAAAACTAATAATAATTTGGCTTCTGATGAATTAAAATTTTAATTGGACGTTGAGATATTGGTATAACACTTATAAGTTTCAAATTTCAAAGGTAAATAAAAAAAGAATTAACTGCGAAAATTTCGCATGGGTTTGCTAGTATTTAATATTTAGTTGCATATCCTTTTGCGCTGAAGACTGCTGCACAACGTTTGAGCATAGAATTAACAAGGCGTTCTAAGGTGAACCTAAGGATTTTCGCCCATTCGTATTGAAGATCCTGAAGGAGTTCTACCTTTGAATAAAGCTTCTGTATCCAGACTTTTCTACGGATACATTCCTGAAGGTGTTCAATTGGACTGAGGTCAGGTGCCGGACTCGACCAGTCTAAAACTTTAATTTTCTTAGTTGTAAATCTATTTTTCGTCACTTTGCAAGTGTGTTTGGATGATTATCTTGGTTAAATATTTATCCACGAAGCAACTTTTTACGAGTATAAGGCAGCATGCAATCTTCTAAAATGTTTTTATAAAAATTTTCATCCTTAGTCCCATTGATGTGCACGAAGAAGATGACGTCATCATGATGGAAAGTTACTCCGGACAACCAAAAATTTGAAGAAGGTCTTTCGAAGCGATGATTTCAAATTTAATTTGTTTGAAAGTGATGGCTGATGTTATATTCGTCGTCCAAAAGACGCCAAAATGGATCCGCGGTACCAACGTCCAACGGTCCAACAGTACAGCAGGAAAACAGATCAGTAATGGTCTGAATAGCTTCCTATCGTGTTAGAGTCGTCCTGTACTCATCAATGAGATTATGGACAAAATGTTTATACAAACGTTTTAAAGATCACATATTCCGTTATGCTTGTAAAAAGGGGCCTCATTTATGGATGTTTCAGCAGTAAAATGATTCCAAGAACACCTTCAAAATGGTTAAAAATTGGTTTACAGCTAAGAAAATTAAAGATTCGGACTGGCCGACTCAGTCACCTGATCTCAATCCAGTTGTTAAACATTTTTTTAGAATAACACTCCGAAATATATGTGACACGGAAGCAATCTTGAAAGGCAGATTATCTTCAGAATCTTGAGTCGAAATGGGCAAAAATCGGCAGGTCTACCTTAAAAGGCCTTGTAAATTCCATGTCCAAACTGTGTGCCACAGTCCTATGAGCAAAAGGATATGTAATTAAATATTAAGTATTTCTGTATTTAGTTACATAAACAGACTAATTCCAATAAAAGTTTAGAAAAACTGAATCGTCTGAATGCTTTTGCTTAGGTACTTTTGCGGATTTCCGAATTATTTTTAACGTATACATATATTGCAATTGTTTTAATACTGCAGAAAAAGTTAGGACAGGAAAACATACTTTTAAAAGTCTCAAAACTCTTGTCAGATATTGTAAGTAAAAGTGATAATATGGGCAATAAATGTTAAATCGAATTAAATGAATTTTGAGTGAAACTGTAAATATTGTCATTATAAAGAAAACACTACACTGTAAAATTATTCATTTCCAAATTACGATACGTGTACGGGAAGCAATGTGTCCAATATATGCATGATTGCCAACTTAACTTAGCACCTTTTAGCTACCGTAAAAATACAACAGAAATATTTATTTTATTTAATCAGTGAACTGTAACGTTTTCACTGATAAAGTAAAATAAAAATTTTATTTATTATTAACCAAAAGGTGCTATAATGTATATGTATCATAAATCTAAATTATACTTTAAGTGTATCATAAATGATTTTATTCAACATATACCATAGAGAGAGAGAAAAAAAGAAAATAAAGGATATAATCTTGGTCGTCCAAGCAGCAACATTGTAAACAAACAGTGATATATATTTATTTAAACCAAGAACAGTTATTTTACAACATAAATACCGTTTACGACTTATATGGCACATATACTGCATGTTTAAGTTACAAAAATATAGGGTAAGTGCACCAGTGATTGACACTTTTAGAGCAATCTCTGATGTTTTAATGTTCTAGTCGTCAGAAAATATTTTTAGAAATCTTAAGTTAGTACGTATGGTATGAAAGACATTCAGAACCACATATATGTTAAAATATATACATTTTATAACAATTTTTTTTTTTTTTTTTTTTTATGAATTTTTATTTGAAGCCCATTCAATGTTCCAGTAATTGACGCTGCTAGTTTTTCATTTTATCAATAATTGGTCCCTATGTTCCAGTGTTTGACACTGCTAGTTATTCATTTTACCAGTTATTAGCACCCTATGCTCCAGTGTTTGACATAAAATGTTAAAATTCTTATATGTAAAATATATGATTTTATTACTTTTCTTATTTATTAATTATTTCGGGATATATGTCAATTACTGGAGCATGCCAATCACTGAAGCACCTACCCTATATATAAGTATAATAAAATTACTTGACTTATACCATAAAAATTAAGATGTTACAAATGCGGCATAATTTATAGTTCTTGTTCTGTAATTTATGATTTTTTTTTTTTTCGTACAGTGTAATTAGCGAATGATACAACTGTTTCATGTTGGTGAACTAAAAAAAAAGCAAAAAGTAAATAAATGAAAAAAAATAAATGAATCGTCGACGTAATTTGTGACACTCGTTACAATAAGCTCATGCATTGACAAGATTGTTACATGCATTTCCCACAAAAAAGTTTGACGTCCTGAATCACATCTGGATATCGCTTTATATCAACTAACTTTTTCATTCTCCGCGATTAATTCGAAGCCTTTTTTTTTCTTTTAAATCCCCTTCAATTACGCACAATTAGCCTCTTTTTCAGCATGTGGTTCTCAGCGGGGGAACTTCGACTTTCATTCAACTATTCAATGAAGAAAAAAAAAAAATCAACAACGATCTAGAAAAAGACAACGCATAATTGAAGGAGCACAGTAGTCGGTTCTAAAATTAAACATGTGATAGCCATCATGCTTGGTGTGACTGAATGAGAGAGTTAGTTAAAAGAGTTCTCTTGTTGAATAAGATGTACGTTGTTTGAAATAGAGAGGGAATGGGGTTGTAGGGGGCGTTTTCAACAACGGATCTCTTTGTAGAGGCTGTGAAGCACATCGAAAGAGAACTCGTGTGTATGCGGTGTCGGGTTTAGAACATAGAGTGATGTTGAAGTGTGTTTGTGTAATGAATGCTCGAGATGCAATTTTAAACCTTGAAGGTGTTTATTTAATTCCAGATTTGTTGAAAGACTTGCTGATCGGAGCTGGATTTCTTAGAAAATTATTTGCTGTCTCCTGATTTCACGGTTACGGTTGATGGTTCACTTTTTAATCTCATGTCAAATTCTAATGCGCTCTCATCCTCTTACATAAAATGTTTCGCGAAAAGAAAATGTTTAACTATAGAAATGATTTTTTTAAAACAGAAATGAGATAGTATTACTTTTGTTGAAAATTTTTAATATATTCTCAGAATTGAAGCACGTAAAGAATTTTAAAATATTTAATTAAAAATATACAAATAAATGTATTTAAACAACCGAACCAAATTTAGAATTAGATAAAGATTAGAAAATAAGAATACATTGAACAGAGCTATGTAATGTTCAAAAGCACACTACAATCTTCCTTTGATATTTAGAGTAGAGAACATATCAGGGTTCAGTCTCAAAATTTTTCCAGCTATCATAAATTTAGAATTTTAATTTATTTTATTCAGATTTAATTCATAGTATTTATTTAGCTTATACCTGAAAAATCTACTTTTTATTTTCGATAAATTTAATACCAAAAAATTGCATTTTTGGAAATTAATTATTTTTATTTTAATAACCATTCAAGCAAGAACAAATACCGAAAATTTTCTACGTATCTTCGACATGAAATTCTACTTAAGATTGTATTGTAAATGGTCGATAAGAAATTTCATGAATTAATTTCGAATCTGCAGTGATATGACACATCACAGCAATTGCTTTTATTAACTTTGTTCAAATATTGATCAGACAAAGCAACTAAGGAACATTTAGCAAGTATAGGATGCAAAATATCTTCTACCAAAATGCTGGTTCTAGAATATGAGAAAGCTGGATATCTTGAAATTGTTTCAAGGAAATTGATAAAGTTATCATTTATACTCAGATGTACTGAATGTCCAAATGAGGATAAGAATTGTCTGGAAACACAAAAACACATTATTTAAGAATTCTCATTAATACAGCTTTTAATTTTTCGAATGACGTCTGTTGTTGTTGAAGAACAAATTGAGTCCTGTTATAGACAAAGATTTCATTATGATTGTTATAGTAATGTTTATAGATGCAAAAATCTCCCTCTTATATCTTTGCCTTATGAAAATAAGGGTACATTCAAATTCCAATAAAATCTTCGACTATAATGATCGAGCGATCTGTGCGTGCGAAGTATGCACAAGATCATTTAGAGAGAAGAAAAATTCTGAAAATTGAAGGTTCACTTCTGAAAGGGCCATCATCTTGGAGTGTTTTTTCAACTTTTTAGCTGTCATTAAGGAATGTAAATCTATGTCAGCTGACCCCATACATCAAATTTCAAACTAGCCTTACAGTGATACTCAGCATAAGATGAATACCACAGAATCTCAGACATCCGAAAAAAAGGTTATGATATTTATGCAATCATAGTTAACCACTCTTTTGTAAAACACCAGAATGTGCGCATCAATTTGAATTACAGTCACCAGACTGGTGAAAAATTTACTCACCAGTCAAAAAAATGATGAAACAGAGTCTTTTCTTTCATTACGCTTCTAAGTAGAATGAATATAAGGTGGATGGTACACCTACACTCCCCACTAGTATAACGACAGTGCTCTACCTGCACTGTGGAAGGAAATAGAAGCTGAGAGCCAACTTGTCCCATCTGCCTACTGATTCCGGTTTACCCAATTTTTTTTTTATAAAATACCAAATTGTTACTAGCTATTTTATTGTAGTATTATTTTACATTAAATAGTTTTATACTTATCAAGCAAGGGTAACTATTTATTAATTTTTCATACTATAAAATCAACGTTTTACAAATAGGCGAAGACACATGATAATGTATTTACTTAAGGTAGCTGACTATACTTCGTGTACTCGTAACTATTTTTATCATATACAGAAAAATTCAAGCAAAATTACCGGCAAAGTCTGGCAACAGCGATTTAAGGCAAAGACAGTAAAAATACATTTGAACCATTAATGATGTATCCGTTGTAACTTTACGTTGTGACAACGTACCATCAACCCATAATAAAAAAGCTATTTGTATGCATGTATAAATAAAATATCTCAATCAATAAAAATTCCATTATATTTTCAGTTTCAAATATGAAGTGATTCTTATATGACGTCACTAAAAAGCTAACACTTTACATTTGAAGAAATCTGACCGAAAAAATACAGTTTGATTGCAGATTTGAGCAATTTACGTAGATCAATGGCTTTTTCCCGTAAAAAAAAAAGAGAAATGCCAGTATTCCGAAATTATGTTTTCACGGCATCAATTTACGGGCTACGACCGTTTAGACCAAAACGGTCATTTCGTGTAAAATTATACAATCAATACAATTCCGTGATTTTACTTTTTTTTTTTTTAAACTGTATAATTACTTAAAAAATTACTTACACATAAATTTTATAGAATTTTTTTGCTTTTTCATGGGATGGGATAATATTTTCCGTCATTCATTGCTTATTTTTTGATTTATGAAGTAAAAATATGTTAATTATGTGTTTTTTGTTATTTTCCAACAATTTCAGATTTTTCAGTTTCTCTTTGAGTGGTAAACATATACGACGTACAAAAAATTAAAAGAACATGAATTGTAGGGAGTTTTCTTTCTTCTTTTTTTTTTTCTTTTAATATATTTATTATATATTATTATCTTTTGCGTAAAAAGCGTACTTTGTAAATTACAAGCCCCCCCCCCACCCCCGCACCCCCCCAAAAAAAAGTTTATATTTTTCATATTTGCCAAAAACAATTTTGTTATATAACTTCAGATTCATGTTCATAAACTCAAAAAACATAAAGGAAGTCACTGAAAACAATTAAGCAAAGACTTACCACTTCAAGATCACTTTACCACGTTTTTATTAACTTGTTTTCTTGTTTGTTTACTAACTTCCCGACTAGCTAGACATTTGAAACTTTTAGAATAGCTCAGAACACAATGACAATACATTATTTTAGTACTTTTATTCAATTAATAAATGTTTGAAAATTTCTTATAATTGCTCTCTTTATTACGGATTTGATCATTTTATTTCAAGATGGTGGGATAATACATCAAAGAAATTTTTAACAAGTATTTATTAATACGCAGAATTGTCAAGTTTATATGATTCAACAGAATATTTAAAGACGTGGTATGGAAAAAGTTCTTTTTATCTTGTAATTTTTAACCCCATTTCATTGATCTAATGGTCCGGAGACATATCATTAAAACGGTAGTCATTCGTAGAGATAATAATTGAAAGAGAATCATGGATGGTGATTTATCCATTTTTATCCATTTTCATTTCCACTGCCTAAATTGAGACGGATACGGCTTTTCATTAAATTCATCCGAGTATATGATACTCTTTTTATAACTGTAGTTTGTGCTTTATTCTACAATATTTTCTATAATATTTTGACTGAATAGAAAGGAAACCAAAGAAAAAGATAAATACTTCAACAAGATTTGTGTATTATATTATAAAGTTGCATTTTATTTATTTTAAATGATTTGAATGTTGATTCATTAAACTGACCGTCTTTGATTTTACTTATGAATGCTTTTATGAAATTACTGTTATGGAACCTATTTATATCAGGAGGCCTTAGATTTCTCGGAGTATATTTAAACCTATAGCTGTCCTTGATTACATCTATATTTTTGAATATCAGTTTTTATTTGATTTCGCCCACAAACAATCTGAAATTCCAAATTGTAAAGTTTAAGAATCCAGGATAAGATCTGAGGGATCAAAACAGTCTGAGATTCAAAAATGTCATTGTTTTTAATGCTATTTGTATTCATAATCAGGCAAGTTGTTTTACACTTAAACATTCCACTGATTCATTTCTTAGAAAAAAATGTGTGATACTTTTTTTAAAATATGCATTTCCAGTACATTATACAAATTTATCATTTCAAAAGTATGTTGACGGTATTCACGGTTACGATGGAAAACAAGACTAAATATTATTATAATTAATTGGAAAATAGTATTTATCAGTAATGTTATTCTATAATTTGTCAAAGCCTTTCTAAATTAGTCACATAAATAGATAAACATTGATACCGTAAGTGTCAAATTGAAGAAAAATTTAAGAAATGTTAATAAAACTTTATGATTAGGAAAAGACGAATGAATTCAGAAACTCTAAATTTTGGTCTTCTAATTGCTCGAACCGAAGCAGTTCACTGGGCTGCTGTTTTGTTAATGAACTTAACTTCAAAATTACATAAATATATTTTATTTTACTTTCCTGTAGAAATTATAATCTAGCTTTACTAAAAAAAATACTTTGATTTTAATTAAATATTCTGCAATTTTCAGAAGAAAAAACGCTAGTTTGAAAATTATAAAATAAGACCTTTGGACTGTCAACGTGAACTAATATTTACTATTTTTAACCAAATATTAATTTATGTCAATATCATTTAAAATTATGCAATTATTTTTGAAAAGGCCTTTTTTTTATACACAACATCTCCTCCCCCCCCCCAAAAAAAAAAGAATAGAATGTCAGGGGGGGGGGAGAACATGACTTATCACAAAATACAAGATAAAAATTGAAAAATTATCTTCAAATTTTGAATTATCAATGCAAAGTGGCTTAGGAAAACATCAGATTTTTAGAAAAAAAAATCTCTATAAAATCTCTAAATTTTAATCGAATTTAGGGATTTTTGAACTACGAACTGATAATCACTATTCATAGCCAACTTTTAACTTTTGTCAAAATTGGTTTGAAATTTGTGATTTTTTAAAGAAATCAATTTTATACTCCAATAATAAAAATCTGCTTCATTTATAATATATCGTGATTTAAAATGTGGAATATTGTCCGCTCACATTTTTTATCTAACATGGTTTGGAAATCAGGAGATTGATAACTCACAAATTTTTAACTACCGTCTGAAAGTAGCCTGAAAAACATATATTCTAATTAATTAATAAAAATCCATTAAACAGATTTTCATCAAACATATAGCGTAACCACGTTTCCTAAATCTAGCAGTGAGTAACAGTCCTAAAGCTTGGAGGGATGCCAAATTGACGGACAGCGTGGGATTTGGAAAACATCCAGTAATTCGGCGCTCTCCCTTATCGCTTATTTTCTCTGAATCAGATGACTTTCTCCCCTATTTTAACACTGGACTCGTCGAGTAAGCACATGCGCAGAGGCTCCCATGGTTTCAAGAAATGTAGTCGAAGAATAGCTAAGAACCTTTCCGTTTAAATCAACGTTCTAAAAAAGTAAAGCATTGAAATCGGTCTACTCTCTTAGAAGCTACAGTGCCATAGATTAGCGAAAAAAGGCTCCAAACATTTGATACGTGTCTTTTTTGGTCGGAAGTCAATAAAATGGTCATAAGCTTTATCTTCAAATACATAGTTATTGTGGCGACTTCCTTTTCGCACCTGGTTCTTTTCTTCCTGTAAAATCATCTTGAGACACAATAAGACACTGATCACGCTTTGTTTACTTTTAAACGTATAGTTACTTACGGCACAAACATAAAATACATAACGAACACATAAATTAACATCAAGTAAAGTATTTTAAAAACAACATATAGAATGGAACGTTAGTCCATCTTGATTCACATACGCACACACGTTGCCACATTTTCGTACCAAACTTTTCAGTTCTTGGTTTGGAATACTCTCGAAATCAGAGGTGCGGCTTTCATACCTTCCCTCCAGTTTCACTTGAGGGACAATGGCCTTCACAGTGAAACTACTAACAAAATTTGTGGATAATTTATATAACTGTTCATGAAAGTCTAATTGTCCTTTTAAATTCTTAATTATTGTTTCATCTTTAAATAAATGTTCATGAAAGTCTAATTGTCCTTTTAAATTCTTAATTATTGTCTCATCTTTGACCTAATATGCGATGTTTCATCAAGAGCAATAACATTTATATTTCACTTAAAATTTAAATATTTTCTATGGTATAAAATAAGTAACATTTAAACACATAATAGAAATAAAATATATATATAATATATATATGAATAAATATTTATCCTGACATGGATTTTCTTATGCACTTTAAATAATCTTAATGAATTAATATACTTGAATATAAGAAACAAAATAAACACACACATATATATATATGTACTAACAAATACAATATTAAACTAACTTATGACTTTATTCATGAATGCGTGATAAAGCATCTGCAATAGTATTGCTGCTTCCTGGCTTATGAGCAATAGTCACTTGATAGCGAGATAGAGCCAATGCCCATCTTTGTAATCTGGAGTTCTTAGGAACTGTTTCTGTCAAATATTTTAAAGGGTTATGGTCCGTGTGTAAGATAATAGTGGCTCCATAAGTCCACATTTCGAATTTACCTAATGCCCATATTACAGCATAAGCTTCCCTTTCAATAGTGCTCCACTTTGATTGAGCAGGGGTCAGTTTTTGGCTTGCGAAAGTTATAGGTTTCAGTTTATTCTGCTCATCTCTCTGACAGGCTCCAATTCCGGTCACTGAAGCATCAGTATCGATTTCAAAAGGTTTCGACATATCAGGTGTATACAGAGATGTTATGAGCACAAACCATTCTTTAACGAATTAAATGCGCTTTCGGCTTCTTCTGACCATGGAAGGTCGTTTGGCACAGTTTTTCGAGTTAAGTCCGTTAAAGGTTTTGCTATATTGGCATACCGAGGCACATAGTCTCTGTAATAGTTAAATAATCCTAGGAGTGACTTCAATGTTTTCTTAGTTTTAGGGGCTTTCAAATCTTTAATAACTGATATCTTGTCCGGATCTGGGCCGTGCTCTCCTGAGCCTACGACATGTCCTAAATACTTTACTTTCGACATCGCAAACGAGCATTTCTTTAAATTTGCCGAAAAATTCAATTTTTTTCAAAGTTTCTAAAATGGATTTAATATGATTAAGATGATCTTCCCAGGTTGAAGAAAATATGATAATATCATCAAGAAAACTTTCGGCGTAGTCACTATGAGGTCGTAATACTTGATTCATTATTCTTTGGAATGTTGCTGGTGCTCCAGATAACCCAAATGGCATCACCTTCCACTGATACTGACCCTTTGGAGATACAAAACTGGTTAATTCTCGGCTTTGCTCTGCTAAGGGTATTTCCCAATATCCCTTAAGGATATCTAAAGTTGTCAAGTAACGAGCTCCACCAGCTTTAAATCTAAGATTTCCGGAATTCTGCATAGGAAAAGGTGGAATTTTACTAACTGAGTTCAGCTCTCTGTAGTCCACGCAAAGTCGGACAGTTCCATCTTTCTTTGCTACACATACCAATGGATATGCTATTTCTGCTGAAGAGGGTTCTATCAGGTCTTTTTCCAATAATTCCGCTATCTGTTTTTCTATATTAGATCTTAATGTTTCTGGAACTTTATAAAGATGAGGTTGTTTCCTCTCTACTCCGGACTTTAACTGGATAACATGTGGAGGAACTTTGGCTTTCTTTAATTCCCCATCAAATATTGTTAGATATTCTTTAGTCAGATTCAACAGCTGTTTATGTTGCTTTGCTGATATCGAATTTGATTTTATATCAGCTTTTAGTTCTTCATCTGTTACTTGCCGTGATTCTACGGGCGCATGTTGTATATCTCCAAACTCTTCATCTGTTTCGTAAATAATTCCTACAGCTCTGACAGGTTGAATATATTTACGCAATTTATTTTGATGAAGATGTCGAACACTTCCATCAGGTAGTTTGACATAAAAAGAATGTGGAGATATACAACATGCGCCCGTAGAATCACGGAAAGTAACAGATGAAGAACTTGCAATTGTGGCGACTTCTTTTTCGCATTCCTTCCCACCAGAAAGACATTGCATTTCTGTCTCTGGTCTTCTTAGCTGCCAGATGTCCACCAGTAGGAGTTTCATGAGCTAATTTCAAAATGTCCTTTCTTCTGCTTGCCGGTACGACCAATTGAATATATTTCTGTCCGCCTACTTTACCCATATGATATAATAAACCTCTTTCAATCCAGTAACCATTTTTATGTTGCCTAGCTTCTTCGAAGCACCTTTTCAATGTAGGACAGGCTAACTGCTCATCCCTAAACACTTGTGCTTGTGGAACAGGGATATTTTCATTTATTTCATCCTTACTATCGGTTTCGGTCAATGTCTGTTTAACTACTGAGTTATTAAAGACTTTGGTTTCTGGATGATGCGACTCGCTGTTGTTTAGCTTTGCCTTTCGAATAGTCTCGTGACTTTCTCCCTCCATACAGAACATACACTTTTCATTATCTTCTGGGAGTGGGGTACTAATTGCCTCATCCCCAAGATAATTGTCGTTTGAATTATTCTCAGGTACACTGAACAAGGATTGTTCACCGATTTCATTTATTGTGATTACTTCAACCTCTTCTTCTGAAGAATAGTTTCCGGGAGACCTTCCCTCCACTTTGAACAAGGACGGTTCATTGTTTTCTTCCACTGGGGTGATATTAACCTCAACCCCTGAATTTCCAGGATTTCTTCCTTTCACATGGAACAAGGATTGTTCATCGACTTCTTTCTTCGGGATATTCACTTTATCCCCTAAAGAAATGTTTTCGGGAGACCTTCCCTCCACACTGAACAAGGATTGTTCATTAGCTTCTTTTACTGAAGTGATTCCTGTATCATCTCCCAAATAAGAACGCTTTTGTTCCTTCAACCATTCATATACCCTGGGAGTGATTAAAGCTTCCTCATGCAGCCCTTCTACTACTGCAGCATGCACTTGAACATAGCAGGTCTCAAAAGAATTTTCCCTCTTGACTGTAAGCGTTCCTCAGGTACAACTGATTTTCGTAGTACGGTGATTTCTGCACCACTGTCCACGATGCCTTGAAATTTTTGGCCTCCGATTCCTAAATCCACTTTCAGAAGCTCGCCATCTTTCTCGTTGACTGGAAATTCCCACTCGAAACAAGCGCTATTTAGATTAACACTGACCTTATTAAGGCCCTTACTTTCTTGACTCTTTTTGTTTGTTTTCACGTTAGATGTACTTGCTGAATTCAATTTGGGGCAGGATTTTTTCATATGGCCTTCCTTTCCACACCAATAGCAGGAGAATTTCGGACGAATGTCTCTTTGTTCTTGCTGTGGCTTAGTAAAAACTCTTTTCTCATCTCTATTGTAATTCGCCCGTTTGGATGGAAGATTCCAATTTTCTTTATGAGAAATTTCTTTCGGTTTTTTATTGAAAGTCATTTTGACATTTTCATAATCATCTAATTTACTGGAAATAATATCAGATGACTTAAACAATGACCATTCATCGATGAAATGTTCTTTAATTTCTGGAGGTACTTTCCTTTTAATTTGATCTGTAATAATCAAATCATATAATTCTTCAAATGTGTTAACTTCTAATCCCCGAATCCATTCAGTAAAATAGTTTTTCAACTCGTAAGCAAAATCTCTCCATGTGATATCAGCTTTTTTAGTATGCTTAATGAAAAGTTGTCGAAATCTTTCAGGAGTAAGTTTATATCTCTTTAACAATAACTATTTTACTTTTCCGTAATCATTCGAGATTTCTTCGTCTTCCCGAGCTATAACTTCCGCGATTTCGTATGGCAGTAGCCCAATGAGATGAGAAACCCAATCATCTCTTTTAATTTCGGCACGTTTTGCCTGCCGCTCAAAAAGAACTAAATACAGACTAATTTCGCATGTTTTAGGATCAAATTTTTGTAAGATGTTATGTAATTTTACGCGCGTTTTCTCAGAAGTTTCATTTGTAATTCCTTTCTTCTCAAGTTCTATTCTTGCATTTTCCAAACGCATTTTTTTCATTTCTATTTCTTCTCTTCTTATGCGTTCCTCCATCTCTTCTTTTCTCTTACGTTCCTCTATTTCTTCCCTTCTTATGCGTTCCTCCATCTCTTCTTTTCTCTTACGTTCCTCTATTTCTTCCCTTCTTATGCGTTCCTCCATCTCTTCCGTGCTTCAAGTACGTTCGCTAATGTTTCTTTAACAAATTCTTCATCGTAATTCTTTGAAGCCAAAATAGCATCTCTTAACTCATATAACTTTAAATGTTGAGCTCCTTCCACTCCAAGCTCAGTAGCAACTTCTTGCAAATCTTTTTTATTCCCTTTACCCAAAAATGCCATCTTCGGATGGATGAAATCAAATCAAGTTCAAATTTTCCGTGAATAAAATAAATTTTCTTATATTTATAATCACAAACCCTATTGTTTTCCCCCTAAGAACGCCAGATTTGACATCTTAGTTTTTATCTTAAACAACATTTTCCCCCAAATTAAATAAAATAATCATTAAGTCGGAATGCATACATAAAAGGAGAAAAAAAAATATGTATCGAAATAACAAATTTAAAAAAAATGTTTACACAATCAACTATTTCATTAAATAAATCAGAATATACTTTATTACATAACCAGCTTTCAATAAATTAGAAATAATGTTGCTATAGCAACCTTAAACAAATTTACTTTTAAACAAAAAAAAAAAAAAATTCCGATTCATTCCTCAAAGTAAAAAAAATAAACAAAACCGGACGTTCACAAGAATAATTCACTAGTTTTTTTTTACTGAGATATTTCATTAAGATTCCAATAATAATAAAGATAAATCATTATCAACGTCTAACAAATAAACAATCATTCAATAAAACAGAACAAATAAATCAAAACAGAACTCTTTTTTTTTTTTTTTTTTTTTTTTTTTTTTTTCACAATCTGCTTTAATGAAACATTTATTTATTCTAAATCACGTGATGAATAAAAAGAACACACAGAAATTAATAACAATGATCTTGAATAGCATAAAAATATATTCTTTTCACCATTCTTTTTACTATTTTCCGGCTTCTTAAATACAAATAAACAAATATATTTCTATTTTTCATTTTTCAAACACTAGAATTATTATTATTTCAACATTACGAAATATTCAATTTCCATTTACCTATTCTTTACCTATGCTTAATCCTAATTATTTAACATAAAACTTATACAAAATATGACTCTTGACGGAACATTAAAAAAAAACATACCTTTTGTTTTTTTCATCACTATCATGAAATAATCCCTAAATGCACTTGCTATTTTACATATCCTTGGCGACTGCGCCAATTGTGGCGACTTCTTTTTCGCACCTGGTTCTTTTCTTCCTGTAAAATCATCTTGAGACACATTAAGACACTGATCACGCTTTGTTTACTTTTAAACGTATAGTTACTTACGGCACAAACATAAAATACATAACGAACACATAAATTAACATCAAGTAAAGTATTTTAAAAACAACATATAGAATGGAACGTTAGTCCATCTTGATTCACATACGCACACACGTTGCCACATTTTCGTACCAAACTTTTCAGTTCTTGGTTTGGAATACTCTCGAAATCAGAGGTGCGTTCACAGTTATATTTTCTTGAGTTACATTAACATCCATTGTAAGGCATTTTAAATATCATACTGTTTGTCTTTATTGTGGTCAGAAAGTTAAAATCAACTTTAAAACAGATTAAACTGTTTTGATTTAAAATTTTCAGAACGTCTAGGTGGCTTTTTTTAATAATCGTAAATGTAAGATTTGATGAGTTCAAGTCCTTTTGATGTGTAACTTTTTTTGTATATGTTTATTAATTAGTGTATGTGCTGGTCAGGTGCCTAAATATCCCATTTTAATTAGTCATTGAGGAGTAAAACATCTTTATTTATTCAATATTATTAAAAATAATTTTTAATATGTATATATCTATATACACGCATACATATACATGACTGACTCACTACATATTTAAATGCGTTTCTCAGGGTATTATCGCCCCCTCAGTACCCTGTCGTATCTATATGTCTATACCTATTTATCAGTCTATTTTTGTCTACAAAAATCATATATTAAACATCGTTATAACATATGTTAATTTCATTATAATGAATGAGATCATAATAAAAATGCGCGTAAAGGAAATTTTGTCGTAAACTCTAATGGTACTGTCAGAAAAAAAAGACCCCCCTACCCCCCCCCCCCAATTGATTTTGTTGCATATCGTCCTACAATTATGCGGCTGGTGCCAATCGATTAATAATAACGTCCAGTTTATAACAGTATAGTTAGATTTTGATTACGGTCTATCTACATATTAAAACTGGCATCAACTTCATTTTTCAATGACAATCCCCATTTTTGACAATTTTGTGGAATAAATATCAGCTGTCAAAATATGAGGATGAAAATGTTAAATGAATGTGGTAAACATTCATTCATATCTTCCCGAAAAAAATATTATGTTCAAATTTCACTTTTTTATGCGTTAGAATGAAGTGACTTGAACATATTTCATGCATATTTTTGATAAAAAAAACATGTTTTGGAAATTATTAATATGAAAATTATATTTTATGAAAATTATTAATAAATTCACATTCGAAAAAAATATGAATTATGACACATATTAACTTTTGCACGAATAGAATATTAATCATCAAAAAGATGGGTTTTATATTTACAGCTCATTCTTATCATTATTTTTCGAGTTACAATGACATTCCTTTTTTAAGACTTTCCAACAAGGTTCAAAAGTATTAATGACTTCGGTTTGACCGTCTGTCTGCCTGTCCACACTCTAACTCTCGTAAATATTCTTGGAATTTCTTGAAACTGATATATGTTATTCAAGTTCACTATCAAATGTTCCCTATTGAAAATGAAGTAAATATCTGTACTGGTTTGTGTACAGGGATACCCGAAAGTATTCCAAAGCGTTGTGTTCGATGAGAGGTATTTCTATAAACCATATTTTAATGCCGTTACTTTACACAAATCTTAATGGAATTGATGTTATTCAATTCTACTATCGGATGTTCTCCATCGAAAATTGAGTAAATACCATCACTGGTTGGTATACAAGGACACCCGAAAGTATTCCAAAGCACTGCGTTCTATAAGAGGTATTTCTATAAACCAAATTTTAAGAACTTTACTTTGCACAAATCCTAATAAAACTAAAATATATTATTCATATGTACAAAAAAATGCTTTTCATAGAATACAGTATGATTAGAATTAGATTTACAGGGCCACAAAAGAAAAAAAAAATATTCAGTTACATTAAAGGACATTATTGGAAGTTTGTTGGATATGCATTATCGTTTATATTAGTCATTTTTATTACTTTCTAAGTGTTTTTAACACTTTTCAATAAGGTTGAAAAGTGTTAATGACTTTGGTTTGTCTGTCTATCCGCGCTCTAACTCCCGTAAATATTAATTGGATTTCTTGAAACTAATATGTGATATTCCAGTTCACTATCGGATGTTCCCTATTGAAAATGGAGTGAATATCTTAACTGGCTTTTGGGAGTGAATATCTCTACTGACACCCAAAAGTATTTCAAAGCATTGTGTTCCCTGAGAGGTATTTTTATGAACTATATTTTAATTCCTTCATTTTACACAAATTTCAATGAAATTGAAATGTGTTATTCAGTTCATGTTATTCAAGTTCATGCTATTAAAATCCGATGTTTGCTATGGAAAATGGAGTAAATGCCACCACTGGTTTGTGTACAAGGACACCCGAAAGTATTCCAAAGCATTCGTTCTATGAGAGGTATATCTATAAATCAAATTTTAATAACTTTACTTTGAACAAATCTTAATAAAATTGAAATTTGTTATTCATAAGAACAAAAGAATGTTTTTCTACAGAATGTAGTATGATTAGCATTAGATTTATAGGGCCACACAAAATATTCAGTTATTATTGGAAATTTACTGGAATTGCATTTCATTTACATTAAGCGATTTAACACTTTTTAACATTTTTTTTTTTTTTTTAAGTGTGAATATTATTTCAGTTTGTGTATCAATCTGTCCAACTGCCCATCTGTCTATCTGTCTATGTAATTAGTTCGGGTGTGGTGTTTTTTTTTTTTTTTTCCGAATGTACGAAATATTTTTATACGTCCTTATAAATAAACCACATTTATTCTATACACCAATAAAACTTGTAAAACTATATTTAACCCAATTTTGACATCACTTGAATAATTACAAAAGGTAATTGGATTTTTCTTTTGTGTGGTCCTGTAGATTAATTATTGTTTCTATGGACATTTCGCTCTACCACAAACATGTTTTTAATCAACTTAATGACATATTTTCAGTACTTAACATATATTACTTAATGACATGATTTTTGCTGCCACTATCGTTTTACACACAGACACCAAAAACTTTTTCAGTCTCAACAGGAAGGTCTCTGCTGACTTATCGGCATTTAACAGTCTCAATAAAAAAAAAGCATCATGTATATTATTTTGCTTATTGAAGACATTAGCTGTCCAACTATTAGCCCATGTGTATTTGACAAAATTGTTTAAAGACTATACTAATTTATAAAGAAATAGTTAATATAATGCTTTTTTTCAACTCTACATAAAAACGTACAATTTTTAATTGCCATGAAAAGTAAATTTATGACCTCGGGGAAATAACCGAATCACAAATCTCTAATGTTAATTTTCGAGAACATAAACAAATATGGTAGTAGTTGATCTGCTTCTCTGCAATCCATTTATAATTATTTAAAATCATCCTTAATTGTATGACTAAAAAACAAATAATTGCTTTACAAATATTTTTTAACTGATTTTAAGCATTCGATTTTTTTTTTTTTTTTTTTTTTTAATGCTTTATTTTATTTACCACTCACTACTATGTGTTTCCATTTACAAATGACAAGTTTAAAGTTTGAGGAATAATAGCGAGTAACAACGAGATTCCTTCTCGATGGAATTGACCTAATATTATTTTCTTTTTAAATACTACATTAATAAACAGGCAGAGATATTCTTCAAGAAAATCCTTAACTCTTAGCTGATGAAGAGTATTAAAAAATATATCCTTAACAATGATTCCTTAATTCATCACACATTTTCGTATCACTGATGCGAAAACATTTCGTACCTGGCATTTGTTACAAATATCCGGATCATAAACCACAAGTGCCAAGATTTAAGGAACCCAAGTAAAATTGTGCGAATGAGGGCTACAGTATTTCTAACGATTTTATCGCCCAAACAAGAAGCTTCTGTGCCAACGCATCCTCTTGTCAAAGAGAGTCCCTGTTCGTTTGTATGTCTGTTCTGCCTCGGGAATCTTGGGATACATTCTCAGACCTCCCTGTTGAAACCTGACACCGCACAGGAACGAACTGTTTGCCATGCAAAACGGATATTGCCTTTCTTTAAACAGTTCTTTTTTTCCCGTTTTCTCTTTGCCTTCGCGAGATTTTTCTGTATTTTTTTTATAAGTAGATTTTTTTTCTAGTGTCTTTTTCTTATTTTTTGTCTGGGTTTCATTCTCTCTCTCTTTCTCTCACTTTTTTTTTTTTTAAATCTTTTTCTGCTTTCACTCCTTTTCGTTTTTATACGTGTGAGTTACAAGGAATTAAATTGGGTTAGTAATCTTGAATCTCTGAATGGAACATGCACTTTGCGTTGAAATGTGAAGCCGTGTCGAGTTTTTATACATCACTTAAGGTCAGATCGGGACGAAAATGCAATAATATAGATACGTTTTCGAAAGTAATGCAGAAACAAAAAAAAAAAAAAAAAAAAAAAACAGAAGTTTTGTTAACAAAACGTTTTCCATTATTCTGTAAAGTAAACTATGAACTGAAAGGAATTGCTTTTTCATTCATTTATTTATTGTATTTTTAGAGTTATTTAACCACGATTTTTTTTAAAACTCGGAATAAAAAAAAAAAAAGTACCTTTGAATTTTCTGTCTCCTTTTCTTCCTCAGTTAACTGCTTATTTTGTTTTAATTTTTCTGTCATTTACACTTTATATGTATATATAAACTTTTTTTAGCATAAGTATGAAAAGCTTAATACTTTTATTTATCTGTATTTTATCATTTAAATATTCATAAAAGCAATGATGCTGGTGTAGGATTAAGAATAAATGTCTGCACTAGAGATCTAGGTCTGTGTGGCATACTTTCTGTAGTTTTTTTTTTAAGATCCCGGTATCTGCGCGGTTTTCGGATAAAGCCAAGCAAATCTCGGAATAGCTAGTCCAACTGACACGACCTGAGATCGAATCTGTATCTCCCATCTAACAACTTAGGGTATGAGTATTTGGGCCGAAAAATGGATATTTTACATAAGCTGTTTCTAATAGCAAAAAATAAAATAAAAATAAAAATAAAAAAAGTTGTACTTTAGCATCGTCAATTTAGAAAAAATAATAGAAAAATTAAATATTAGTGTCTTTAGTCCGCGCATGTCTTTCAAAGTTCGAAAAAGAGGTGAAAAAGGTCAAATCGTAAATATTTTTATTGAAAAACAAGTGTTGTTAATTTTGTTCTAACATCATTAACTTGTTTTCTTTTAATAAACTTTCCAAGTACCTTTAAAATGTATTTATTCACAGTTCTAAAATCGCGCATAAGCCATAAAGTTTCATGAAACTAACCAAAATTTAAATTTTTCAACTTTTTTTACAAATTGCAGTATTTTGTCTTTTATAGTCCTGTTTTACATTTTTCGAAATAAATATGCACTGTTCAGCTCTTTGCTTGTTATACAATTATTATTAATTACATTAACAATTCAAAATTCACCAAGGGATAGTGTCCTGCCCTTCCCATCCACCCAGCCATGAACGACAGCTATTTATAATATTTAAATATTTACAATATTTATATATTTACAATGTATTTACATTTACAATTACTATATCATTTTAAAGAAGTTTCTACTTTTGGATTTAGATTGGACTTATTGTTAAGTTTTGGCATTGATGATCGCGAGTAAAAAATTGATCTTATATATCCTTCTTTTGCTTCTTCTTTTAATACCTTTTCTGTAGATTCATTGCCCAGTTTAACAATAGTTTCAACAGTATGAATGCGATTCGGGAATTTTATGAATTCAAACTTTGGAAATTGTTTAGTTATAGAAATGACTAAATATCCATGTTTGTCAGACTTTCCACATTGGAGGCGGAGAAAGTAAACACGTTGACCAGCCGTTAAACTCTGAATAGTTCGAAGCTTCAAAAATTTAATATTGGTGGAAGAAATTCTCTTATTGATGCAGAAATGTGTTCTGATGGTTGATGTCTTGCCTTCAGTATTCTTTTGTAGGCAAACTCCATTATATGTTGCTTGTCGTCCACTGCCATGGCCAAAAACAAGTTCTCAGGTTTAGTAAAAGTAAGTATTTCCTCACTAATCAGTCCAACATCTTTTTAAACGCTAGACGCAGTAGAAGCTATTGCCCTGTCAAAAGTTCTAAATCTGCCACTCTTTACAGTGGAAGAAGGTTACTTAATTCTCATTTAAGTTTTTGATTCGGAGCGACAGATACATCGTCTTCTTTTGTTGTTTTAGATGTCTTCGTAAGATGTACATTTATAACTCAATCGTCGGAAGAATTAATTAAACTGTTTCCCCTATATTGTATTTTCCCTATATTGTCATTTCCCTATATTGTCTTTTATATGTTCCTTCTTTCTAAGCTTTTATGTTTTTTTCCTCTCTAGGTTACAAATATAGATGTTTCTAGTAGTTCGTACGTCATACAAAAATTTTAATTCTGGGATATTTTTTTCTCTTTTTCACATTTACAATCATTACTTGTAGGACAGTCACAGGAACTCTGTTTTTACTCACGAAAGCACAAAAAGGTGACTGTGCATTTACATGCTATAACTTGAAACAACTTTTATTTAGCATCAGCAATGAAGCATTCAACTTTTTTCTAAAGCTTCCTTTAGCTTTGTCTCTGTTATGAAACTTTCTCAAATTGTAACATGTATTATGATAGGCTTTTATTAATTGTACTTTTCTAGAACGGGACACAGTTAGTATCGAAATTACAGTGTAACTACTTGAAGTTTGTTTTACAATATAACTGCTGTATTAATGAGCCAACGCAATCGGCAATAGTAAAAATTACAAGCGTTTTCTTGTAATATTATGACAATATGTACCTTTCATTGAAACAACATAAAAGTACATCTTTATATGTTGGTAAAATGTTCGTACCCAGTTCTTTTAGTAAACTAAAAAATAGATACGCATGGGATTGCTTAGTAATCGCTATTACCAATGATGCTTAAGTTAAAATAACACAAATAGAACACCAAAATAGTTTTTAAAGCACTATTGTAAATTTGAAATTTAATATAATAATTAACATAACCCTATTGAACTATAATAAAACTAAAATGTAATGATCTGATCATACTGCTTGATCACAGATATTTTAGAATGAGAATGATGAATGATGAATAAAACTGCGACGAGAAATCGCATCGCTCGGTGAATGGCGCCACATAAGGTGACATCGAGGCTTTTGATTTACTAACCAAATTTTCGTAATATCTGTTTCTATCACGTGCTTTTATTTACTATAAAAGAAGAAATGCCAAAATATTTAACAAAATATTCGATTTATTCGACTTTCTAGCAAGCAGGATTTATTATTATTATTATTATTATTATTATTATTTTTAACTATAAAACAGTCGAATTTAGGTTAATTTTGCGAAAATTTAGGCTTATGTGTGATCTAAAGTCTAAACACTGTAAAAAAATGTAAATATTTTTAAAGATATACGGAAAGAATGTTAAAAGGAAGCATTTGAGTTGTATTAGAATAAAAATTAATAATATTTGTATTTCAATAAAAATTGTTGAGAATTGACATTTTTTTCGAATTTTGAAGGTCATGCGTGAACTAAAGATATATATATTTATTATTATTTTTACCAAATAGAGGATTCTAAACTACAGTTTTTTTTAATTTGGGGGGGGGGGGGGCTATTAGAAATCGCTTTTTTAAAATATCCATTTTTTTGTCCCACCTAAATGAGTATATACGAGTTAAGGCTACGCACACAACAGAGCGCAACGCAACACGGAAAGTGATCGTAAATTAGCTATTATCGGAATGTGACTCTTGAGCTTTTGTACATGCTGACAATGAATGACATTACTTTTTAAGAATTACTTGCAGAATTTTACAAAATAAACTCAAGTTTTCCATACCAGTTATCGCCTCAGGAGGTATGTCAGAGGAGGAAATGGTCCTTCGAGGCCCGCGCAAACCCAAATCCCAGATCAAAGAAATTTGAATAGAATCGATATTGCGTACCCTGGTCTGTGGCAAGATTGAGGCTTCGCACACACCAGAGCATAAACGCTACTTCGAAAATGGTCGTAAATTATCCATTATCGGAAAGCGACACCTGAACTTTTGGACCTGTTTACAATGAAGGACATTAATTTTTATTGCGCCTTGAAAATTTTTCAAGAAACGCAAGTTTTTCATGCGAATTATTGCAGCAGGAGGTTTGTCAGAGGAAGAAATGTCCCTTTGAGGCTCGCGTAAACTCTAATCCCACATGAAAAGAATTTGAATAGAACCGCCATTTCACATTAGATTGTGCCCTGGTCTGTGCTAAGCTTAACCCTTTATCTACTGACGGTACTTATAAGTACCACCCACTTCAAAATTACATAGAATAACCATTTTTACGAATATTCTAATGGTATTTAGCAAGAACACTCTTTTAATTCCGTTCTTCCAGGATACATGGCAGCACGGGCTCTTTGATGAGTATTTTAGCTGGGAAGGCGAATAGTTTTAAAACTGATGTTGCGTTTTCAGCTGCCATTCTGATCGGATTGCCCAGATTGTCATTTTTGTTCCGCAAAAGTAGTTAAAGTCAAAAGTTAAGTTCCTTATTTTTTTATATGTTAGTTAAGACCTTAGAAAACGATTTGACTATTTATTTTAAGTGAACAGTGTGTATAATTGATTTTACAGTTGATTAACTCTGTGGTACTTATAAGTACCGTCAGTACACTGGATGTTAGAGAAAGTACAACTTCATGTTTACTTTACGTCCATGTAGTTTGTTATTGTATTTCATTGCTTTGTAGGGTCATTACTAAACTGTAATAGAGTTATGCTTTTTCGGAATTTCTTTTTAGTTTAACTTATTTCTTTTGCTTTTTTACTTTATTATTATTTTTTTTTTTACTTTTTTGAAAAGTTTTGAAATTTGAATCTGAGCTTGCTTTTTTTTTGCCACACATTTAATTGAAATATCTATTCTTTATTCAAAAATTAACAACATTTTAATTTCTTTGTGTGTAACTGAGATTTAACAGTAATAGAAGGTTTTCAAGAGGCTATTATTTTTTTCCTCTTCTTATAATGTCTGAAAAAATGAAGCTCAGACTTCAAGAGGCTTTGAATTTATTACAGAGCCTAACCATCTGAAAGCAGTTGTGCACTAACAGATGATTCTTCAGATGAAGAAGTCCCAGCAAATAATCTGCTAGAACTTTCGTCAGATTCTGAAGAAGACGATCAAGAGACTGAACAATACCCACGGTGCAGTAGTTCATCTTCAGAAAATACAGTACTTCCTACCCCAGGATGCAGTGAATCAAGAGTGAATAGGCAATGGAAAAAAAAAGAGATGTCCAGACCAAAGTTCCCATTTTAGCCATAAAAATCTAAATTTGTGGACACCACATTTGAACATTTAGCTGCACATATAGCATATAAAGAGTAGCAAGAAAACATATCTTCATTGGAATATAGGTAAAGATATCCGCTTAGAAAATCGTGGATGCCATTGGCCAACTTTTGTTCTGAATCGGGGTTCTTGTGAATTTCGTGCTTTAAAAAACATTCAATCGAAACCTCACTCAAAACTCGCAACGTGTAATGTATTTTTGCGTATTAATGAAAAGAAAAATTGTTTCTTTGAATATCATAAAATTTAAGTTTGTGTAAAACCTGTTTTTATGTGTAAAAAAAGTATGTAAATTTAAAAAAAATTATAATTTTCAAAAATAAATTTTTTTGTGCTGTAACATATTAGTGTTCGCTCGTTATTAACATTTTTAAGAGTTAAAACTGCGTTAAAAAAAGTCATACGGTCTTTTTGTATTATGAGACTATTTTAGCCCTCCGTGTACTGACGGTACTTTAAAGTACCAATATAATTAATTAGCTCTAACGGATTAAATTTCCCAAAGATGAGTATTTTATTTATGTATATCCCTTAATTTTTGATGTAGTGACTCAAAAAAAATATTGCACGAAAAAAATTGCAGTACATCATAATGCAGTAGATAAAGGGTTAAGGGCGATTGATTTCACCAGGTTCCTAAGACTGGGTGGAATGCTCTCTGTGGGTGCCTCTCTTGGAGGTCCTAATGTATTTAGTCCACCAGCTTAGGTAGTAGAACTTCTCGCACAGTGACAGACCATATAGTAATGGGAATTTTAGCAAATTTGAATGTAGATATTAAAAGTCAAATAATCTGACAAATATACGGTTCCACTTCCATTTTATGGTATTGCCAACTTATAATGCACGATAGATTTTGCAATATAAGCATTAAAAAATCATGGATGATAATCACGGCACAGGACAAATTTAACACTAGAAACACTAAAGAAATCAAAATGGCTGTTTTGGTCATTATATTTACAGTCGGTAACAAAAGTATCCGAACACTAGCAAAATTTCCTATGTAAAAAAAGTAGAGTTAATACTGTTTTGTTAAATGTATCCTTGTCGAATCATGTTCTTAGTCAACTATAAATTTTAAAGCAGTGTTTGTGGCATTTCATGTTAACAAACGTAATGTTGTAACAAAGCTTGTGACTTTTTGCCACTATAAAGAATATTTACACATTTTTCTCGCGCTCTGCACACAGATAGAACATCTTAGAAAAGTGCTAGTTGCATGACTTTCTGACATAATAATAGTGTTCAAAGCATGAACTTTTTTTCCCCAATATATACAGAAAATTTCTTTTGTCCTCGCAGTCCCGTCTACTGGCGATAAAATAAAACAAAATGAAATGAAATAGATGATTTAGAAGTATTGAGAAAGGGATCAGAAAAAAGTATATTAATCAAAACAGGAGGGAATTTGCAAGTTTGTATTATAACATAATATTTTATATTCTTTTATATTTTGATTCCTATGCTTGGATGAGTGAATGATGCACACACACACATATATGTATATATATAACAACACAGAGATAATTCAATTGATCCGTATAGTCAAACGGTGAAAAATATAGCATTCTTTTGCGAGAAATGTCATAAATCTATTTTCCTAAAAGAAGTAGTTGGAGCTATATCGATAATAAAAAAATATGACATTTCTACAAAAAAGAGAATATAAAAAAAGAAGAAGTTGTCCGCTGAGAAAAAGAGTGATTTAGGTTTAAATTTAGTTCAGAAAACACGTTGGAAACAATTTGAAGAATTAAATAAGCTAACAGTTGAAATAAAAAATAATAAATATATAAAATTTACGACAGAAATGAACACATTTCATGAGCTATTTGTTTTTCTAAAAATTCAAATGTTATTAGATAGATTAAAAAAAAAATGTGATATTATCGCTCGACATATTTGGCATTCATGTTTGAAATATTCTGACTTAAACGCCACGAGTACGCAAATATATCATGTTAAATGACCTATCACTTTTTTATAAATTCATTCAGAAATTTTCTACTTAGTTTTAGATTAAGTGAGAGCTTCAAGAGAGTTTAATTAATTGTATTTTGTTGAGAATTTATTTAACAAATACTGGGAACGAAGCTAACAAACTGGGATAACTTAACTTAGATATTACTTAACAAATACTGGGGGCGAAAAACAACTGCTTTACAATACAAAAAGTTTATAAAGACCTATGAATACTGAATGATTAGCAGAGAAAGAATAAATGCTCTGCCAATCTTCTTCATTGAAAAAGATTTACGTGCGAATTTCTTTAGTGTAACTGAAACATTTGTCAGAAAAAAAATCAAGAATTTTTTTAATGTTTCGAATAACATAAAAAATCTGATGTAATCACAGTTACTAACATTTTAATTTATTCCACAGCATTTTTAGCTCCACCTTTATTCTGCATCACTTTATTTATAGAATATTTTTCTCCAATATATAACTACCATAAAATAAGAAAAGTTTACTCTTACGAAAAAAGTAATGTCAAATAAAGGAGGGCTAAAAATGCTGCGGAATAAAATAAAATGTTTGCATCTCTGTGCAATATATTTCATTTCGAAATATTTTGTGGTACTTTCATGAAATCATTGATGTTATTAAGACAGTTAATTTTTTAATATATTTCATGGCTCACTTTTTAGTGTGATTTCAGTATATCTATCTTTACAAAAATCTTTATAGACATTCATCCTGAATATAATATTCACTCTGACCAAAGCATACACAAATGAAGCAGTGCAACTTTCAGTGAAGCCAAATTTAAGGATTTTTTTAATTAAATAACCACCAATAATTTTAAGAAGCGATATTTTATCTATATAATAGAGGATTAATCTTCGAAATGATTAGGCAACCGTCACAATTAAAAATTAATGGTAGATATTGAATAAAAAAATTGCATAAATTTGGCAAAACTTGCAATCTCTAGAAAGAATGTATCTTCCTGCTTGTCCATTATTTTCAGACGAAAATGTTAACAAAGATCCGTATATAATACTTATTTTGTACAGGAAATATTTTAAGGAAAATAACTACACTGTTATTACTTTGTGAAATTAAAATTTAGATGTATTTTATTTATTATTTTTTTACTTATCCCGCAATATAAATATTGAGTTTTGCTGAATGTTTTATTTTAGCTACTCATAATAGTTGCTCATAATAGTCATAATAGTCCGCTTGTTGCTTTTCCGACCAACTGCTGCTGCAGGCGTGTATTTTATTTTATTTTATTTTATCTTTATTTACAAGGTGGCGTGTATTTTGTAATTGCTTTGATCCAGACACTCCATCAATATTTTTACGAATTTGTAAATAATTGATAGTTATTTTTATGTAACTTCATTCAAAGAGGCTTAGTCCGGTTATAAAATGCTAATTTTCAGCACTTCTAATTTGTTTTTGCATTAAAATAGCTCATTTCCCATTAAAAACACGTTAAAAAGCCTTATTAAGGCAGGTAACGGCTTTGGCGTCAGATTTGACGACTTTTTCGCTCCTTGGCGACTTTTTTGACGACCATGGCAAGAAAAATCCTTATTATCGATATACTAAATATGGAAGCTCTAACTTTATTGATTGCGAAGTTTCTGGAATTTTCTCCATTTTCTACGCGGGTATTTAAGGAATTGCTTCGCGCCAAATCTGCCAGTCTTAATTTAGTTTCACCAAGGCACTCATTGCTGCATAAAGAGCTCTGAGTCTCTTTGAGTTAATGCTATGCTACAGTTTGTACTGTGAATTTGATGTTGTCAGCTGTTATTTAAGCTGTGTTTTCTGGTAAAACTGAAGTTGGTACTTTGTTTATAGACATGTATTCTTCTAGAACTTTCTGTAAATAAATTGTTGAGATTTTGCAAGTTTTGCCTTTCATTTTGAGACAACTCACGAACTCCAAGTACACAAGAATATTATATTTTATTGAAGTTAATAATAATTAAACAGGGCAGTTCGGAAACACCATGCCTCACTCTCTCAAATGACTTCTAAATTAATATTTACAAATAATTAAGCACATGCTGACAATAGCAATCTACTCAGTTTTCGTCTTTCACTTCTTTTCCCCAGCACAAGCTGTGGAAATCTTTTTCTAAGAATTATGTTTGAATCAACCGCTCGTTGAGGTAGCATTTTATAATTTGATATCCTGCAATGCTTTCTTATTTTAATTCTATTTCAACGTACATATAATTTGATATTTATGCAGATGAATTGTGAAAAAGTAGGTGGGTTTCTTAATTCTAACTAATATACGTTATGACAACTTTAAAATAGGACGCACAACCTCTTTTCTATTCTATTTTCAAATTGTATGCATATAGCCTTTGTCTTTGTAAAAGCTTTTTCACATTTATTTATTTATTTATTTACATACAAAAAAATATATAAAATTTTATTACAATTTTGAAAAAAAGAAAAGCGTTAATTGATGAAAAAAAAAAAGGGGGGGGGGGTTCATTTAAAAACAAAAAGCAAATTTCTAAACAGCTTGTGATTCATTTATAACGATAATTGGTTGGTTGAAGATTACATCGCTTTAGAGCTACGCGTTAGGCTGGTTACAACTATGGAAAGAAAGGGATGCATAGCTTTGAATAGCCCACCACTCTAAATCTACGATACGCCACTGATTACATGCATTCAAAATAACTTTTTCAGTGTCTAGTCTAACAGACAGTTATACTGGATGATTAAAATTAAACTGACGGAACGCAGAAATCAATTGTTCTAGTTCTACTGATTGGACCTGAATGAAACTTTACATATGTATTTGTATTATGAAGATCCTGGGAACGAAGTTCACATGAAAAGAAAATAATCTGCTGTGTCACTCGCACGACTTTATCTTACCTTAAATTTAATATTACAAATACAGGTTGGAGATCAAGGGGTAAGATAACGAGCTCTGTTACGTAAACATATGTTAAAACAATTCAAATTAGTTTTATATGATAATTAGTTCTGTGTGAGGGGATCTACCGCCCTCCTCAACCCCCTCCCTTCCCCGTTTTATTACTGCACTGCACCTACATTTATATATAATTAAAATCTGTTATTAAAGTTAAAAGTTCACTTAAAATTATTCAGACAGCTTTCACACGTAACATTCTTGAAACTTATCAATCTTGATCAAACTTTTGCAACAACAAACTTATATTAACTTCAAGATACAACATTTGGATCTCCTAAAATTATTCGTTTTTAAGTTACTCTAAGAGACACAGACAAAGATCAAACGTTAAAAAGCTTAACTTCGGTAATCAGGAAGCCTCAAAACCTGTAAATATACAAAAAACAAGCGATGAATACTTAGCTTAAAAACATACATTATTTACCGTATCTGTATGAGGAATTCATTTCAATTCCTGAATAGCTTTCCTGGAAAATGTAAAATATTATAGTAAAGCTCAATTGCTAACAACAAAAAAGAATGTTATCGCTTAAATATTTACAGCCCTGTATATCTTTTGAAGATTATATACAGACCATATGGTGTACCTAAATATAGTCCTATAGTAATAATACACGGCCTAGCCTGAAATACGCTTCCATCAATTTGCACTTTTATCGAGTTCTTTTGTGTAGCCCTGTAAACGAACAGTGAGGGATTTCCCTACCATATTCTACATGTGACATGTTTTACGCATATAAAAGATATATATTCGTTTCATTTGGTTTAATGCAGTCTATAAATGTTAAACTCTGCTTACCTACAATTTCTCCCACTGAAGTAAATGTATTTGAATTCTCTTGGGTGTCCCTGTACATGAACCATTTGCTTGATCTCAACGAAAAGATTAGTGTAACATCCCTATATCATTCATATTTAGAATACCAAGTTCGGACTTTCTGCTATAATTTGTTTTTGAGATATGCTGATAACATACACACACAAACAGACGCACAGACATACAGACAGACAGACACACATAGACCAACCGCTAAAAACATGATTTTTGGATTCAGGAGACCTCAAAACGTGTAAATATAACAAAAACTCACCTTGAAAAATTTGGCCCAAAAACAATACTTTCTATACCTTATCGGTAAGAGAAAGAAAAAAGTGTCTGAGAATTGAGATTTCGTCAACAGATGACGTTTTGAGAATTTAAGAATGTACAAAAAGGTACGATGCAAGTTAGTTTTGTGATAAAAAGAAACTAATACGAGTTTTTCATGTCCAGCGGCATAGCCTTTGTGGAATGATTTGCTCTAACAGCAGCAGATATCGCTTTTATAGAAAACTTTCTTTGTATCTAATTTAGGATACAAAATTATTGGGAAAATTTATATATTTACTTACTTACTTACTTACAGTGACTCACAAAAGTAATCGAACACTTGGATTTTTTATATATCTTATCAATTATCAGAAATATATGAAATTAAAGTAAAAAGAACTGTTTGTATTTTGAAAGTATAATTTAGCATTCTTTTGTTATTAAATATATTTTCAAAAATGAAACAGCAAACTTAAAAAAAAAAAAAAAAAAAAAAAAAACATCTTATGGTGACAGTGGAAAAATAGTCTCACAAAAATAATCGGACACTTAGTATAACAGCAAAAAAAAAAAAATAAATAAATAAATAAATAAATAAAAAATAAATAAACAGAAATTTTCAATGAAATTAATTCCCAATATTTTGTTGGATTGCCTTTTGATTTTAAAACTGCATTTAACTTTTTTGGCAAGGATTGTACTAGCGTTTTTGTTACTTCTGGACTGATTTTATTCCACTCATCTTGTATCACTGATTTTAGCTATTCCTTTGAAGAAATTGTTTGCTTTCATATTTTGGATTCTAGTTCTTTCCAAATATGCTCGATAGGATTAAGATATAAGGATTGTGGGGCGCTTTACTCCTGGGCAATTGTATAGCAGCCACAGTCGAACATTATGTGCAGTATGCTTTGGATTATTGTCTTGGTATAATTTAAAACCATTTTGAATATTAAGTTTTGTGTTAACAATGCCAAATTCCGCTTTAAAATGTCAATGTACTTGTATTGATCCATAATACCATCGAATAATTTCTATATTACTTACTCCAGGATATGCCATAGATCCCCATACCATAACTCCTCCTCCACCGTGTTTAACTGTGAGCAGTAAATTTTATTTCCGAAATTCTTCTTTGGGTTTCCTCCACACTGACACTCGTCCATCAGAACCAAAAATATTAAATTTACTTTCGTCGACAAACAAAACATTTTCCCAATAATCAGGCTTTTTTTCTTTCACAGATTTCGCGAAAGAAAGTCTAGCTTTTCGGTTCTTTTCACTGATTTAAAATTTTTTTCCTTGCTATTTGTGCACTATCTCCTTTATATCGGATTACTCTTTTTACAGTTTCTGTATTAACAGATATTCCATATAATTCATTTACTTTCGCAGCAAGTTTAGGAGCACCCAGTCGTGGATTTTTTTTAATGTTCCTCAGAAAAAGCGTTTTATTCCATCAGGTAACTTAGATGGTCTTCCAGGTGTTTTTTTGTTTTCTATTCTACGATGTTTCTTATAACGTTTAATTATATAAAAAACTTTTGAATGACTTAAATTAAGTAAATTGCTAATTTTCCTAATAGATTTGCCTTTTATTGTATGCAAATCGATAACTAATCTACGAGTTTCTGACGATGTTTGCTTTCCTGAAGGAGCCATTGTAACATAACATTAAAACAACTAACATTCTGTAAAATTTTGCTCATTACCTCAAGCAACGACTTTAAAAAATTGCCAAACCTGTTTAATCAAATTAAGTCCATATATGTGCGTTTTGTATTTAACGCAGACGATTATAATTCGTAACCTTTTAACTGTCCGATTAATTTTGAGAGACTATTTTTCCTGTATTATCATAAGATATTCTTTTTTTACTTTCTCTTACCCATAAGGTAGAGAAAGTATTGTTTTTGGATCAAATTTTCGAACGCGAGATTTTGTTATATTTACACGTTCTCAGGTCCCCTGAATATGAAAATCATGTTTTTAGAAAATGGTCTATGTGTCTGTGTGTGTGTCTGTGTGTGTATCTGTGTGTCTGTCTGTTATCAGCATATCTCAAAAACAAATTATGGCAGAAAGTTCAAACTTGGTATTCTAAATGTGTATCAGATAGGGATGCTACAGTAAGCGTTTCGTTAAGATCAAGCAAATGGTTCGTGTACAGGGACAATCAAGAGAAATCTAATACATTACGTCTATGGGGGAAATTGCAGGTAAGTAGAGTTTAACGTCTATATACTGCACTAAAACAAACGAAACGAATATATATTTTTTGTAATAGAGATACTTAACTGGGAAAAAAAAAACTTGTGTATATAGGAGCCTCGCCTCCCCCCCTGGGGGGGAAGTCCCCCCCGGGGGGAGTACATGACAGTATTCGTTATCTTACTTTTTAATCTGCAACCTGTATTTATAGTATTAAATTTCAGGGTAAGAGAAAGTCGTGTGAGTGACACACCAGATTATTTTTTTTATGCTTACTATTTAATTTTTTGAAACTATATTTCTTATCAAAAGAATGCTAAATTAACATAATTTCAAAATATAAACAGTTATTTTTATTTTAATTTTATATATTTCTGATAATTGAAATAATCTGGTGTGTCACTCACACGACTTTCTCTTACCCAGAAATTTAATACTATAAATAAAGGTTGGAGATTAAGCGGTAAGATAACGAGTACTGTTATGTAAACCTATGTTAAACAATTCATATTAGGCTTCTGAAGAGTTTTATATGATAATTAGTTCTGTGTGAGGGGTGCTACCGCCCCCCTCAACCCCCCGTTTCATTAATGCACCTACATTTATATAGAATTTAATTCGGTTATTAAAAAATATTTCTCTTTTTAAAAATAATTTATTAAAATTATTATTTAAAAAAATTATCTTTTATGATAAGGCAGACGATTTCCATATTAGAGAAGTAGTTTAACACCAAATATCCAAAAAATGTCCATTTTATTCTCAATATTGAAAAAAAAAAAAAAAAAAGTACTTTTTTTTTTCTAAGTTTTTTTTTCGTTAAAAGTAAAAAAAAATCGATAACTTTGTTTTAAATTATCGCAGATCGATGGTTCAACCATTCGTTTTAAAGGTATTTTCGAGCTCTTTTGAAAGATACCCATCATGAAAATTTACTCCCCTCGAGGGGGGACTCCCCCCCCCAGGAGGGGAGGCGAGGCTCCTACATACAGAAAAAAAATTTCCCAGTTAACTGTCTCTATTACAAAAAATATATATTTGTTTCATTTGGTTTAGTGCAGTCTATAGACGTTAAACTCTATTTTCCTGCAATTTCCCCCATAGACGTAATGTATTAGAATTCTCTTGATTGTCCCTGTACACGAACCATTTGCTTGATGTTAACGAAAAGCTTACTGTATCATCCCTATATGATACACATTTAGAATACCAAGTTTGAACTTTCTGCCATAATTTGTTTTTGAGATATGCTGATAACAGACAGACACACAGACACACACACAGACACACACACAGGCACACACACACACAGACCATTTGCTAAAAACATGATTTTCGTATTCAGGGACCTCAAAACGTGTAAATATAACAAAATCTCGCGTTCGAAAATTTGAGCCAAAAACAATACTTTCTCTACCTTTTGGGTAAGAGAAAGTAAAAATATGTAAAAAATCCAAGTCTCCGATTATTTTTGTGAGTCACTGTATATATTTTTTACTTAAAACTCGGCCTTATAATCTGTATTACACATAGCTTGACATTTTAATCGGTAGAAACAGAGAAAACCACCCTCACTGTCCGTTTAATTTTAACACTCTGTTCAAGGATGAGTTTTGGAATTTTCAGGTATAAAGATCATCGTTATGTCTGTTATTTTAATATCAATGTCCAAATTTATGAAATAAATTGCATGTTGTTATTTGTGATAAAAACAGGATTCTGAAATATTTTACGATATCTCGTACGCTGAGAAAAATTCTGTAACAGACATCTAGAATCCAAATTGTAGCTCCAGAAAAAATAATTCCGTGTCATCCTTATAAACTCTAACCCCTTATAAAGCGAGTTCTAGAAACCCTTACTAGAATTCTAGAGCGTTTGTCTATATTATCGAGATCATACTTATTTAAAAATCTCTACAAATAAATGCGAACACAAGAGGCGAGTTTTAATAACTATAATATTGTTTTATGACTAGAAAAATAAGCGAGAATCTCTCGCAGTACAAAGGATTCACGATATTCATAGTATTCATAATATTGTTTCATCGTCTAGAAATGCATAGACTAGAAATTCTCGATCATTTCGTCTATTCAGATTATTTGTTTACATTATACGCATAACTCGGAAATCTATATTTCTAGTTTGAGGATTTAAAAAATGTCCACTTATTCGTTTTAGACAAATGCGGTATATTTTTTTTTTCTCCGTGTAGAATTCAATTCCCATTCGATGTCTGGGTTGCTCATGAAATCATATGTTCCTATATGATTTTTTCTTGTCATCATGTTCGTAACCTCTATGTAAATTTGAGAACAATAGTTGTGAATCACCCTGTAAATACGGTCGCCAGGTCGGTATTGGCGACCAATATATTTTAACTGGCGACTGTGCTTTCACCTTTAAGGAAACCCAACTTTTATTATTATTATTATTAAATATTTTGGAGAAAATATTGGTCATAAAATCCGCCCAATAAATCGGAATTCTCGCCATTTTGATTCCTGCTCTTCTCACTACATTTTGAGACACTGTGTTGAACCAGTACACCATTAGGGGAGTTACACCACATTTCTCCGTGTATGTTTCTGAACTCCTTGTTAAATCAGTGCATCGTTTTAGGGAATTGGTTTATACTGCTCCTGTTTGCGCACGCTTTGCGACCTGGTGATGAACGGTTGTGCAGGTGAAATGATGTATGGATGCCAACGATTTATGGATTTAGTGAAAGCAATAAAATCGATTTCATAATGTTAAATTTAAACAAATGTTTCCTAATATTTCATTCAGTCCCATTAAGTATTTGTTTTTTAATGCATAGGATTTTAATTTCTGCAATTAAGTAAATTTCAAAGGTGGAGAGGATATTACCGCGCATGAAGAATTTTTGCTGGCGACTAGTTTTATTTCAAATTCCTGGAGCCCTGTATATATATATATATATATATATATATAATATACAGTCGGTAACAAAAGTATCCGAACACTAACAAAAATTACTGTATAAAAAAAGTAGAATTAATACTGTTTGGTTAAATAAATCCTTGTCGAATCACGTTCTTAGACTGACTAAGAACATGATTCGATAAGGATTTATTTAGTGTTCGGATACTTTTGTTACCGACTGTATTGTATACATATATATAAATATATATATACATATATATGCCAACATTTCAACTGATAACTGAAAGAAGGAGTGTCTAGTCATAGTAATTCTAAGATTATATTATTCAAAAGGAGTTACGAAAATATTATTTAGGAATTGAAACTTATAAAACTTATTTTAAGTAAAGCAAAGTGTTTTGAAACCAAAAGTTTCTTCAGAAAAAATTTGTTTTAACTATTTCTATTACTTGTGTTTGTGTTGCAAATTTAAAGATATAATTTTTTTTTTTTTTTTTTTTTTTTTTTAATTTATTTATTAAGCTCAAAAAATACATTTTTATAAATAAATTTTCAGTCAGTTCAGTCAATTTCCATTTTATCTCTACTTTTCTGAAAAGATTCTGAAGAAAGAATAAATTTAGGAATTGAATATTTGTTATAGTTATAGCATTTAAAATTAAGAAGATCGCACAAAAAATATTATTAAAGTGTCCTCTACTAATCCAGTTACCTTAATGTTATTATTTGGGCGATCAAAGCACGATTCTGAAATCATTTAAGAGATCTCCTACAGTAGAATCCCAGTATCAGATAAATACGAACTTATATATGTATAGTAATAAAAGAAAGTGTTTGTCTATGTCTGTGTGCGACATCCACAAATACTCACAGCTATGTTTCAGTGGCGTATACACTGACACTATACAGAGACGACACTTACAGTTATATGTCAGTGATGTACTGTCAGTGACGTATACGTCTGTGTACATAGAGGCATTTACAGTGACAGACTATAGTACTTACAGCTCTGTTTTTTTTTTTTTTTTTTTTTTTTTTTTTTAACAAAGAAATGCTTTCATATTAGCAACAAACCTTTAAATTTTCGATATTAGTATTATATATATATATATATATGTGTGTGTGTGTGTGTGTGTGTGTGTGTGTGTTTTATGTGATTTTTTTGCTTTTTTCAGACATTTTTCTTTGACTTGTACATTTTGTTGTGGTCAAAAAAATTAAATGTTTACAACTTTACATTTTATTCATTTTTAACACTTTCCAACAAGGTTGAAAGGTGTTAATGACTTCGGTTTGTCTGTGCGTCTGTCCGTCTGTCTGTCTGTCTGTCAGCGATCTAACTCCAGTAAATATTTATCGAATTTCCTGAAATTGATATATGTTATTCAAGTTCACTATCGGATGTTCCCTATTGAAAATGGAGTATTTACCAGCGCTGGTTTGTGTAAAGGGACACCCGAAAGTATTCCAAAGCATTGCATTCAATGAGAGGTATTTCTATAAACCAAATTTTAATAGCTTTTCCTTGCACAAAGCTTAATGAAATTGAAATATGTTAATCATATGCACAAAAAATTGTTTTCTGTAGAATATTGTATGATTAGCATTAAATTTACAGGGCCATACAAAAATATTCAGTTACATTAAGAAATATTATTAAAAATTTGATGTGATAAATGCACTTTCGTTTATATTAAGTATTTTTGTCACTTTCTAACAATTTTTAAGTGTGAATATGATTACAATTTGTGTATGTGTCTGTCTGTTCGTCTGCCCGTCCGTCTGTCTGTCTGTCTGTCCACGGTCTAACTCCCTTAAATATTTATAAGAATTTTTGAAACTGATATATCTTGTTCAAGTTCACTACTGGATGTTTCCTATTGAAAATGGAGAGAATACCTCTGCCGGTTTGTGTACAGGGACACCCGAAAGTTTTCCAGAGCATTGTATTCTGAGAAAGGTATTTCTATGAACTATATTTTAATACCTTTACTGTAGACAAATCTTAATAAAATAGAAATATGTCATTCCAGTTCACTATCGAATGTTTCTTATGTAAAATGACGTAAATGCCAGCACTGGTTCGTGTACAAGGACACTGGAAAGTATTCCAAATAATTGCGTTCTGTGAGAAGTTGTTCTATAAGCCAAATTTTAATAAGATTACTTTTCAGAAAGGTTAATGAAATTGAAATATGTTATTCATATGCACGAAATAATGCTTGCTATAGAATATTGTATAATGAGCATTAGATTTACAGGGACACACAAAAATATTTAGTTTCTTTAAGAGATATTAATAAAAATTAGCTGGAATTTCACTTTCGTTTAGATTAAGTGCTTTTAGCACTTTCAAACAATTTTTAAGTGTAAAAATGTTTTTAATTTGTGTATTTGTATGTCCGATTGTTTATCTTTCTATCTGTCTGCCTCCCGCCCCAGCGTCCGTAAATATTTTCAGAATTTAAAAAAAAATGTTATATATTAGTCAAGTTCACTATGGAATGTTTCCTATTTAAAATGGCATTAATATGTCCTGTATAACTTGTTTATGTACAGCGACAACCAAAAAAAGAAAATGCCAATACATTGCGTTTGAAGAGATACATTTTAAAAAATAACATTTAAATAACATTCTACTGTAAAAAATTACAAAGAAATTTTTATGTATTGTTAATATTGTAACATACTCGTAATACGAGTATTTTACATTATGATTAACCTTCAGAATTACAGGGCTACACTAAAATATTGAGATACATTAAGAGTTGCAATTCTAACCTAACGGCTGCATTCTCTTTTGTGTTAAGCCTTTTTAACACTTTCCGACAATGTCTAAGAGTAATTTTAAATTCAATTAGTCTATCTGTATATTTTTCAGTCCTTATGTCTGTTGTGTGATAACGTAGGCAAAGAATATCTATGATGCAATAAATACGTGCAGGTGAAAAGTGTTAAAAATCAATGCGTACTGCATTATTTTCATTATTGTTTAACATAATATATATATTTACACGCGATTAATAATAACAAGAGTAAATCGAATTATTATACCTGTATAATCAAAATTTTCTGAAAAAAAAAAAAAAAAAATTGCTTTAAAATATTTTTTTTTTTTTTTTTTTTATTTATTTTTTAAATATCAATTTCATTTAATCAAATAGTCTTACTTTTTTTTTTTAAACTTTAATTTATCGTTCTTCAAAGTAATGTGGTATAGTTGTAGTATAGGACCTCTTTGACAACTTTTAATAATTTGTGATTTTGACGGTTAACATGACTATCGTAACAGCGTAAGGAACGTCACTGGCAAGAAACGTCCAAGCTCCTTTGTTGCCAAATTTCAAATTCCACCAAAAGAGTCCTACACCTGTTCCCTAATCTGAATGCATATTTAGTTTATTTTAAATTAACCGTGTTTCTAATCAACATAATGAAGTTTGAATAATTAAATGTCGTTTACATTAGTGAGAAATATTTTGAAAAAATAAATTTAAATATCTCGATTAAAGATCAAAACTTAAAGTCTTAAATTTAAAGAGTATTATTCAAAAAACAGAATTCGATAAACTTCACTTTTGAATGATATATCCTTGTAAAACAAAGCAACAAAAAATCCCACAACATGGGAAGAGAGAAAGGGAGCTACCTGACTGATTTATACAACCTTATATATCGTGCCTTATAAATCGTGATATACAGCCGTTAAGGCTGTATATCACGATTCTTGGCCATGGTTTTGATTGGCTGAAAATTATCGCCAATCAAAATGTACTTATTTAATAGTTTCAATTATTCAATTAAAAAAAAGAAGAAGAAGAAGAAAACATTTAAATATAGTGGCCAGTGTAGCGGGTAAAGAATGCTTGTTAATAAACATAGGACTGCTATGACTGACATTGCAGCCAAGAATTTTTTTTTTCTAATAAATGACAATTTTTTGTTAAAATATCTTCCTTTATTTTCATGGGAAATGCAGTGTGAGTTAAAATAAGAATGTAGAGAATAGAATCCTTCAACACCTTGAAAAAACGTTTCTTTCATCGTAGTAAAATTCGTTTTTCTTGGCTTTTTTCTTTTGCTCGCAGATGTACTTGATGATTTGTTAAAGAAATTCTGGGTGTGCGGTTTCTTTTGAAAGTTTCTTTTTTTTTTTTTTTTCTTCTTTCATTTTCAGAAGATTAATCTTTTACAGGACAAAGTTCCAAATTAGGATTTCCAGTGTAAAAAAGTATTACTTGAATTCGTAATAAGATATAAATTTCACAAACGAAATCAAAGGAAAATGATGCCAAGAAAAACTCGTGTTGTTACTAGGGAAATGCACATCACATTCAAAGTCGTTAAAACTTGACACCGGTCAACACTATTTTTAATCCATATTGCACAAATTTAATGTTCACAATGCAAGATACAATATTCGCTTGCAGAATGAATTGTATAAATAAAATGCTAGCTTGAAATTAGATCAAAATTAACAAAAATAGTAACACTGAATTTCTATTCTATAGGGCACAATGAAATGTTGTTCACAAATTTTTAACTTAGTGAATGTGTGTCAAAATGTATAATAAATCTTTCATAATTTTTCACTCTTTTGCCTACTAAACAATTTGTTCAGTGCTTCATCCAATTTTTGATTCATTTTCGAAAGAATAAACAGAAATGGTGAATTTTTTCTACGGCAATAATAACAAAATTCTCCTTTTTCGTTGTTTAAGAAGAAAATAAATTTCTCTTTTTTAATTACTCAGGAATTTGAATTAAAGCATTAAAAGCTGAAAGGTTTCAAACAAGATTTAAATTTGTATAAAATTATATTTCGTCAGTAAAATACCGGGAAAAGACAGAAATGTTAAGTAATTAAATTTTTTAACTTAAGAAATGCATAAAAATTTTATTGATTTAAAAATTACGATTAATTCTAAATTATTCTGTTCTGTATTGTTGCATTATTTTTATTTATTACTAGCTGTTACCCGCGACTTCGTTCACGTGGAAATTTTTATGTGTATGTGTGGGAACTGACGGTTTGATCATAATATGTAATGAAATGAAACCTTATCATTGTGGTGCTGTGCAAAACAGAGTCTCATAAAGTACACTCAAAAAAATTTGTAACTCATTGAAAGCCAAAATAAAATGCCAAAATAAATAAATAAAAAGTTATCGCCAACATGGCGATAAAAATTTAAAATTCGTCCATAGGGATTCTGTACTAAAACTGCGTTGTGGAAGTATAAAAACTGGGTCGTCAATTATGAATTTTATTTCGAAACCTTTCTTTGTATGATTTTAGTTCACTATTGCACAATATTAATCTGGTTCTAATAATAATTCGGTGACTGGTTAATTAAAATTTTAACTATGTGGTGAAATTCATATAATATTTATGAGTTTCAATTGTTTTTTTTTTTTTTTTTTTTTTTTACAAATAAATGATTTTTTTTTTCATTTCCCGGCGAATTGTTGAATAATATTTTAGTTCTTAAACAATTTTGGACGGCTTTGCCCGCTTCGCTGGCAAACTCTTTTCTATATGCTTTATGAAAAAAAAAAAAACAAAAAAAAAACTGAAATCGGTCAAAAGCTTGCTTTGGGTTTCCGCTGCCTTAGGCAGCACCTTGTTCGTCCTTGCAATCTCCGGTGCCTGTCCCTATTGCCTGCGACAATGGCTTACCCGTGGGCTACCATTTGGTTGCTTATCATACATAACAGTTTCGATACGGACAGTATCGAAAATTTTGAAGTAGCTCTTTTATATCTGAATCCCAGTTACATATATGAACAACATTATATGTGATGTACATAATATTTGCTCTCAAGTTATTTCCTATATTTATTTGATTTAATCAATCAACCATAGAATGACAGCAATTTCAAGCCACATATAATATTACAATATGCTATGATCGGCAACTTCTATCGCATGAGACAATTATTATTTTGTGGTTATATATACTTCATGCTTAGTTAATAGTAGTTGGTATATAGAAAAATAAATAAATTAGTATATAAACTTGATCATGGTATAGCCTTAATGCCCTTGGCGACTTTTTAATTTTTGTTGCCGTTTTAGACCAAAATATAATGTATGCGATTATTGTTCCTATACGCAAGCGAAGTGTAACGTCACTGACCGTCCGTGGATGCAAGAAAATGATTTCCTATGTCAATCGCCCATTGGATTTTTTGTAAAAAATGATTAAAAATCGAAGAAAATTATTTCCCGATTTTAATCCCCATATTTGGGTACACATATGTATTAGTTATCATGTGCATGTGTTAGATTGAGTTATTTTGCTGTCAAATTGACAAAATTTTAATTTTAAATTTCAAAACTCTGTCGTTCTTGGCGCTTATTGTATTTGGTGATCAAAAACGTAATACGAAAATATACATGCCAGATGTATATTTTCGTAATATGCATTGTACGAAATATTGTTTCATATTATTCATTACTGTCTTAAAATAAGTTGTTAAAATAACCATGACTTTTGAAAGGAATTAAATTATGTTCGCCAAATAATTTGGCGATATTTTATTTTTCTACCAAGGATGACCGATATCAAATCTATTAAGCTACAACATATTAGTATATCTTATATCAGATACTTTATTTAGACATTTGAAAACAAATTTGACTTCAAATTATGATAGAATATTTATCATTTCCCTTTTAATCAGTATATTAGTTGGATATTTATTGTGTTAATATCATCCTTTGAAATTAAATGTTTGAGTTTTCAATCGAATATGGAAGTTTGCCATTTTTTTTTCTTCTAGAGTTTTGAAAATAAAAATTCAAATTTTGTCAATTTTACAACAAAAATAACTTAATCTAATGCATGGACATGATAACTAATACATATCTATACCTAAATATGCGGATTAAAATCGGGAAATACTTTTCCTCGATTTTTAATAATTTTTTACAAAAAATCCAATGGGCGTTTAACATAGAAAATATTTTTCTTGCATCCACGAACAGACAGTGACGTCATCACTTCGCTTGCGTATTTCTTTCTATCTTTTCCTTGGCGAAAAATATCCGATCTACTTCAGAATCAAAATTGTAAAAAATTGTCAAGAATTATCAATAAGAAAATACCTTTACCATAATGCTGAATTAACTTTTATGCCAAGCGTGTTTCATCCGCCATACTAAAAAAAAATTAAAATCCCCCCCCCCCCTCAAAAAAAAAAAAAAAAAATACGTGTGGCACTCGAGGACTGCCGCGGTAAAGCTATTGCATAGCATTTTTTATCAACTTATGCAATTATAATTATTTATTTATTTTATTTATGCAGTATTTTTTTTCTTTGATATTAATTCAAGTTTTTTCTCTGATATTAATTCAAGTTACATTTTTTGAGCGTGGTGACCGATAAGAAAACAATTTTGTTTCTTTTATTGAATAAATGAGAATATATCCGCAATGAGAATATATTAAAAATATCCGCAATCGATTTGTAGGTATCGAAAACCTCGATGTACCAAATTTGAATGATATAACTCTATTTTTTGAGAAAAGGTATTTTAATAGGTTTTTAAAGGCCTGCAAGTCGAATGGGGATATTCAAGTTTTTTCTTTGATATAATTTCAAGTTACACTTTTTGAGCGTGGTGACCGATAAGAAAATAAATTTTAATAGAGAAAAGGTATTTAATAGGTTTTAAAGGCCTGCAAGTCGAATGGGGATATTCAATTTTTTTCTTTGATATTAATTCAAGTTACACTTTTTGAGCGTGGTGACCGATAAGAAAACAAATTTTAATAGAGAAAAGGTATTTAATAGGTTTTAAAGGCCTGCAAGTCGAATGGGGATATTCAAGTTTATTCTTTGATATTAATTCAAGTTACACTTTTTGAGCGTGGTGACCGATAAGAAAACGAATTTTAATAGAGAAAAGGTATTTAATAGGTTTTAAAGGCCTGCAAGTCGAATGGGGATATTCAAGTTTTTTCTTTGATATTAATTCAAGTTACACTTTTTGAGCGTGGTGACTGATAAGAAAACAAATTTTAATAGAGAAATGGTATTTAATAGGTTTTAAAGGCCTGGAAGTCGAATGGGGATATTCAAGTTTTTTCTTTGATATTAATTAATAAGATAACAATAATAATAAGATAACAATAATGATAAGAAAACAAATTTTAATAGAGAAAAGGTATTTTTATAGGTTTTAAAGGCCTGCAAGTCGAATGGGGATATTCAAGTTTTTTCTTTGATATTAATTCAAGTTACACTTTTTGAGCGTGGTGACCGATAAGAAAACAAATTTTAATAGAGAAAAGGTATTTAATAGGTTTTAAAGGCCTGCAAGTCGAATGGGGATATTCAAGCTTTTTCTTTGATATTAATTCAAGTTACACTTTTTGAGCGTGGTGACCGATATAAAAGAAATTTTAATAGAGAAAAGGTATTTAATAGGTTTTAAAGGTCTGCAAGTCGAATGGGGATATTCAAGTTTTTTCTTTGATATTAATTCAAGTTACACTTTTTGAGCGTGGTGACCTATAAGAAAACAAATTTTAATAGAGAAAAGGTATTTAATAGGTTTTAAAGGCCTGCAAGTCGAATGGGGATATTCAAGCTTTTTCTTTGATATTAATTCAAGTTACACTTTTTGAGCGTGGTGACCGATATAAAAGAAATTTTAATAGAGAAAAGGTATTTAATAGGTTTTAAAGGTCTGCAAGTCGAATGGGGATATTCAAGTTTTTTCTTTGATATTAATTCAAGTTACACTTTTTGAGCGTGGTGACCGATAAGAAAACAAATTTTAATAGAGAAAAGGTATTTTAATAGGTTTTAAAGGCCTGCAAGTCGAATGGGGATATTCAAGTTTTTTCTTTGATATTAATTCAAGTTACACTTTTTGATCGTGGTGACCGATAAGAAAACAAATTTTAATAGAGAAAAGGTATTTTAATAGGTTTTAAAGGCCTGCAAGTCGAATGGGGATATTCAAGTTTTTTCTTTGATATTAATTCAAGTTACACTTTTTGATCGTGGTGACCGATAAGAAAACAAATTTTAATAGAGAAAAGGTATTTAATAGGTTTTAAAGGCCTGCAAGTCGAATGGGGATATTCAAGTTTTATCTGATCTACTTTATACACAAATTTTACGCGTACAGCTATTCACTGTTGTACATAGATGATAGATACCTATACACCTATATACTTTCTCACAAACAGCTGCTCACGTATTCGTCCGATTTCGGAGCTGCTCGTCTCGATCCGTGCGAGCTTCGTACAGCCGAAGTCTACCGAAGTCTGCCGAACTGCGTTAGGTTTTTTTTTCGTTACGGAATTTTTTGATTCGGTCGCCGCCCTCAAAGCCCGCGATAAAAGCTATACAATAGCTTAAAAAAAAAAAAAAATCTGAAGTTGAGGTATATAAAAAAAAATGCTGTGAAATAAAATTCAGAAGAAATATGTTAGATTTGTAATATTACTATTTTATTTTTAAATTATAATGTGTCATTTTCTCATCGACCAATTTAACATTTAGTAATTTCTTATTTTTCGCATGAACGCATATTTCATTTTATGCTGAAAACAATAAATAAATATATCTCGTAAACTTTTTTTGGCAACAATTAAAAATTTAAATGGCTTATATTAAGTCAATATAAGTCAATAAGTTTATTATTTTCATATTTTAATTAATTTTAATGATTTTTTCAATTTTTTTTTTTTCCTAAACCATCCCTGACCTATAAGGAACAAAACAAAAAAAGAATGATCGAAATCAGTCAAGCCGTTTACGATTTTATAAATAACATACAGACAAACATTCATTTTTATATATATAGATTTAGTATATATTTCAATACAATTTTTTAATTATAAAATAGATTTATTGTGTAGTTTCTCTAAAAATTGTGTTTTGACAACTTTAATGCAGGAGGATTACTTTGGGAAAACTTGAGAAAAAATTCTTGTCTATGAAACTGACAGGTTTGACCTACAGGTCAAAGGAAGAAAGTTAAATATTGTATATATACACCGTGACCAATAAGTTCTCATACACTTTCAAATTTTTATTACAATAAAACAAAATAAATCATACAAAAACTTTTTGCATCAACTAAAAGTAGCAATCGTTGAGTATCTTTACAATAAATGCTTTGAAATAATTCTGCCTTTTAGTTTCTTAACGAGCTTAAGTCTCTTTTCAAATTCATCACATGCGGCACGCTCGGCTTCCATTGACATTTGTTGCCATATCTTTTGAATTAAATTTTTGAATTTGCTCAAATCAGTGATTTTATAATTATTCAGTTAGGAGAGCATATATGACCGCGCAAAATAATAAAGAGGATTCAGATCGGGGGAGCTGAGAGTCCATTAGTTCTTTGGCAAAAAATCAGCTAAATTTTGATTGCACCATTCCTGAACCACACGTGCGTATAAGATGGAGCACAATCTTGTTGGAAGCAGAAATATTCCTCCCCACACATACTCTGGACATTTGAGAGTAAAACATTTTCCAAAACCCCAGTTTTATAATATTGGGCATTGATTTTTACCCCCTTATTAATGAAGACTAACGGGAGTTTTTCTCTTTTGGAAATAGCGGTCCAAACCAATCAGAGACGAAACATTTTGATAACGCGGAACGTAATGTTGGCTCTGAAGGATGTTATCAATAGAAACTGACCGTACTCTGTCATTTTGGAATTGTGACTTTACTGCAAAATGAATAGTTTCTCGTCTGAAAAGACAAATTCATCCCCATCGTGCCAAGCAAGAATTTGTTCCCACCTTTGCTTCCTTTTCATCTTAGCAGACTCCGAAACTCTGTGAATTTTACGTTTTCTATAATCCTTACACCCAAGGTCCTTTTTCAGAATGTTTAACATTGATTCCCTCGATATTTTGAGCTCTCGAGCTAGTTTTGTAGCAGATCTTTGTCCGTTTCGTCGTATCCTTTCCCTGACCCTTTTCACAGCCTCTTTTGTCCGAACGGACCTCGGTCTGTCAGATTTTTTTCTGTCATCGACAGAGGACGTCGCATTATACCTTCTGATAACTCAGTAAATGAAATCTCTCTTCACCCCCAGGGCTTTCAAGTCAGTAGGTAGTAACTCTAACCTTAGTAACTAGAGATGAAGCTACCAGAACTCCTCTTGGGCTATTGTCTGTATTCGGGTATTCAATCAGTCCACAGCGGAAGTATTGCTTGGTAGGGGGTGTTCCTGAAACTATTGTCTCTGTATGTGGAGGTATGGAAATTTCAGACTTGGCTGTTATCTGGCAAATTGTCTGAATGTCTTGATTTTCAGTGTTGAACACAGCGATGTCTTCCGAACTCGAATGCAGTTCATTATTCTTGAAGTCCAATTGAAAGTTAAATTTTCTCAGGAAATCAATTCCAATGATTAAAGGATCTCTTATATCAGCAACATATGCCATATGATGGCATTGGCACTGGCATTCCCAAAAGTGATGGTCAAGTTCATTTTTCCATATATTTTGATTTCGTCTCCGGTCACAGTCTGGAGTTTAACACAGGGCGGCGTCCAGATGATCTTCTCTTTTAGTTCTTGAGCCAAATCCGCTCTAATGATGGTCACGTTGGCTCCCGTGTCTAGAATCATCCGGCAGGCGGTGTTGTTAATTTGGCCATAGACGTGAAGTCCATTATCGCCGCCACTCATCGATGAAACATGAAATACTGTAAATTGGGGCTCTTTAATTTCAGGCGACCTCCGCCCCGCGAGATGGCCTCCTCTTAGTTTCCCTGTAGTGATGGTGAAGACGGGTGATTTCCTATAGTTGGTCTTACAGGGCAGTTCCTCTTCACGTGACCATCCCCTTCACAGCCCCAGCACTTTATCTTCGGGTCCTTTATTTCCTTTCATTCATCTGGGTAGCTAAGCTTTCTAGAAGTTTCTTCATCTGTTCCTCCATAGCTCTAGTTATACCCATTCACAGACAATCCCGCTTCTGACACCAGAAATGTTGCGTACTTGGGGGTTCGGGAGTTGTCTGAGAATGAAAGGCCAAACGTACCAAAATTCAGTAATTTATTCACAGAAAGTTCCAGAAAAATACAGGTCTATAAACCAAGTATCAGCTTCAATTCAAACAGTAAACACAGCTTAAACGACAGCTGTCAATAGCAAATCCACAGTACAAACTGTATAGCAATAACACTTGAAGCAAGTCTCTCTCAAAGATGCTCAAGAGCAATGCAAGCACTAACGAAGCTGGCTGAAGACTGAACTGAACTGACTGGCCTTGAAGAAAAGCGCTCTTACATACTGTTCCATGGAACCCAGATTTTTCGAGAAAACTCTAGAAAGTGGTCAACCAATCAACTTACAGCTTCCATATTTGGTATATCCCTAATAAGGATTTTCTCGCCAAGGTCGCCAAAAAAAATCGCCAAGGTGGGAAAAAGTCGCCAAATTTGGCGCCAAATCCATTACCTGCCTTATTGGGGCTTTTTAATGCGTTTTTAAGGGAAAATAAGGCTATTTCAACGCTAAAATGACTAGAAATGAACAAAATTAGCACTTTATCAACTTACTAAGCCTCTTTGAAAGAATTTATACAAAAATAAACACAATTATTTACAATTGTGTAACACTATATATATACACCGTGACCAATAAGTTCTCATACAGCTTTTGAAGAACGTTAAAAAATTGTACATATGTGTTACTGTAGTCACAATTATTTTACAGGCAATTTAGTGTAAGGTATAAAGCTATTGCACGTGTAAATGTTATACTAATTATATTTTTTCTTTACCTAGATAGAATGAAGAAATTGAGAGAAATTTTGATAAATAAATTTATCAAAGGAGAGCAGCCGGGTAAAATTTTCAGAGACTTGAAAGCCCTGGGGGTGAAGAGAGATTTCATTTAAGAGTTATCAGAAGGTATAATGAGACGTCCTCTGTCGATGACAGAAAAAAATCTGACAGACCGAGGTCCGTTCGGACAAAAAAGAGGCTGTGAAAAGGGTCAGGGAAAGGATACGACGAAACGGACAAAGATCTGCTACAAAACTAGCTCGAGAGCTCAAAATATCGAGGGAATCAATGTTAAACATTCTGAAAAAGGACCTTGGGTGTAAGGATTATAGAAAACGTAAAATTCACAGAGTTTCGGAGTCTGCAAAGATGAAAAGGAAGCAAAGGTGGGAACAAATTCTTGCTTGGCACGATGGGGATGAATTTGTCTTTTCAGACGAGAAACTATTCATTTTGCAGTAAAGTCACAATTCCAAAATGACAGAGTACGGTCAGTTTCTATTGATAACATCCTTCAGAGCCAACATTACGTTCCGCGTTATCAAAATGTTTCGTCTCTGATTGGTTTGGACCGCTATTTCCAAAAGAGAAAAACTCCCGTTAGTCTTCATTGATAAGGGGGTAAAAATCAATGCCCAATATTATAAAACTGGGGTTTTGGAAAATGTTTTACTCTCAAATGTCCAGAGTATGTGTGGGGAGGAATATTTCTGCTTCCAACAAGATTGTGCTCCATCTTATACGCACGTGTGGTTCAGGTGCTCTGTCATTTTGGAATTGTGACTTTACTGCAAAATGAATAGTTTCTCGTCTGAAAAGACAAATTCATCCCCATCGTGCCAAGCAAGAATTTGTTCCCACCTTTGCTTCCTTTTCATCTTAGCAGACTCCGAAACTCTGTGAATTATACGTTTTCTATAATCCTTACACCCAAGGTCCTTTTTCAGAATGTTTAACATTGATTCCCTCGATATTTTGAGCTCTCGAGCTAGTTTTGTAGCAGATCTTTGTCCGTTTCGTCGTATCCTTTCCCTGACCCTTTTCACAGCCTCTTTTGTCCGAACGGACCTCGGTCTGTCAGATTTTTTTCTGTCATCGACAGAGGACGTCTCATTATACCTTCTGATAACTCTGTAAATGAAATCTCTCTTCACCCCCAGGGCTTTCAAGTCTCAGAAAATTTTACCCGGCTGCTCTCCTTTGATAAATTTATTTATCAAAATTTCTCTCAATTTCTTCATTCTATCTAGGTAAAGAAAAAATATAATTAGTATAACATTTACACGTGCAATAGCTTTATACCTTACACTAAATTGCCTGTAAAATAATTGTGACTACAGTAACACATATGTACAATTTTTTAACGTTCTTCAAAAACTGTATGAGAACTTATTGGTCACGGTGTATATATATAGTGTTACACAATTGTAAATAATTGTGTTTATTTTTGTATAAATTCTTTCAAAGAGGCTTAGTAAGTTGATAAAGTGCTAATTTTGTCCATTTCTAGTCATTTTAGCGTTGAAATAGCCTTATTTTCCCTTAAAAACGCATTAAAAAGTCCCAATAAGGCAAGTAATGGATTTGGCGCCAAATTTGGCGACCTTTTCTCACCTTGGCGATTTTTTTGGCGACATTGGTGAGAAAATCCTTATTAGGGATATACCAAATATGGAAGCTGTAAGTTGATTGGTTGACCACTTTCTAGAGTTTTCTCGAAAAATCTGGGTTCCATGGAACAGTATATAAGAGCGCTTTCCCGCCAAGGCCAGTCAGTTCAGTTCAGTCTTCAGCCAGCTTCGCTAGTGCTTGCATTGCTTTTGAGCCTCTTTGAGAGAGACTTGCTTCAAGTGTTATTGCTATACAGTTTGTACTGTGGATTTGCTATTGACAGCTGTCGTTTAAGCTGTGTTTACTGTTTGAATTGAAGCTGATACTTGGTTTATAGACCTGTATTTTTCTGGAACTTTCTGTGAATAAATTACTGAATTTTGGTACGTTTGGCCTTTCATTCTCAGACAACTCACGAACCCCCAAGTACGCAACAATATATACCGAGTTTTATTAATATCCGTATTATTTTATTTACTTTATTTTATAATCGTAGAAAATAAATGTACCGTTTAAAAAAAAGCCTTTAAAATATTAAACAAATTAAGCTGTTCTACAAAATAATTATACTCAACCTGTGTTGATTTTCTCAACAGCGATAGTGAATTGGATTATAATCAAGAAATTATACGGTAAAACTTATATAAAAACTTAAATTATGAAACAGCTTTATTTTAGCTAAACTAAAAACTTTTAAAAACATTTTATTATTTTTACTTTAAAATATATCTCCATTTCCTCAGTGCAATCTATGAGATAGTGATAGGTTATACCTACGATATTATATCATATTATAAATAAGCGATTTATAATACATTTAAATTTTTTCCACAAAGAAAGTAGGAATTGGAAACACATATTTGCATTTACTTAGATCAGAGAGTGAGAAGATTCCAACCCTGATTACATGGACATATGTATTACTGGAGTTACTTTCGGTACTTCTCTAGAGGCTCTGGAATGAGAATGACGGAATGTTTCCGAGTCGTGATCTTTCAGACATCGCATTTGCAAGATCTCGACAAATGTTCCCGACACTTATTACTTTCCGAACACTATAGTGAGGAAAGTATTGTAATCATGTCAAAAATCCGAATTCGAGATTTTGATGTTTCTATACGTTTTGAGGTCCCCTGAGTCCGTTTTCACTATTTTTACGATGATGTATGTATGTGTGTGTGTATGTGTGTATGTGTGTATGTGTGTATGTGTGTATGTGTGTATGTCTGTGGGTGAACACGCTAGCGTCTAAACGCTTCGTTCGATTAACCTGAAAGTTGGTACGCATATTGTAAGTCACCATAGTACGAACCCTATAGATTTTGGTGAATCTAGCACTTATAGTTTTTTTACAGGGACACAAAGAAAAATTCTTTATCATTACGGCCTATGGGAGCAAAATCTTAAAAGTGCGATAGCATCTAAACGCCTTATTCAATTGAGCAAAAATTTTATACACATATTATAGATCACAAATACTCAATCTGTATAGATTTTGGAGAATCTAGCACTTATAGTTTTTTTACAGGGACACAAAGAAAAATTCTTTATCATTATGCCTATGGGAACAAATTTTTAAAAATGTGATAGTGTCTAAACGCCTTATTAATCCGAGCAAAAAAATTGTACACATGTTATAGATCACAGTTGAACTAACTGTATAGATTTTGGTGAATCTAGCACTTACAGTTTTTTTACAGGGACACAAAGAAAAATTCTTTATCATTATAACCTATGGGACTAAATTTTTAAAAGTACGATAGCATCTAAACGCCTTATTGAATTCATCTGAAAATTTATATGAGTATTATAAATCACTGTTGCACTAACTATAAGCATTTTGGTGAATCTAACATTTATAGGTTTTTACAGGGACACAACGAAAATTTCTTTGTCATTATGATCTATGGGCTCAAAGTTCAGTAGCGTTAAATAAAACATCGTGTAATAGATGGAGAAAAATACTCAAACACTCTATTATGGTTTTCTCTCTTTTGTTTGTTTAACAACTACTCTTTCTTTACTTTATCTACAAAACTGTTAATTACTCAATGTTCGGAAAGTCGAGTGGAGTCACTCCAGATTTTTTTTTACCCTACAGTAAATTGGTGGGAAACCTGTTTTAAAAACCAAACTGCGAGAATGAAACTATATCGGAATCGGATACTAACTGACCAATGACTTTGAGTAAATGATCAAAAGTGAATGTGCACTAACAATATGTCAGCCATTTTTATTAAAAACTGATAAATTAAAAAAAAAAAAAAAATAAAAAAAATGGTAAAAAGCCTGTTTCACAAGCCAAACTGCAAAAATGAAACTCTATCGGAATCGGATACTAATTGGCCAATGACTTTCAGCAAATGATGAAAAGGGAACACGCGCTAACAATGTCAGCTATTTTTATTGAAAACTGATAAATAAAAAAGCAAAAAAATATGTACATAATTTATACTTTTTGAAAAGAACTTTCAAAATAATTAATTTTTCGTGTAAACATTGTATGCATTTAATCATTAGTTTTAAAGGTATTCGATTAGAAAGTTTGCGAATGATGAGAGATCTGTTGCTTTTATCTTAAAACAGCTAGTGCAGTATTAATCAAAAAGAAAATCTAAAATTAAAGAATAAAGAATAAATTTCTAAAATTAATCAATTTTGAAGTCTTCAGAGCTATAAATACCAAGCTAAAACATATGAATTTTTATTAATTGCGAAATGTCCTTTTTAAAAGTTACTTCATGGTTACCAAATTTATTTCTTCTCGTGCATTCAATAATCGATGAATAAACACTCTTACCAATATGTCTTGAGGTAACTAATCAAGGAGAAAGAGGGGGATCATCTCAGTTATCCTTCAGAAATTTTCAAGCTGTATTTACACCATTGCCCTGACAAAGATTTGCTTTAGTCTTCGATTTCAATTATCTTTCAAAACAATACAATAGAACTGTGTAAATACTGCTACTGAATTTTTTTTTATATATCGTTTCATATGTAGTCGAACATCGTTAACGTGAACATGCTTAAAATGAATTGTTTCCACAATCCCCGTCAAAATGAAGATTAGTTTCTGAGTTACTAATAACATGAAAAAATCTTTTATTCTCCTTGAGATTCATGTTGACGAGATTCGACTGTATAATATATATAACGAGTGTATTGTAACGACCCACACTAGATTAATTTAATCTATATATATATATATATATTGTATCTAACCTGTATTATGCCTTAAACTTGAGTTGTTTTTATTTTTTTTAAATTGCAGTTTCGGTTATATTTGGTTCTTTTCTATTTCTGGTGCTGTAATGTATTTTAGGTAAACATTAACCCTTCCTTCCCCGACCTTCTAATTTGCTCAGCCATGTATTATCACCTCACTTATTTTATTTAGAGACAGCACATAACATTCCTTGGATGTTCTTTATAAGTCTCGAATATCACATTTTGATCCTGAAATAAAAAGGATGAAATTAGAGCATTTCCACTATGTCCGGACAGGACATACAGGCAACAAATCAATTTGGATGTTTTAGAACGTCTCATTCTAAGATATCCTAAAATATCCTAGAATGAAACGTCTGCTTTAAATGTCTAGAGAACTTTTTTTTTTTCTTTTTACGTCTCATGATCCGTTAAAAAAAGCCTTCAGAATGATAAATTTACAAATGAGTTTGAGGTGCGGTAGGTTAAACGTCGTACTAGAACTACGCAGTTGACAATTAGACATCAGATGCATTCTTTTTTAATTTATATTTATATGTACCAAAGAAATATTTATTCATATAATTACCAGAATATTTTTCTTTAATTACATTTTTTTAATAATCATTCCTTTTAAACATAACACAAATAAAGCGTTTTAAGTTTTGTTATGTCATTTCATTTAATTTACAATATTTTAATTCATTGCGTATAAATGCCTATACCATATATAAACAACGTACTGGGCTATTTAAAAGTGGCCGTATACATTGCTTTCTATTTGATTTAATCGATAAGAATGTTTTTTTTAAGTTATATTGGATGTATACTGTATTGCTATGACGTCTTCATAAGGCCACAGTAGCCTGGTCGGTAAGAGCAACGGGCTCGTAACTAGAAGATTGAGGTTTCGATACTTGAGGCGGCCGAAGACCGTCGTATACGCGAATGACGGCTAGTACACGTTAAATCGATCATGGTTGCTAATTACTACAAATTTCCATCAATATTAAATCTCTGCTGTTATTAGATCAGGAAATACTTGGTAGTAATCTCGATCAAAATTACGAGCTCTTTTTAGCTGGTTTAATAAAAACGGATGAATTAAAAAAATATATATATGCATATCATACGTACGTTAGTTGTACTTTTCGAAAATAATTTTTCACCCATTTGTGAAGATATAAAAGTGAAAAATATTCTCGAGAAAAAAATTTTAATATGAAAATCTTCGTTAATTAAAGGTGCGTAATATTCAAATTTGAACTGGTAGTGATGTACTAAAGATGCAAATATTTCTTTAAACGCGAAGTCATGACAACTTTTTATTTATTAGTTTATTTTAGTATCAGAAAAGAAACAGTTTATTAAAATACTCAAAGTAATTTTTAAAAATGTGAAAGTGTACTTGTGTTTTATATTATACTTTAATATATGATACTGAAAAGTCTGGAAGCCAATTATTTTGGAAACAACCTACGATAATATTCAGAAAATTGCAAAATGTGATCCTCCGGATATTTTCAAGCTGTCGTACGGTTTTCTAAACATGTTCACAAAACTGTCCTTCCGTCCTTGTATCACACAAAGTATTGGCCTAATAGGACATATTTTGGACGTCGTAGGGATATGGAATCTGCTAACATTTTGCTACCGTGAAGGTGAGGACGAACCGAGGATTTCACAAGATAAGATTTATGTGGTCTGAGGACAACTGGAGATCCGAAAGCTCTCCCCGGTTATCTTGAGAATGATCTTGTATTGTCTGAGTTCCTAACGTTTAAAAGATTTCTTTGGCAAAAATTTATACATTTATACTAAAGACATACTTTTATTATTGAAATTCAATTATAACATACAAACCTAATCAGCTGCGTAAAAACAATATGTTTTGCATTTATGTTGAATGAGGTTTCTGATTTTCAGAGGGAGATTGTGAAATGAAAAATATTTCTTCGTTTTAGAGAAATAATGTATGAAATAAAAATCGAAAAACACACATTAAATTTTATTTGTGTAGTAAACATTCTTACTTAAAAAGTGAAAATATACTTTTTCTTTAAAGTACAACTTAATTCTTTTGTGAAATCGTTTTACTATTTTAGATTTAGCTCCTTGGTTCCTGGCATTAGCACTGGTAAGATTGAAATATGCCTGATAAACATATCATTTCTGAAACATATACAGAGGCATATATTAAATAAATAGGCATTATGGCAATCAAATAATTTTTGTCTGACAATTTGTTCAGCCCGGTTGAGTGGAACGTGACTGAAAGGTACTGTTAGTGCAATAAATTTTCCATTGGACCATCATGCAATTAACAGTAAAGAACGGTATCTTTAAAGTCCGGGTAATTTTATGTTGGCTTGCATCGTATCCCACTATAGCCATTCTTTGGAAATTATTTCATTTCTTGACATATTTCATTCGTAATTCCAGTCATCATTCTTACTCTTGAGAAGTCATTACAATATCCGCACCTAGAAAGAGAGAGAGACAAAATAAAAAAAAAAAACACTCTATTAAATCTGTGAAATATTTTCACTCTTCATCAAATTGTTTGCTGTTGATTTACTTATGTTATGCCTCTGTATATAAAAGATTTTCAGTTTTATCAATAATACATGCACTTTTAAAAAAAAATGCTATATTCATCAAAGAGTGTATTTTATTCGTAAAATAATCTGAGCACAAACTAATTGAATTAAAAATACTTTTTCTAATTTTTTTTAAATAGACAAAAGAAAAAAGAAAACGATAAAATAATTTAGTTTTTGATATTTTTTCAGTCCTTTTTTCAAAACTATGGCGCAATTATGGTAATCTTTTTCATTTTTCTTGAATTTTTATTAAAATTCAAATGCTACGAATATGAATTTGAATTTGAAAAACTTGCCATCTATCAAAACATTTTCACTTATAAACTTTTGAAAAGCAGATTTAAATAAATTTCTTTTAACCTTTTATAATGATTGAACTAAATCATTATTTTACTGAATTATTATTATTATTATTTTTTTTTTTTTTACTTTTTCATTCTAATTAACAGCAATAAAATAATCTAACTGGATCTATTTAATTATTTTAATGATGTCTCATAAAAAAAAATAAAATTAATAATCCTGAAATATTTAAAAAAAAAATTTGATGGGTCCCATGTTATACTGGGAGCTTTGTAAATGATTGTTGTTCGGTCAACTTAGAAATTAATTATATTGCTTGATGAATAGCTGAGAAACCATTTTAATGTGAAAGCTGATAGACCTGATGTTATTCTTCTGCGAAGTGACGCAACATTGTTGCATATGAGAATAGGATAACAGAAATATGCCGGGATACATGCCACCCTACACCGCAAACCAGCAGCATTAAAATAAAAATTGATTTTATTCATGCGTATTTGTATATATATAGATTTTTTCAATAATAAAGATTCCTAATCTTATCTTGCTATACATTCTGACAGAAATAAATTTGTTAATTCTCCATCTTTGTGACATTTTGTGTGCTGAAATCAGGTAACTTACCACGTCTCATATTTGTCGATTGGGGAAAGTTCTTGTAAACTTACAGTCAAAGAAGAATATCAAAAGCACAGAGGCATTTATCCATTGACACGAACCACATAAGGATCTGGTATTACCTTATTGGGACATGGTTCAGAATAACGTAGCTTAAAGGGAAGTGTAATGCAACTGACTGCAGGATGTCAATACATTTTTCAAAAGTTAATATTGTGCGCAGTATAACCAAAAAAGTCCTTCTGATATAAAGGAAAGCAGCCCACATCAACACACTAGAGAGAGTGGCATGGTTCGAATTTTCTGTAAAACAGAGATTGATTGAAATCACTAGCCCCGGCTCCTTCACATACGTATCCAATGATCATCTTCTGCAAGGCTGACGTGAGATTCATTATCAGGATGTCAGTCTGCTGGTAGTTTTAATGACCACTCTATGCGACTTTACCAGTAATGTGGGTTCAGACATCTTAAATGCCGCTGTGAGCATATTCGAGTGTTCTGACAGAGTGAAAGCATCATGGAAGGTATTGAAGAGGCTGTAGTTTGTTCGGACAATGATGTCCTTTAGGGAATCCAGATCTGTCACACAATCATTTAATCTTGCCTCATATTCAAAGACCTTGAACTTCGAGAGCACTTCATTCCAGCAATTATTGTTGTCAGCAGTTTGTCATGTACGTACAGTCGTGCACATATAGTGTAGGTAGCTTGTTGTTCGGTATGACCAGGCAGCTTCCCTTATCTCGACTGTACGATAACACTCGAAGTCGTGCAATTAGCTAATGTATTCGACCACGTCTTGAAGTCTTGAGGGCATTATTGTTTTTATCTCAGGGATGCGCAATGTCGACGCTCACAACGAGGAAGGTAAACCGTCTGCAGTTGTTACTAGTTATACACAATGGTAGTTGTATTTTTGAAACTGTCACTTGAAGTGATCGTTCAGTACGATAGAAAATTTTAATCATTTGCATACTTGGAATGCAAGAATTTGCATACTTGGAATGCAAGAATTTGCTTGAAAAATTTCGAGATGATCGAATTTCTAAGGAGGGTTTACTTAGTGCTTATTTCTCCACGACCTCAAAACTACAATGAATTACCGAAACCAAACCATGAATATATATTTATTTTACATTTTTTACTAGTTCAACATTGATAAAAGAATTTTTGAAATTTTCGTTTTAGATAAGTCTTTCATTCCATCAGTAATCTTTTATCGTATTCATTTGTACATGAAAGATATTATACTTTTTCAATGTCTTTAAATAAACTTTTCGAAGAAATTTTAAGGAATAACTCCTTTTTTTTTTTTTTTTTTTTTTTTTTTTTTTTTGTATATTTAATTTTTTTTTATAAAATTTAGAAATTTTTGAAGTATTTTAGCCACTACTCAAAAGATTACAACAAAGCATTAAAAAAAAAAAATAATAATAATAATAAAAATAAAAAAAGCTTTATGCCATTGTAGTTTCTAGAAATAATAATAATACACTGTTAAAAATAATAGTTCAACGTTTTCACCATAAGAAGTGCGTTAAATAGGCATTTTTATCTATAATCAATATTTTATTACTGTGTATCACTATTTTAGTGGTGCTTACTACTGAAATGGAACCACTAAAATGGTGAAATATTTCACTAAAATATTGATTATAGCTAATTAGAACTACTTTTCTGGTGCAATTTAGGATTTTTTTTTAATAGTGTACATACAAATTCATGGGTGGGGTACGTACATTCTTTTTAAATGCGGTCATCAGTATTTTTGACACGTGATGACCTTAATTTTATGCAACGTTCTATATTTTTATATCATCAATGCTACCAGTAAGGCTGCAACTAATTCTTGGTTTGAAACTGAAATTTATGTTCTAAAAGAAGTTAACCACAGCTGATTACATGTTTACATGGCTTTTGAAGACCAAAACTTTTATACTCATAAACACCAGCTTAAAGAACTTACAGTTTTGAAATAGACCTCATTCCTACTCTATATAAACTAAATCTGACTTTGGAACACATCTTATTTCCATATGAACTTCTTTTTATCCACACTCTCAGAAATAATATACTCAATTTTGACGATTCAGACATGCTCGGGTTTAATTTCGTTGTTTTTGACCACCATTTCGTCAAGCGATCACGTGATTTTTTAGGAAACGTGAACTCTCAAATATTTGACGAAACTGTTTACTCACAATAGCATGTGCTAGCTTTCATTACCGCCATATTTGGTTTTTTCCTGTGTTGTTTCGACTTTACGTTACAAGGACTTTTATTTGCCGGCCTGATGGTTCGGGCGGTAGGGCACTGCCTTCTGGATTCCGAGGTTTCGGTTTCGAATCCCGGTGCGGGCATGGATGCTTGTGATGTCCTACGTCTACAAAATATTGTGTGCGCTTGTTTCTGTGAAGCTCTGTAAAAATATGGATCAATTGAGACATAAGTCATTGTCACTATAAGTCTCAAAGCTGTCAAATAAATGTCCAAATGACTTTTATTTGTTTGCTCTGTTTAATTTATATTTTCATTAAATATAATTAGGATTTAATGTCTAAAGCAAGGAATTTGCAGGTAATTTTATAATTTATATTTTATTCTGTATCACGAAACTAGGATGAAAAAATATATCGTTACTTTTGACGAAATTCGTATGTTCAAACAAGTGATGAAAGTAATTTTCTCAATTTGACGAAATATTCGCTCGGAGTATTTCCCTGAAAACGATTTCGTGAAAATTAAAGGAAATTTCGTGAAATTTGAGTATCCATTTCTGAGAGTGCACTCCACATTTAATAACTGCCAAAATATCTCATTTTGGTCTCTAATACAGGAGAGTTATATTGAAAGGTCAAAAGTTTCCCCAATATAAAATTGATATTAATCAATCACTCGACCTTGAAATTATCATACTTTCAGCTAAATAACTTTTACCTGAAGCTGCAGCCTCTATAGCAATTTGATTCAGCAAGGTCTTCGTTAAACCGTCTTCGGTTATAAATTGTCGTTTTTTCCTGGATTAATGTTGCAATCTTACCTCTTTCTTTTTAAAGGTTCTTGAACGTGTCAAGGCGGCGCTGAAAATTAGAGACATTAAATGAAGACTGCCGCGTGGTTATTCTCATAGCTGATTTGCAGCAGGCAGTATAGACTGAAATATTTCTAAGTTCACGATGTAACGGAAGGAAAAGAAAAAAATTACAAAATATTTAACCGAAGTTATGCCTTAATCATAAATAGCGTGAGAAAGCTACATTTTTTAACTTGCATACTCGTATGTCCTCTTAAAAACTTTGTCCAACAAAATAAAAAGGTGAAAAAAATTATCGTTAATTATCCAGCAAAAGCGTATTTCCTGCACCTAAAAATAACTGCTGCCTTCCACGGAACTATATTCTTCCGCCATCGCGCCTTTCAACTTAACCGCTTCTGATGCTCGGATGAGTGATTGGGTCGCGGGGAGGGAAATTTATCTGAAACAAGTGTTGTCAGCTACTCCTAAAAGGACGGTAGGGACGATTTTTTGGAAGCACGTGTCACCGCCCGACACTTGATCCCTCGTAACTTATCCCCATCCCCTCTTAATCTGTTAGTGCTTTTAGCCTCTTCTTGCTAGTTTTACGAAAGCGTTTTACTCTTTTTCTTCTCTTTTCTATCATGTCTCTTCTGCTACTTTTATCTATTCGTAATTCTTTATAGTTTTTTTTTTTTTTTTGCTAATTTTTTTCTCTTCTAAAAGCAGCTATTAGAAATGTTATTTCTGAAAGCTAGAAAACTGAAATATCATTTTACGTTTGCATGACATAATATAGGTAGAGGCCTAAAATGTTATTCAGTTTTTAATTAATGAGAAAGTCGCAAATTTTTCCAGCAGTAATTAAGTTTACTTTTATGTATTTGTATCGTATTTTTTATACAACATTACGTAAACACGTTTATATGTTTTTATAGAAAAACATTAAGTTTTACATAATCTCATTTTATTTTTCCGACTTGACGTTATTGTGGATTGACAGCGTTTTGAAAAGAAAATGTTAAGATTTTTTTTTTTTTTTTTTTACTTTTTGGCAAATTTATCATTTAGTATTTCTTTAAAGAGGTTTTTTTTTTTTAGTTTTCTTCTTTTTTTTTTTCTATTTCTTTTCGCTCATGAAAATACTGATGTCTGTTTTCATCAAAATTTGGCAAGTTGTTTCTGCCATCTAGCGTTGATGATTTCATATAATCTTTGATTGGTTTCTTTCACTTAAAAAGTCTGTAAATAACTATACCACTAGGTGGCAGCAACAACACGGCAAAATTTTCTGAAAATTTGTACCCCGCCTTTATACGCTTTTCAAATTTTAGTGTTCAACCGGGAGTTGAAGTTATTGGTGAATAAATGGTCATATCACACGGGAGTATATATACTCAACACAACATTATACGCAACATGTTGACTATGCTGAACGAACGAGAAGCCAGTCAGCTGTCCGTAGGTTTCCCCCCGAATTGATAGCATAATTATTCCCTTCTCTGAAGGTATTCCAGGAAAAAATCCTGTTTATTCCTCCTATTGGTCGATTTTGGTCAGCACGCTCAACATACTCAGCTTTTTCTAAACGGTTTCGTAAAAGTTGATCATCCGAAAACTTGCTGTCCTTGAACAAAATCAGGCTGAGTATGTTGGGTATAACGCTGTGTTTAGTAAAATGCTGAACGAAAGTCTCTCGTGTGGTATGGCCATAAGAGCCTAAGAGTTTCACAACATTCGGCAACCAAGTCAACTAAGAAAGACCCAATTATCATGAGTTTCATTTTATATAGATATCTTGGTGTAGGGAATTCAGGTGTGCAAGAGTTTCCGTCTCAAGATGGAACACTTACCAGTACTTTTTATCAATAATTTCTATCATATTCAATCGCAATAAATTACTGCACAAATGTGATGCTTTGAGACTGAAACTCTTGCACCCTTGAGGGAATTTTATTCTGCCTCCTAGAGATTTAAAACTATTTAACTTTAACTGTGATGTTCCCCAATGGATTTTTTTAAATAGTAATTTTCGCCAATGTCGTTAAAAATTCGACCCAATCACTAAGAGTTTCACAATGTTCGTTATCGTCTCCCAAGTCAACTATGAATTATCCAACCATTATGAGTTTCATTGTATTTAGTTCGCTTGGTGTATTAACCTTGGGGAATTTTATCTATGTCCAAGAGATTTCAAACTATATACTTAAACTTTAATTACAATATTCTGCAATGAAATATGTTTTAACTAGCAATTTTCGCCAAGCTCGCTAACCCAATCGCCGAGAGTTTCACAAAGTTTGCTTCAAACCAATTTTTTATTTTTTTATTTTTTCTCTCAAGTAAATATTGTTACATGGCTTCTCAGTAAGCAAAACCTATTTGAAATATCTATGACATCTTTGGGAGAATATAAAGAAGATTAAAAAAATTGTGCGATATTTTAGTTGTAATAATGAAGTTATTTCTTTTCTTTCTACATGGGATATTCAGACTGGTGAATTTCATGTACGTTGTATTATACCAACTAGAATCCTATATATATCTTAATGAAAGATTGGTGAAAAATCGATGCAGTTAATATTACTGACGTTACTGACAAATAGCGATTTAACAAAATGTAAAAGAACTGAGACAGGATAAAAATTACTACGATTGTTGTTGGCCATTCTGCTGTATAAATACATTAGAAAGAGTCCTAAATGCTCGAAGAATATAACTGCCTATAACTGCCCACGATTTATAGATATACATTTGTTGTGTTGACCTCAACGTCCACGTGCGTATTTCGGAATATATCTCCAGTGGTCACATGTAGAGATTATGTCAATAGTGCTACGCTATGGGCAATAGATATAAATTTATTTCAATAATTTGGAATATTTAAATGTGTTTCTATCTTTTTTTCTTTCTTTTTTTTTAGTAATTATTTTACATTTTTCTTTAAGATGTGTGTTTGTGAAAGTGTGGTATCTTACATAAAAGTGAACTTTAAATAGAAATAAAAAGTTTAGATTTTTACAAACTACGTCTCAGCGTCTTGAACGTCAAAGAGAAAAACTGAATAGGAGACAGCTGTTTCGGTAGCATTTAGCGTACCTTCTTCATTGCATAAAGAAATGAGAGAAATGTTCCTATATATAGGAAAGAAATCGTATTCTGATTAAGCAATTGAATTACGCGGAATGTCGGGGAATTGGACAGTAAAAGATTAGAAACAGTAGTTGTAAGAAGAAGCAGAAGAAATTAATGTGGTTTATCATACACTGGTTAAATTAAACGTAGTCTTAAATTTCGTCTAAGTGAATCACTCGTGTCCGTGAGCGAAAAACCAACAAATCGGTCATTTCTCAGCATTGCTGGGAGAAAAACCACAATTTTAAATTTGATTCAGCTAAAATAGTTTGTAAGCCCAAATCTACTCGCGAATTTCATTTTTTTTTTTTTTTTTTTTTTTTTTTTTAAACAAAAAGCTTTTTACTTCTATAAAAATCTTGAAAAAAAAAAAAAAAAAGTTTATTGTGTTTTCGCTTTATCCCATCTAAGTGATTATTGAAAATTTTACATTCAGTCCCAATTTTCTTAAATTCTACTACATTTATTTTTTCAGCTAACTATCGGCCAATATCCCCATTCTGCGTAATTCTATTGGATGATCAGAATACGATTCCTTTCCTGTATATACATATATAGGATTATTTCTCTCATTTCTTCATTTCTTAATATTTTCTCTTTCGCGTTCAAGATGTTGGAGATTTTTCCTGGTTTTAGTTCAACAATAACTTATTTATTCGAATAAACTTTATTATATGGATACGTGTAGCATGATTAGTTAATATATTATCACGCTACATAGGAACGAATATAGTATGTATAACAGTGATGTATATGAACTGCAGATATATTATACTCATTATAATCTATATTTTGTAGTTAATATATCAAACATAATTACCATTCTGCAGCATAGTCATATGGATGCAAATCAACAGCTAACGTTATTTGAATGTAATGTAGCACGTATTTCATGAATAATGTTAACCTGGTGTAACAGTAAGCATGAGATATGTATGATAGCCATTGTTAATGAAATTGTATCTGAAATATCAGTAGGCAATAAATATACAAATCTTATACCACTCGCTAGCATTATATTCACTTTATAATACATATTTTTTCAGTGATATTTTGTTTTTCTTTAGGAACATGAGAGCACAAAAAGAAATGACATAAATTATTTTCAAAAGTTAAAAAATAAAATCATTTTTGGTACAGTTGATAATCATTTAAACCCAGATACGAACAATGCCAAAGGTTTTTTACGATTTAGTCTATGTTTTTAATAGCAAATAATATTTAAAAAAGTAATAATAATAAGTAAATAAATAAATAATATAATGTAATATAATATAATGTAGACGTACATTTATTGGCATGGTTGGCCTCCCATAAATCTCATGTATTTTTGAAGAACATTTGGTTTTTCCTGCATCAACCATTTCGTCAACATGGTCACAAACCATTTATCTTTCCAAGCAAAATCAAAGTATTATTTGTTCGATATGCTACTGTTTATTATTCCCAAATTTTGGTTTCTTTATAGCTATCGGCAATATTCGTCGACCACATTTGATGAAACCATGGAAGCATCTGCGAAAGTGCTAACTCAACGAGTCCAATGCTAAAATAGGGGTGACAGTCATCTGACTCAGGGAAAATGAGCAATAACAGAGCGCAGAATTACTGGATGTTTTCCAAATTTCAAACTGTCGGACAAGCTAGCATCCCTCCAACATTTTGGACGCGTCCTCACTGCTAGTTTTCGGATATGTGGCTGCACTGTACTTTTCGGTTTGTTTGTATTGTGCCGGTCAGGTGACACTTCATTTTAGTCAATTCTTTGACTAGCACAAGACTCGTATAGTATCTACCTGTGAACATGCTTGTGCACAGGGAACGAGATTTAATGTCATTTGATACAAGTGCAATGGAATTCTAGAAGTCACCGGTAGGTCAGGTTTTATGAAGTGTTCTGTTGTTACGCTTCCATAATATGGAAGAATCCCACAAATATATCCAGTTTATGAATCGCAGAGTACATAAATCCTAATTCGCCATTTCGTTGGTTTCATAGGATTGGAAGTGATAAAAGAAAATTTTCTTTGAAATTGAATAACCAGGCCTCGCAGCGTTCCAAAAATGTTACCTTCATTTTATGATACTGTCACCAGTACCGTTAATAAGGAATTTTTCTTTAATGTTTTTGAGTGTTCCAACGCTAAAATATTATATCAAAAAGTATTGTTTTGAAATTTTGGTGACAGTATAATAAAATTAGCGTAAAATTTTAGGAACGCTGCGAGGCCTACACAACGGATTCATCGACACATATATTTTCGCCAGGAATGAAATTTTCCAAAATTTCGTGTTGATTTCTTCCAAGTAGATACTAACTCACTGCAAACGACTTTCTACATCTGTAGGTCCGGGCGTAATTGTGTTCAAATGTAGCATCCAAAATATTTCGTTGAACCTGTCTCGTGAAGACACATTGGGGAAAAAAAGAATTCGACTATTATCCTCCGTCAACCAATATTGTTGGATGTTTGCAAGTGGCATGGTTCCCATATTTAGGAAGACCGCTATAAATGCCAGGAATTCCTGCGCTGTTACTTCTTTCTAGTTCTTCCATATAGACTTTTTCGATAATTTTTTTTGTCTTTCAATTTATTTTGGGCCTATTTATTTGTTTCATTTACAATTGTGTTAACTAGATGATCGGTAAAAAATAATTTAAAGAAATGCAACGGTTCCGTGACATTTGCACTTACTTGTAGGCCTGCAGATTTTTCGTCACTTTTTAATTGTACATTTTGAGATATTTATGTAAATTCCGTAACATCTTCCCAATCAAAACTATCTTCCTCTTCTGTAACATCTGGATCAGAATAATCTTCACTTTCTTCAGTTTCGCTTTCTATTATTCTTTTTTTTTTTTCTTTTGGTTCTAATTACTTCATCACTGTGTTCACTGCTGTCGTTTCGATCGCTGTTTTCTTCATTCAGAGTATTATCAGTCGATCTAAACATCGCCAAATCAAATTCATCCCTGCTGCTACAAATTTCGTTGTTTGATTCCATTTTTATTACCCCATAAATAAACCAAATTTGAAACAGTGCAGTATTATAAGTTCACATGTACTTACGATCACTTTTCCTACCACAAAATTATTTAAAAAATATGTACTACACAAAAATTATTCATTTTATTTATCAAAACTCTCGCCTAACAGAGCAACAAAAAACTATTTTGCTAGAACAATCACAAATGGGACCACTGCTAATGAAATCCAACCAATGAACAATGAACACAACAGAAACACTAATGACGGAAAAGCTATAGTTTCAAATATTTGCCTAATTACATAGAAATAAAAGGTAATCGTTATTCTAATTGATTAAAAACATAAATAATATGCAAAAATTCATTCGAACGAAATTTATTGATGTTTGCAGTATCCTAGCCTTGGTCATTAGTGTGAAGCACACTGTAAATACAAGTATCTGAAATTCAGACAAAATTGTGTCTGAAACGGGTGTTTAATTTTAAGATGCTAAAAAGTGTCTTAAAAGGCACATCGTTTCACACTCGAAACGTCTGAAATTCCGCCATCTTTGATCCTGTCTGAAGTGAATATTTTTCATAAATAAAAAGATGCGTTTTATACTGTTTACCTGTGAGAAACAGATTTTAGAATCTCCTAGAGCATAGAATATATATATTAATAATTATATACAATTATATTTATATATACAATTATATACAATTATATTTATACAATATATTAATAATTTTTAGTCCCCGTTGCCCCCGGCGGGAATCGAACTGACAACCTATGGATTCAAAGTCGAGTGTCTTACCAATCAAGCCATCGGTGCTCACGCTGAACTCTGCTTGTATAACGAAATATATTCTAGTATCCGTAAAACAAATTGATGTTTTATGTCTTTGCAATAAAACTGTTCATAAGAAATAAAGCTTAATACATATTATCTTAAATTTCATGTGTAGAGGTTTAGAGGTTTTTTTTTTTTTTTTTTTTTGTAAAATGCGTAATAAATATTAAAAAAATAGTAGCCTATCGATTTTAAACGTTTTTTTTTTTTTTTTTTTTTTTTTTTTTTTTTTAACTGGTATGTGCAAGAAAACAAACTATATACATGAAACAAAAAAAAAAAAAAAAAAAAAAAAAAATGCTCTTTTACATTTTGAAGTGTAGGGAAACATAAAATAATTTTTAAAACGCGAAAAAAAAATCAATTATGCACAAATTGTTTAAGATTGTTATAGCTACGAATTCGCTTTCTTAGCTACAAGTTACATGCTTCGTTTATCTTAATATTTTTTTGATTTATTACATGTGAGAATATTAAATAAAAATTAACTTTGTTTTTTAATTTTTAACAGAATAAGATCCGTGTCTAAGTATTTTAAATAAGTTAACTACTTATATTACATAAAATAATGTTAAATTTATTTGTTTAAAAAAAATGTTAAAACAGGATACGCATGCTGCTTAAAGTAGATTCCATATGGAAAATTTGTTAAGTAATACAAATGTCTGAATTTCTAAGTGTCTGAAATTTGTAATGTCTGAATTTTTAAGTGCATAAATTGTAAAATGTCTGAAATTTTATGTGTCTGAAAATGTTATATGTCTTAATTTCAGACATATCGACCTTATTCAGACACTTATCTGAGCTCATTTATAAAAAAGACACTTACGTGTCTTAATTTAAGACAGCACATGCGTCTGAAATTTTGCATGCGTAAGTGTTTAAGACATTTATGTGTCTGAATTGACATTTCAGACACATTTCTGTCTGAATTTAAGACGCTTCTATTTACAGTGCAGGTAACGCCCAAAAGCACTTATAATAAATGTAGGTGGAGTCTCTTTTTAATGAAGAATTACACCTGTTATAGTACTTTATTTCAGTTGTAGAACATTTCTGGTGGATATAAGATATATACTAATTTAATTAGTCATGGCGCCTCTCGAGAGACTTCCGAGATGAAGTAATGAATAAAATGTCGCCTGTGAGGCGACGTTCGGGAGCAAACGATTAAAACATGCACAAACTTCATTTTTTTTTTTCAATGGCAACACCCATTTTAACAATTTTTGGAGGTTATTTGATTTTAATATAATTCTTTAAAATATAGGGATTTAACTCTAACCCATCTTGTAACTCTATCAAGAATTAATTTAAAGTAATATAAAAATCATATAGTACTATAAACCATATCTTATTCCATACCGCCTGGACCTCAAAAACTCGAATAATCAAAAATGGGTGTTAGCATTATATATATATAGATAGATAGATAGATAGATAGATAGATAAAGTTGGAAATTTCGATGTGTAGATGTTTTTCTAAGCAAAATTTAATTATTGCATTAATAACTAGATATTATCATTAATCCATCGCATGTTTCTGCGCTAATTTCCAACAAAATTAATCGGAGTGGGATGGGGGGGGGGGAGGGAGAAATGGTCATTTTTTTTCCGGGCACCCACTGACTGCGGCAGCGTACACACGCGCACCTTCGCCCACCGTTTCCTCCCCTCCTAATTATTTTACACTTTCAAAAATATCCGCAATCGTTTTCTCGGACTTTTAAACCTAATAATACTAATTTCCAATGTTCTATCTGAATTTATTTATTTTTGCCACTGCGCCCACACCCATTCCCACCCCTCGTAATGATTCTGCATTTTCGAAAATATCCGCAATCGATTTATCGGGCATTGAAACCTAATAAGACAAATTTTTAACGCTCTAACTATTATTTCTGTAATTTTGCCCCTTTGCCCCTCTCCCTACTCGTCTATCTTAATGAATTTACAAATTCGAAAATATCCGCAATCGATTTGTAGGTAGTATCAAAAACCCCTATGTACAAATTTTGAATGATCTAACTCCATATCTTTCTCACCATATTATCTCACCATATCTTTTAATAAAAAACAAATATGGTTGATTTGAGTACTCTCAAACATGTATTGTGAGAGAACGCAGCTTTTGTACTAATATCGAAATGAATAGATGCATTTTCTTAGTAAGTGCAAGCATCGAAAAAAAAACTAAGAAATCGCAGCACAAAATAGATTTGTGAATATTTTCAGAATGTGATAAATCGAAGTAAATTAATTCAAAAATGTAAATGCAAGGTATATTTATGCAGTATATTTCCTATATGTTGTGATGCAATATCGAATTCAGCCGAAATGTGGACCGAAAATTGATTTTTCTGCCATTATAAAAATTACTGTCATTCCCGGTTGTGGTCACCTTCATGTAACCGGTTGTAGGTACACTTATTATTTCATTTAAAACGTGTATTTGACTTACAAACTGTCAAATATGGTCGTTTATGTCAAAATAACTTATTTTGTTTGTGCCTTTATGTACGTTTAGGCTTTTTAGCAATGTCAACTCCGAAAAAGTCAACCGATCCAAAAGAAATGGGTTTTAATGCGTTGGTTAAAGCTATTTAACCCTTTGCGGCGCAAGACAATTCAGATCATTTAAATTATACTGCCACCGGGATTCATGAACTAAATTAAACTAAAAGAAATTTTAAATTTTAAGGTTAAAAAAACCGGCCTTTTCTGTTATGTTATAAACATAAATTTTTGCTAAAAAATTTCCGGGATGAATTTTTGCAGCTGGATCTGAAATTTTGCGTCCTCTTAGCCAGGACACCGCGCGTTAAGGGGTTAAGATTGCTTAGTGGATAAGAAATCCATAAAATCGACTGCCCGTGAATATGAACTTCCTTGCAGCATCTGAGTGCCTCCAGAAGAAGCCTGGAGAAAGTAAGGCAACTGCACATTTCAAAGTACCAGGCACGCTAAAAATTGGAGTCTCAAAAATCTGATGATGTCGACTTCTGTGTCATCTGTTTGAAGCCCCTGCCACTATGTCTAACAAGAGTCATCTCAACCAAATGCGACGAGTGTGATCGTATGGTGCATTTGAAGTGTGCCAATACACATGCAAATTATTTTACTTGCAAGCATTGCATTTCTAATTTGGAGGACGAAGAAGATAACGAATAAAGTTGAAAAAATGCCATTTTCTGTTATTATTTCGGCCACTGGATTCTTATAAAAGGAATACATTTTGTTGTTTTGTGTATTTATGGTAGTTTTTCTTATTATTTTCCCATTTTTAGCGGATTTTTCAAGTGTGTCCACAACCGGGAACATTTTTTTTTTTTTTTTTTTTTTTTGTCAAAAATGACCACTTTACAAAATTGGTAATAATTTTTTTTCTGGTTGACGGAATCAGTACAGTTATTTCATAAAACATTAGATAAGGGTTTTATGAGAGAGTTTCAAAAAGTAAGGTAATAAGCCCATTCAGAGTAAACATTTATTCAGAAATAATATATATATATATATACAAAGTAGGAAGGCACAGATACATATTACTTCTCTACATAATTACCATACTTATCGAGGTATTTATTCTATCGGTACACCGAACCATCGAAATAGGCATCGAAGAAATCAGCGTCAAGGTTGTACAACCACGTCAAGACGGCTTTCTTATGTTCAGCATTGGTTCTGAAATGCTGACCTCCCAAGTGTTTCTTTAAAGGTCCGAAAAAATGGAAATCACTAGGAGCGAGGTTGGGACTGTAAGAAAGGTGGTCCAATACCCCCCGTTGAAAACGCTGTATCTCAACGAGCACATGTCTCCCGATAGCCCAATTGTTTATGCACAATATTATGTGCACTGCCAAATGAGATATGGAGTTCTTGTGTAATGCGACAATTGAGTAATGCGACGATCACCTTCAATCAAAGCTTCGGCACGGCAAACATTATCATCTGCAGTGGACGTGCTTGGTGGCCCTGATCTTTCTTCATATCTCACATCTGTTCTGCCTTTGTCAAATTCCATGTACCAAAACCACGGGACAGAACACTTGTACCGTACACTTCTACCAATTGCCGATGAATTTCAGCAGGAAATTTTTTTCTTTAAACACAAAAATCTTATCACACTTCCCATACAGCACATAATGTTTCAATTATGTTGTAAAAAACTTACAATCTTTCAAAAACGTAACAAATTTAAGTGATCTCTCTGATGCCTTTCTGAAACATTCGCGCTTTTTGATTTCTCTTACGTATCCTATTTTTTGTTACGATCGCAGACATTTCTATGTGTTTGAAACTAATCGGAAAGCAAACTGAACGTTTCTGAAATATTTCTAACGTTTCGACGTTATATGACTGTTACATTTCTGGAACATTTTGTGCTGTTAGGGTTCTTATTTCAATCGTGGACCATGTTTCTGTTAACGCAGCCATATTTTGACTGACATTTAGTCATGTTACTAGACAACCAACCCCCTCTACTGACACTGTTTGGTTCCTGTGATCATCTACGTTATCTTCAGAGGGATTTTTATTCATACGAATAATTTGCACACCCGTCAGAGCTCTTGTTATCTTACTTTTTGAAACCCCTGCGTGTGTAGCTTTCTATTGGTATTCATATCTTTGCATAATATCTACTCTATCAAAAGTTATAATCCAAAATCAAAACGTTGAACACAACCGGAGACATTCCCATATGAATATGTACACAGAATTTTTAAATTTGAGTACATTTGCTTCTGAGTTATTTTAAGTATGTGAAATACTCAAATTTTACACACATTTTTACACATTTTTCAGTATTTTTGCTTCTTTATTTTATTAATTTATTTATTTATTTTTTTAAAGATCAAACGTATTTATTCTCCATAAATGCACATATTTTTACGTTATATTAAGGAGGTGGAATAAAATATAATACTTACTTATATAATACAAATACAATCGGAAACTAATTAAACGATTTATTTATTATTTATTTATTTATTTATAAATGCCATGAAAATCAAATTGAAACATATGTACGCTTATTTTCCATTTTTATCCGAAATCCGTTTTATTTATAATATAGTTAAGAGTTAACAAAAAATTAGTGTTTTCATCAAATATATCTACACTTATCTATATTCAAGTAATTCTTATATACATTCAAGTATAATAAATGTATATTTCATGAATTTATTATACTTGCTCATATAAATTTTTTTCAAAGAATTGGCTTATAAAATTAAATAGCAAAGCACTAGAATTACATATTCAACTTTCTCAGTTTTTTTTCCCTTCATACATACGGTCCGACAGGTTTTAGAGCTTTTGATTGTCCTAAACATAGTTTGAAATTTTTAAGAAATTTCTGTTCCATCTGTTAACGAAATACTACAGCCGCTGTAGTTAAGGAATTGGTATACAAAATTTCTTGACCTTAACTTAATGTTCAATTAGAATTTTTTATAATAGGATAAACTCGAAAAATTTTGAAATACTCTGACTTACAAAGGGAACTAATAAACTACACTCTTGTGTATTTTTATAATTACTATTACTCGGCATCAATTGAGTGATATTACGTTTGCTTTACAGCTATTTTTCAATATCTAAAACTTAAAATCCGAGCATGATAAGCAAAATCATTATTATGAAATATGTTCTAATTTGGTTCAAACCAAAGGAGCTATTACTGTGATACGATTTTTGTGAGAACAACTAGAGCTAATTCCTTATTTATAGAAGTAGTAAAATGCATCTAGATACATAACATTGAAAAAAAAAAAAGTTCAATGCATAATACTCATATTAATTGTGCTATTGGAATGTATAACACACTAATATAACCCACTTACATTGGCAGACGTCTGTGTGTTTAGATTACAGACGCGGACGAATGTATCTAAATAAATACAAATAGATTACATGTATATTTAATACACTTAATGATATAAAAGTTCTGTTGAAATGTATAATTACAAATACATAAAAATCATCATGACACAAAAGAGAGATTTTTAAGGATGATACCACAATATTTACATAATTGGTACTTTTTTGCCTAATAATAATAATTTATATTGCTACTAATTTAGAATCCAATACTTTACTTCTCATGCTATTTTCTCGCTAGATATTTTAATTATACTTTTAGCATCAATTTGAATAAAAATGGAACGGATAATTAAAGCAGGTTGTCAAACTCATGAAGACTGATTGAATTACTTATTTGTAAAACAATAACTCTCTTGAAAACAATAAGCATTGTTCTAATATTCAGAGTATTCTAGACTTGCTTATGTTTGAATATCTCATTGTTATCATTTCTTTAGTAAACATTTCTTTTGTAGCAACTGTAAATCTTTAAAAAAAAAAAAAAATTGTTTTCTACATATTAAATTTAAATTTCGGTACAAAACAAAATTTAATGAAGTACGACAGGACATTTTTTAGTCTATATTCCATTTATAGACATGCGGTAAATGTGTTGCGTTCCTTAACAATGAGTACTACATTCATTTTTTTAAAAAATTCTTTGGTGCAGATTTAGATCCTGCTTGTCGACTTAATTTTTGTTGTCACATTGGCAATGAATTAAAATAAGTAAGTAAATAGGGGCCCGATACTAATACTGTTCCATTTCTTTAACATGGTTTTTCTCAGATTTCTTTTTTTTTTTTTTTTTTTTTTTTTTTTTCTTTTTACTGGATGCGAGAGGTGGGGAATTTTTTTCTTTAAATATGTCTGAATATACAAAATGCATAATAAATAAATAAATAAATAAAATAACTGATATTTTTATCTTAAAACATGAAGTTTCGTTCCTCAATAATGGTTACTATATTTTTTTCCATGTTTTATCCCAATTTTAATTTAATATTTTTACTTTCTTCTATATTCAATAGAAGAAAGTATTGGATTCGTAAAAATTTTCGACTTCCGGTTTTTGGCGTATTTACACGTTTTGAGAGGTCTAGAACACTATTTGACCATTTTTAGTAAATGTTTGTCTGTCTGTGTGTGCGTGACAAAACTTTTGTGACGACTGTATCTCCGGAACTACTGCTCAGAATTACCTATAAATTTATATATAGAGGCAACTGAACCTAGATTAGTGCCTATCAACTTTTGGTGCCAACAGCTCAACAGGTGGCGCTGCTATACAGCTATTTCCGCAATGTAAAGGGAGGCTATATCTGAGTTACTAATGCATAGAAATGCATAAATTTACAAATATATTTACCTTAATTAATAAACATAGAAAAACCTCAAAACATTACTTCGTTTGTCGTTGTTTAAATTTTTCAACCGGGTACCCGGCCCTCATTAAAACGACGCCCGTTCAGAACGGCATCAGAACGACACGGATGTCGTACTGATGAGGGCCGGGTACCCGGCTGAAAAATTTAAACAACGACACACGAAGTAATGTTTTAAGGTTTTTCTATGTTTATTAATTAAAGTTTAATACTTCGCTTTTACTTATATATTTAAAGTTTAATTTTACCTTGTTGTAAATTAGTGCTTATCAACTTTTGTACCAATATCTCAACAGGTGGCGCTGCTATACAGCGATTTCCACAATTTAAAGGTAGGTTATATCTCAGGTTCTATTGCGTATTGTCAAACAAAACTTGATATCTGAGAAAGCCATTATGAGACAATATGCTGATTCAATTTACATACTTATCGGCTACTAGATGGCGCTGCTATACTGCATATTCCCTCTATAACGGGAAGGCTATAGCTCAACTTCAATAGCATATAACTGTACGAAACTTGATATTATGAGAGAACTATTATAAAAACGCATTTCTTAAGATGTTTTTCATAGACAATAAAACTCCCTTTCTTTGGATATTTACTGTTAGTTTTTTTTAAGATAAAAATCATTTGCATTCATCATGTTAGATAATTTTAATAAATAATAGTTTCAATAGATTATTTTTTTTAAATGTCCATTTAAGAGCGGACAATACCTAATCTCGCCGGCAGCCTTCGCCCATGTTATTCTATGGGAAAATTTGTTTACATAATTACTCATTACCTAATAATTATTTTTCAATTCTGTTTTCACATTTAGAAAATTCATAAGCATTAAATTAGTACTTGTTTTCCAAAAATTGATTTTTTTAAATTTTAGTATTTCATTTTGCGACTAGAAAATGAGAAAAATGCATTTTGTGAAAAATTGCATTTTTGAACTCAAAATTAAAATGTAAAAATTAAAAAAAATGAATTTTCAAAAATGAGTACTCATTTAACGGTTATGAATTTTTTGACTGCGAAAACAGAATTAAAAAATATTCATTAGGTAATGTGTAATTGTAGCAACAAATTTTCCCATAGAATAACATGGGCGAAGGCTGCCGGCGAGATTAGGTATTGTCCCCTCTTAAAAATGTCCATAGGAACTACTGCTCACAATTACATGTTATTTACATGCAATTGCACCATGACATAAATTAGTGCCTATCAAATTTTAGTGCAAATTGCTCAACAGATGGCGCAGTTGTACTGCGATTTCTGCAATTTTGGGAAAGCTATAAATTCGGAAGTACTACACAGAATTGTATATAAATTTATATGTAGATGCACCTTGATCTAAATGGGGATGACCATTTAGGCATGACCACACAGCCACATTTGAATTCAAAATTTTCATTCACACATAGTTCGTGAGCCCTTTATAAGTATCTAATTTTTTTAAGAGTTTCATTTTGTTTAAGATTATCTTCGATTTGGTTTTGTACGTTTGGGTTTTCATGAGCAGAACATGAACAGTACCTTTTTGTTTTTTTCTTCTGAACAAATGATCAAAATCTTGAACCCCATACGTCACATCTTATAGACAACGTACTACCTAATACAGTGCGTCCCAAAAGTTTATAGGCACTAAAACTCTAAATTTACTGTCCCAAAAGTTATAGACAACTCATTATTTTTTCTTCAACATTCAAATTTTTGAGCCATTTTTCCTAATCACTTCAAAAACTCGATCAGGCATACTCAAAGCAATAGTTTGAAGAATTTCTGGCTTTAGAGAAAACCAACTTCTTTCAATTTGCAGCATTCGATCTTGAACTAATGCAAATTGACGCCATTAGCATATACGTCTCTAGTTAATATTCCACAAAAGTTATCCATTGGGTTCAGGTCAGGACTTATGGTTGGCCATTCCATAACAGTTACTTGGTTTTGTCTAAACCATTGCATATTAGAATTTCACACGTGAATGGAGCAATTGTCTTGCTGATATATTCATTCTTCCCCACTAAGCAACTTTCCAAATAGAAGTAATCATACTTCTAGCATTTTCTGGTAATCTTCGGAACATTGACGACCTTCTTAAAAAACAATATCGGTAGTGACGGTAGTTCCTTTAAAGGAAAATGCTCCCGCACCTTGAGTGAACCCCCTCCTCGTTGTCTGTTGAAAAAAGTTTGTGGTTCCTTGCGAATATCGAGCCAGTTATATTTTAAACCATCGGAGCCATCTAAATTGAACTTCTTTTCATCACTAAACAGAACACTCAACCATTCATATGTCCAATTCACATGATTTCGAGCCCACTAAACACGAGCTTCTTTATGTCGTTTTGTCAACTTTGGAGAACCACTCATTTTGCGATAAGCAAGCAATTTACTTACCTGCAGTCGTCGATGCACCGTGGATTTTGATACTGGAACGGTCATCTCTCTAGAAATTGACTGTACAGACAGGTTCTGGGTTGAAACGAATCTGAAAATCTCTGTGTTTTGTCGTTTAGTTCTTTTCTTTGGTCACCCAGAACGGGATTTTGTTTCAAAATTGTTACTTTTTGTCAGAATTTGGTAAATTCCCTGCTGCATCCAATTTTTCTTGAAATGTTCACAACTTTCATTCCACGAGCTTTGAAACAATAAATTTTCAAAATTTCATTATTGGAAAAATGCACGTTGTGAGGCTTCTGTAAAATCAGTCAAGAAAAGAAAGACAGCTTCGCTTTTATCTCAGAAAACTATTACGGCACAAGTACATGGCCTTGGAATATGCAAATTTGAAGATCAGTACTTCTATCAGCTTTTAACACTGGTTGTCTATATATTTTTGGGACAGCATTATTTTCGTCTTTCTTTCTCGTTTAATTAGCTCTTAAATCCAAAAAAAACGGTTGTCCATAAACTTTTGGGACACACTGTATGGACTAAAATCCCTTGTTAATTTTTTTAGAAAGAACAACCTTTTGTACAGGTGTATAAATCAATATTAGATCTCTAGAAGCATAGCATACCATTCCATAGTTAGAATCGTAACGCCGACGTTCTTTGTCTTGAACTTCCAATGTTCTCAATCAAGTTAGCTGTGTGACTCTTTGGCTGTAGAAACGATTTTAGACTTTAACTTCTCGACCATGCAGTATATAGAAGGGAGTAAAACTTGCCGTGCCTGTTTAGCAGCATTATAGGCAAATGTTACAAATGGTAAAATTTCATACCAGTTTTTCTGATCTGTGTTTCATATCAGTTTTTCTGATCTCATGAACAGCATGTTAATGAGAGTTTTAATAAAATGTTCTGTTAAATAATTTTTCTAGGGATGGTACACAGTCATCATACGATGATGGATATTATACAATCCTGTGAGGGATAAACTAGTTCAGATTTGAAGACGGTTCCACGGTCAGTACTAATTACTCGGGGAGCCCCATGTTTAAGAAGGGTTTCCTCAAATAAGAATTTTTCTACTTCTTCGGATTCGTCTAATGGCAAATTTTAGTTACTGCCTAGCGGGTACGGTAATCTGTACAGACGATGATCGATTTGTTCCAATGGGCAGATTTCGGACATTGTCCAAACAATTTTTTTGGCAGGACCAAACATTTTCTTATATACGATTCCGTGAATTACTTCAAACTTTTGTTTTTTAACTATAAGCAGATTGGCATGGAAGAGGATGATTTTTTCAAGGTTAGGACGCAAACAATAGAAATTTGCTGATGCACGCAGTTACATAGTTCAGCGTTATGCAGATGGTGCACATATTTTACATATGTCTACCTTAATCATTGAATGAATGAAAGGTCTTGATTAAATATGAATTCTATGAACAGGATATATTGGGCATTAAATATTTATAGTATTATTACAATATTATTTTATGTATTTTTAATGCGTTTTTAAATGCTAAGCTCTTTACAATACCACTCAACCAACTTAATATAACCTATGCCTATTTGCAAACCAATTACCTTATACAATGTATTCTTATATACAAGATAATTGGTTTGTAAGGCACTTTTATTATATTTCATAAATCTTGAAAAGAATCTTTCTTTTTTTTTTTCATCACTCGGTATGTCTGTTCAACTGCTTGAAATATCACGAAATTTAAATATGTTCTGAATTATTGCAACATGTATTCGATTAAAAATTCAGTGAATAACAATTATAGATCAGTCACTGAGACAAAATAATTTCGAAACGTTTAAGGGTGTGTAATTGTTTAATGCTTATTTTAATCATGGTAATTCTATTAAAAAGGGTGAAACTGATATTTGATACACGCTGATTAAAAAAATAATAATAAGGAAAAATAACGAAAATAACGATAACTGGTTTAAAAATAATCCAATTGTCATTAAATTTGAATACGATGTAAAATAAAAAGTACTGATGTAACGTAAATAAGTCAATTAGTGACTTGTAGTCGGAATGTGTCACCTTTGAGGAGAATAAAAGTGCTTGCTAGAAAATAAGGTGGCAGATATCGCTGTGTTATTTAGATAAGAAATCTGGGATTGCCAATTTGTTACAGTGACTTCAAGGCAATATTTTTCTGAAAAACTATAATGCAGAATCGTTAGAAGATTAGAGACAGATAAATATCTGACAAAGATACCTAGACGGTTAAATGTATGTCCTTCTGTGGTTAATATAATTTGGCAACAGTTTCAAATCACTGATACATAAGATTCAGCCAAGGACGGCCACGTACTGCGAAAAACGCTGAAGACCGACATTTGCAATTATATGCAAGAAGAAGTAGAACCGCAGCTCTAACTCATCTCAAAGCCTCCATTGCAGGAGCCACTGTAAAGTTAGGGTGAACGTCTATCATGGGTATAAGGCTTCATGAAGGTTGTTTTTACTTGAAGCGACTAACCATTCGTGAGTCATTCACCTTACGTCACAGGAGTGACCGTTTGAAATGAGCACGTCAACACATCCCCTCGTTGGCAATGGAGGTCTGATCTCTTTACAGATTCAGCTTCCAAAACAACAGTAAGGGTTGTTTGATCTGGAGATAACATGGGATACGTTATCATCTATGAAACATCCATAATACGGAGAAGGCTGTGTCTGTATTTGGGAAGTCATTTCTTTGAGTGTACAATGTTGTTGCACGTGGAACCGAGGGTGCTAAATTCTATAAAGAGCGCGACAAAAATGTGTCAGTGCAATAGATAATGCTTTTCTACTACAGGATGAAGCTTCTAGATCAGACCATTCAGATAGAATGTAAGAAATCAAAACATTTCATTGAATAACATACAGTCAGGCAGCAAAATTATTAAAGCACTAGCAGTAATTCCTACTTATAAGATGAGCACCTAATTCTGTTTTGTTAAGTAAATATTTGTCGAGTCATGATCTTAGTCTCATTTATAAAAAAGTAAGTTGGTGATAAAAATTAGCGATCAAACTAAATATATATATATATATGAAAAGTGTGGATAAGTGCTTCAATAATTTTGTTGGCGACTGTATAAAGGCAGGTCTTTACAGAATACGTTAGTTTTAAACTGAGCAGGGCAAAAAGCTGCACATTCACCGTTTCTCGTAGAATGCGCTACTTTTTTACCCTGTTCGCTTCTAGATGTTAATGCAGATGACAGGTTGTCCATTATTCTTTCCTCCTGGTATTCCGAGCTCAATGGACCCCACAGGCCTCACATCATAAAATATTATCTTCAATACTAAACAATTCAGCGTATGGAATGGCCAGCTCAATAACCGAATTTGAATCTCATTTTGCATGTTTGGGATACTTTAGGAAAACATGTAGCTGATCTCAGTTTTCCTTCTCAGGCCCTTGCCTTTCTTACAACTGCTTTGTAAAAGCACTTCCCAGCCAACTCGTAGATCACATAACCTACATTAATATTAAATTTGTTAGTTTTATAGAATTATTTTTTAACATTATAATTCTCTGGTATCATATTTTCATGTTATTTTATATTTTATTATGTACTGCAGTTTCCTTGCATTCTAGATGTAACATTTTGTGGATTGCTATTTTTGTGATTTTTCCTTAACTTTTGGAAATCAGTGTATATTATAAGAATTCATTTCAGCGCACTTTTAACTTTTACAAAGACACCAAATATAACATTTGCATTACCTTCTAAGAATAAAAAGTTTGTTCAAGATGCGTATTATTATCAAATATTTCAAACAAAATGAAAGTAATATACATACATAGCTTAATAAATACACTGAGCGACTGTAGTTCTTTTTACAGAATTATATAAAGATGAAGTGAGCATAAAGTATGAATTAGGATACATTTTGTGTAAATCACTATTCATGCATTTTGTGTAAATTATTATTCTAGTGAAAATGCATTTCAGAGACATAATTTAATGAGAATTATTACAATGTCAAAATTTTTTGTTTAATATTATATTTATTTTTTCACACTGAAAAAGCTTTGATGCATGAATATCATAAATTATTTCAAGACGTAGTTACAAACTGTAACTTTTTTTGCCTATCGGTAATTTTAATAAAATTTTTAGTTTATTTACTCAGTGAAAACTGTTACAGTAATAAATAAAAAAATATATAAAAAATTTTCCGGTAGCCAAAAAGAGCTAAAGTTGGTCATTGTGGTTCAGAAGAGAATTTGTAAAAATTGTAGGTGTATCTAACGTTGCGTTAGTAACAGGAAAATAATGTATGTGATTTTCGAATGCAACAGTCTTCTAGAATTAATTGGTGTAGGTTTGATAACATACGTGTAAACTTAGTTTTCTTTGAAAAGAAAAACAAAGTATTGAATTATTTTCGCAAATTTTAATCTGAAACACATTTTTCCATAATTACATAGACAAACTTTAAGGGAAAGATGAGGCATATCATGAGAATTCAGAATTGCTTAGTAAACCCATGATCGAAAATCTCATCTTAACTGTTTAACCTCTTAACAGATTTGTCCATACAGCGTGCGGGCACTATTTCTGTAGCAGTTTGTACAAACTGGCACCGGTATTTTTTTTTTAAGTATTTCTTTCAAATAATTTTCGCCATAAACATATGACATTTCAAACGTTAAATAACATGAATATTAGCATGAAGTAATAATGGTGTAAGCTGAAATATAAAGTGTGATGTTTTTCGTTATTTATCAACGGATATGGGCGTGGCTTTTGAATGTTGAATTTTTAACATTTTTCTTTTTTTTTTTTCGTGCAAATGGCTATATAAAAAGGTATACATACTAATATTGGAGTTTCTAATCAATGTACAGTCGGGGAAAAAAAAAAAAAAAAAAAAAACGCAGCACTTAATGGTATTTCGTTATTAATTGACGCAGAAAAATTTAATAGACACCATTCAACAGTAAATGGAATGCACTTTCTGAAAATACCATCGAATTTTGAATTAGGGATCATCTACATATTAAAATGAGCGCCAACTTTGATTTTTTCAATAGCATCACCCAATTTTGACTTCATATTCGAATTTCTGAGAGTCTGGCAGTGCGGAAAAGTATACTGTTTGTGTACTTTATCTTTAGTATTCATAGAATTATGATCAAAAATGTGTTAGGGGGCTATCTCTAAAAATAGAAAAATAAAATTAAGATTCTACAAGAATTAGACAAAATTATATTGTTTCACACCGGAAATATTTCAAGAAAAAAAGAGTTATAAAAACAAATAAAAATATTAACACCTTTGCAGTATCTTATCTTAATTATCACGAATTTAGTTTTTTGGATATGTACTTCAGTACTTTTTTAGATAATTTTAGGTATATTTAAATACATCACACTTGCGATTGGTCAGACAATACTTTTTATAAATGTGCAATATTTTTCAACTAATAAGTATCTATCATGGATATACTGATCACCAATAAAGCTTAAATTTTCTTTCGTACGTGTAACATAATATACAAACTGAAATAATATAGCTATATATATATACAACAACGCATAAACTAAATATTAAACAATTTTAATAGCACTTACCAGTTTTGGGTCAGTTGAACTCTTTGGAACTGTACGATTTGTTTTATAATTTCTTTGAAAATATAATTTCTTAACCCGTTAGTAGTCGCTATAGACAGCGCCACCTATTAAAGATTGCACACTTTTTATTTAACTCTCACCAATAATTTTAAGAAGTGATGTGATCGACGTTCCTTTGATTTTAATCGCGTTTTATGTATATCAAATGCTACTTCTAAAAAGTTTTGGTGGCTATTGAGATAAAAAATCTGCCAACACTCAAGGATGGGCGGCAAATCGACCAACTAGCGACTACTAACGGGTTAATTAACGCTTTCGCGACTGCTGACGTAGATTCACATTATTTGAAAATGTGTAACAATGCCAGTGGGCGTTTCTTTCATAATTTGAGTGTTACTTATTTTTTAAGTATGTACCCAGTGTTCATATTTTTGCAATAAAATATAGTATGGATAGAAATATAATAATTAGAAAGAATATAGTTATAATGTATATCCATCTGTAATATAATTGTGGTACAGAAAATTTTTTCTGAAATATTTTATTTTGAGAGTATTTCAAACAATAAACCCCGCCTATTTAGTTAACTTTATTCTTCTGGTGTTCGTTTAAAAGATTTAAAATTTATCACCAGTAATCGATGAAGTAAATACCACTTGTGTATATTTTTGTCAATGTAAAATAAGGGGTTTAACACGAATCCTCAAAGTCACATTCACTTTTCCTTTTCTGTGTTGTTTTGTTTTGAAGAATGATAAAAGGCGGGGCTTTAGAAAACAGGAATCTTGATACTAACACTAATGTCTAAAAATCAACATTTTTGTTTTCTTTCTTTGCATTTGATGTTGTTCTTATATAATTTGACCCGTAAATAATAAATAAAAATATTTTGTTCAATTTTCTCCGTTATTTTTTAAGATTTGCTTCGTTATCTCATTCTAAATTTTTTAAGAGACGGCCCCCTAAACCACTCCAAAAGAAAGATTTATTTATATCTCGAAAATTAATAACTGGAATGAGCTGCAAATTTCCACACCCATATTTTTCAACATTAGGATTCATTTTATGTAAAAATTAATATAGGTCATAATTCATAATTTTTATGAATATGAATTTATTAATATTTTTCAGAATTAAAAATATTTTTCAGAATCAAAAGTAATGATGGATTATGTTTGGGTTTCTTCACTGTAACTCGTAAAAAAATTATATCGACCAGGTTATTTTTTGTGAAGATATTAATAAAAATTTGAAATATTTATTTAACATTAGCACCTTCAAGTTTTGAACGCTTATAACTCTGTGAAAAAATAAGTAAAATATACAACCAATATACTTTTTCGCATTGTGGCGATCCCAGGAATTCAAATATAAAATAAAAATGTGGCATTACCATTGAAAAAAATCAAAGTTGGTGCGCGTTTTAATATGTAGACGACCCCCAATTCAAAATTTCCGTTCATTTTCTGAATCTACTCTCAATTCCCCGTCGAATGATACCTATTACATATTTTTGCATTGATTAGCAACGGAGTTATATCGAGTGCTGCGTTTTTTCCCCCCGACTTTACTTAAAGCAATGATTGTATTAATACGAATATTGTGCAAGATTTTGGGAAATGACGGATCGTAAAGGATTTTGAAATTTACAAGGTACATGGAATTACAAATAGCCAAGAAAGTAGACTACACATAAGCAGTCGATGATAATCCTACATAGAGGTAAGGGTCACAAATAACAAAATGCGTCCGTTTCTTAAAGAATTAGTATGATGTTTCCAGTCATAGGTTGCTTTACTATGTATGTCTCAGTCTCAGATATTATTTACATCCACTTAAAGTTTGCATTTCTACATATGAAATAAGTAGAAGTATAAATTTAAAGGGAAAGTAGCACACATGAAAAGGACTGAGAATTTCATAACCACCCATTACCACTAAATCATTGAAAAGTGGTAGGATATGTATACGAAATTAAAAGACATAAGGCACAGAAAGACACAAGACACACCCTTATTGCGCATAAATACGGGTGCTCTAATAAGATGATTCTGTTTTGAAGAATCAAGAAGCATAACACCAGTACCAACATGCATTACACCAAAATGCAAAACACCGGTGTATCATGGATTGGCCTACACGCTCAAACACATCTAGTTTTACTTAAATATCTTCAGCAGCGCAGATAACCCTTGCAATCAAATCAATATCTGGGTCGATTGGTGTTTCGTACATAACATCTTTCATAGCGCATTAAAAAAAGAAATCTAGGCTACTTAAATTCGGAGAGCATGGGGCCAAGCAATCAGTTCACACTTGCAATCCATTGTTGACCAAACATTACATTGAAATCAGTGTTGATAGATTGGGGACTACTTTTATTCAATACTAGCAGGCTTTGCCCGCTTCGCTGGTCACTAAATTTAATGGAAACTCTTTTCTATATAGCTTTATAAAAATAAAATAAAATACTAAAATTGCTCAAAAGCTCGCTTCGGATCCCTGCTGCCTTCGGTAGCGATTTGGTCATCCGCTAAAACTCGGGCACTTGTCCCTATTACCTGAGACAATGGTTTACCAATAGGCTTCCATTAAGTCCTTATTAGATAACAGTTTCGAAATAGATGGTATCGAAAAAAGTGAAGTATCCCTTTTATATTTGAATCCCAGTTACATATGAACAACACTATACGTGGTGCACATAATATTTGCTTTTACGTTATTTCCTATGTTTATTTTTTTTATCCCCGATCAACCATAAAAATGATAACAATTTCACGCTAAATATTATAGTATGCTATGACCGGCTACGTGTGTTGCATGAGACAATTAATTTTTTGTGATTATATATAATTCATGGTTTGTAAGCATGATCATAGTACCGCCTTAATATAGTTCTCTTTGGCGACTTTTGAAATTTTGTCACCATTTTAGATTTAATCCCTTATAAAAATAAGACTTAATACCTTGTAACAATATGCTATGAGCGCTATTTCTACCATATTTTAGACAATTGAACTTTTAATGGTTATATATATTTCCCATTAAACATATTTTTATTTTCATTTATTTATTTAAATATTGATGAAATTTGAACTTCAATTTGGTCTAGTGTTGTACAGGCTGTATACTATATGTTTGTGTTTGTGAAAGAAAATTTAAAAAAAATTCAAAACTGCAATTTTTAATCCCACTTTAAAAAAAACGTGACTTAATTAGTAGCACATTTTAAAAAAATTTCCAAACGGTTTCCATACAATCTCCTGCAGTTGCCACCTAAAATACATACATTAGTTAATTTAAAAAATCTAATTGTCCGATCGATAAGCTGTTTAATCCGTTGGATTCACAAAAATTGTATCTTTCATTTGGTATCTTATTTGTAACGATACGACTGATATTTCTAATCGCGTTTGTAATGATCGATAGATGGCGCTTTTTCAGCTTTGTTGTTAGTAAACATATAATGGCCACGTGTATTAATTTTTGTTCTATTTGTATTACTACTTAATATTCGTGCTATAATTTCTCCGCCACATCATGGAAAATTGATTGCTTTTGGAAAAAATATTTCAGTTTATTCAACGTTCTCATCGGAAGTAGATTTTTAACTGAAGCTGAACAAATATTAGTTTCAAATCATCTGATTAATTCTTTCCTTCCATTAGCCGAAGCAACTGAAATTTTAAATTTGTCATTTGGAAATACATGGAAGCTTAATTCTGGATTTCTTGGTCCTTTGGAGTTACACTGTGGCACACAACAGTAAGTGTTATCTTTTTTACCGGATTTATTCATTTTTATTCAATAAATATATGTGAAACTAAATATAGGCAAGCAATGGCGTCTAGATGAATTCGAAAGCTATGCATGTTAATTGTAATTTTACCTTAGCCCACCAGAGAGCGAGCATTTCATTACAATCGCGGATTTTTTTAATTTACTTTCCTCATTTTAAATAAATGTAATTTTTATTGTTCACGTTTTTTTTTTCTGACGAAAAAATAATGATAATTTTTTTGGCAACAATTAAATTAAGGATTAAAATTAAATATTTTAAATAAATGTAATTTTTATTGTTCACGTTTTTTTTTTTTTTTTTTTTTTCTGTCAAAAAAATAATGATAATTTTTTTTTTTTGGCAACAATTAAATTAAGGATTAAAATTAAATGGCCAATTTATCAGTAATTAGAAGGTTTTTATTTTAATATTTTAATTAATTAAAAGAAAACTAAAACAAAATTCGAAAATCGGGCTTCGAGGTGCATCAGGAGAGGTCATTACGAACCACCATGCAAATTTTTGTAGCTCAGCCATCAGCCGTTTTCTTAAAAAGCTCTGGAAATACGTACAATGACACACACACAAACATCTTATTTTATTCTATGTACTAGCAGGCTTTGCCCGCTTCGCTGGACGTTAAACTTAAATGATTTGTCAAAATGCCATATCTTTATTAATAACCTAAGTTCTCGCTGTGATTGGTAGAGGTTTTCTGGCTCCCAATGTTAGGAGTCTGGGTCCCCACTGTCTTCGGCACAACTTACCCACTTCTTACTTCCCCACCCTCAGCGGGTGAGTTCGAAGTTTTGCAAAATCCCACTAATGTACATAATGCGTACACTTAATCAATATCCACACACCAAAATTCGCCATTCTAAGATAATTCAAAGCGAATTCAAACGGAAAAACATGTTTTTACACATGTTTATTGCCATCCGACTCCGAGAAGAGGGGGGGGGGGATTTCGAATTTCGTGAAATGCAGTTACAATAAGTGCCGGATGCATACAAAAAATTTACGCACCAAATTTCGTGACCACAGACGTCTTTAATAGACAGTATTATAAATAAAAAAAAATAATAATAAAAAAATAAAAATTATACAGACACGACATTATTTCATTATTTAAAACATGAAAATCGGACATTGACAGATTTTAATTTAGTGCCAGAGGCCTACTGCTAAACTTGTTAATATCGACAAATTCTTCTTTAGTTAATTCGCGACGATCTAAATTCCATGATAAAGTTTTCATTAAATCAAACCAATGTGTTTCAGCTGCAGATATTGTAACAAATAACGTTGGAAGTCCAAACTGTCTTATAGCCTCAAAACAACGTTGAGCCTGGGGGGGGACTCATGTCAAAGTTGGGCCTTGGGGGGACTCATGTCAAAGGTGTGCCTTGAGGGGGCTCATGTCAAAGTTGTACCTTGGGGGGGACTCATGTCAAAGTTGTGCCTGGGGGGACTCATGTCAAAGTTGTGCCTAGGGGGGACTTCATTCAATAAATCCCCATTCAATAAACCGACTGAAATAGGCCTCTAGCACTAATTAAGAGTGACCTATAAAATTCGACAACTGTACCGACTGAAATAGGCCTCTAGCACTAATAAATACAAAAAGCACAGCTTAAGTATCGGAACCCTTTGGTTACTTTAAATATTTTAAGCCATTTTTGCGATGAACTGAATTGGCTATCTCAATTGTGCAATTAAAGATCTTGGCGAGAAACGTCCGAGTTACTTCGGTGCCGAATTTCAAATTTTGCCGAAGGGATCCAATACTAAAGCTGTTCCATATCGAATCTGGGTTGAAAACAGAAAAAGGGTAAAATAAATTAGAAATATCAGACCTATATTTATAAATTTGATACCGAATGAAAGGGGCGATTTTGCTGAATCCAGGGGTTCAAACAGTTTTTCGATGCGACAATTAGATTTTTAAAAAATAACTAAAGTATGAAATATAAGTGGCAACGGAAAAACGGATAAAGGGAAAAATAAATTAGAAATATCAGACCTATCATTACAAATTCAGTACCAAATGAAAGAGGTAATTTTTCTGAATCCTGGGGTGTAAACAGTTTTTCGATACGACAATTAGATTTTTTAAAATTAACTAAAGTATGAAACTTAGATGGCAACACTTCATTTCAATCTTTTCATAATTTGTAGTGAAAAATCACGCGAATACAAAAGTCTTCAACTTAAAAATTTATTTTTATATTTCATTATTTCATTCAAAGCATTTTAGTGAAAAAATATTTATGGCGCATGCGCAGGCGTTTTTTACACACAATTTAAACACTAATCATAATTTTCAAAATTTCTATAGATATAATTTCAAGTTGGGTGAAGACCTAAGTTTCTGCCAAGCGCCGTTGAATTTCGTCCAGCCGTTCTCGAGTGATGCCCGGACAAACGTGTTTTAGTCTTTTACCCCCTAGGGGGGAACGGGGGGAATTTACGAAAAGTTGATAGATATAATTTTAAGTTGGGTGAAGACCTAAATTCCTGCCAAGCGCCGTTGAATTCCGTCCAGCCGTTCTCGAGTGATGCCCGGACAAAAAAAGCGACATTCGGACACGATGACACACACACACACACACACACACACACACAGGCAAAATTTTCTGAAGCCATTTTCGGCTTTCATGGGGTGTAAAACGTGAAGATATCGCAAAATTTTTCGATTCCGACAAATTTACAGACAAAACTCTGATTTTATTAATATAGATAGATCAACCAACAAATTTTAATTGTAACGCTTGCCTAATCACTTCGGAGATTAAGCATCTATTATGTACATCAAATATCACTTCTCAAAATTATTGGTGATAGTTGAATAAAAAGAGTCCTCAATCTGGCAACACTGATTCAAATATTCAAATGGTTCCGATCACATGTTCTATAATGTGGAGAATTTCTGTCATGTTAAAACCACATTTGGAGTCATTTTGTGGCACTGAGTTAATAACCCTCTGCTAAGAACTTTTTCGAAAATAGTATCAGATGTTTTTTTTTTTTTTTTTTTTTGCTGCTGCAATGGATGACGGCAAAATGTAAAGACCGACAACACATTCGCTGACTAAACAACCAGTCGAAACATTGATTGAAAAGCGATGTTGTGCATCATGCGACATAGTCGGGGATTTTCCTGTGTCGGCGAATGTGTGCTTTGTGTTGGTTAAACGCCCTTTCGCTTTCTCTTGTGAAATATGCCTCATCAAAAAATAAAACAAGTGATTGGAAATCGACGTCTTGGGCACATTTTCGGAGATATCAATATCACCATGATAATCTGTAAGCCGCAAAATGATACCAAATGGAAAATTCGTCTTGCAGAACATGAAGTGCAACCAAGATTTAAAATCTTGTAGTATCCATCCTTTAACAAAATCATATATAATATTTGCATTAATACAATCAGTGCTTTAACACTAGAAAATGTGCAAATCAAATTAATTTCCTTTACATTATGGGTCTTATTTTGTATATTTAATGTAAAAATTTATTATATGATTGCATTTTCTTAAGAAAATAAAATAAGCTTAATATTGAATAAAACGACAAACTGATTGCATCATAATATATTTTTCACTTACTAAATGTATTTTTAAAAAATCTGTTTCAATAAAAAATCTTCAAGAATTGTGTTGTTTTTGATCATTTAAAAAGAGCGGCAAAAATGACCGCTTATCGTCTTTCTAGGTATATGAAAATTACCCTCTTAGGGTTAATTGCATAGATTAGAAACAGCAATATTATTACGCATACCTTTTTATGTAATCATCTGCACACACACAATATATATATATATATATATATATATATATTTGTTAAAATTTTAATTTCGAAAGCCACTCCCACATATGTTAAAGATAACCAAAAACATCAGTTTTTAACGGCCCTCTTCACTTACCGTCGCCGGAAGCCCGAACCAATGTTACTCTATCGGGAAATTTTCTTTGCAAATAACTTATTAACTAATACATATTTTTAAATTCTATTTTCACATTCAGAAAATTCCCAACTGTTAAATTGACGGACCTTTTTTAAAAATATATTTTTTTAATTTTTAATATTTTCTTTTGAAATTGCAAACTGAAAAAATTTCACATATTGAAAATTCGTATTTTGCAGCTTCAAAATAAAATGTAAAAAATTAAAAAAGAAAATATTTTTTAAAAAAAAAGTCCGTCAATTTAACAGCTAGGAATTTTCAGAATGTGAAAAAAGAATTTAAAAATATGTATTAGTTAATAAGTTATTCGTAAAGAGAAATTTCCCATAGAATAACATTAGCTTCTTCTTTCGGCGGCGGTGAGTGAAGTGGGCCCTTAAAGGATTAAAATGACATTTGAGGTCATGGGTATTATGCAGTTCTGAATCCTCCTGATGTGCCCAATCTTCTCTTAAAATTTATCGCTGTAATTATGGGCACCCTATATATGGAAAAAACCCACCAAATATTTTAAAGAATGTTTGGACACTTAAGAGTATGGTATTATATATATATAAATACAATATATATATATGTGTGTGTGTGTGTGTGTGTAAATAGTTGTCTGGAAGGGGGGGGGGGAGAAAAGTTTACATATACACATTGAAATGTAACAATATTTAAGCACATTAAATTTGCTTAAAAACTATAATAAAAATATTAAATTTTAAATTTTTAGAAAATTTATAAATGCTCCCTGCTAATTAATTTTGATTTTCTCCCTCTATTTTACATTATTATAGATTTATCTTAGATGCCAAGTCCCCCGTTTTTCAAGGGAGACTAAATGCCGGAAATTCCTTATAATTGTTTTTAGCTTATTTAATCGTCAAAAATATATGTGACCAATTCCTCTTAAAAGGTAGTGACGTTGAATCTGATTAAAAAAATTCGAAAGGTCGGCAGCTATGAGTTAATTATTCTAAACAGATCTGTATTACTTTGTAGACTAATTGATAAGTTTTTCGAAAAAATTAAAAAAGTTTTTTATATTACATTCTAAAAATTTGCATTAAATTTCAGAAAAATTAATGAAAAATTAACTCAATAAATTCATAAATTGATACCCAAATATGTAAATTTCATAGCTCTAAGATAGTAATTTACAGAAAAAAAGGTTTATAACGTTCCCCGAATCCTTAATGATACTTTAAATAAAATTTATTTTCATATAAATATTTTGAATGACGTAAGCATGGCATAAGCCATCCGTTTAAAATACTGTTAGTCTTTCGATCCCTTCCCTTTTTTCTTGCGTATTAAGTCGATTTTGGCAAAATAAGAACTTCTTATATATCAACTTGACAGAATGAAAGAATAAATGGGGGGCAATATTATTATATTTTATGCAAATTTTCATAACTATAACTCTCAGATAATAAGTAATGACCATATTACACGGGAGCATATATACTCAACACAACATTATAGTTAACATGTTTACTCAGCGTCGTTCGAATTTGGGGAAGCTGAACGGACGAAAAAACCGATCAGCTATCCGTAGTGTTAATCTGCCTTCAAACTCAAAAAACTTGCAAAGCGGCAACTGAGGCTCTATTGATATTTCTTTGATGTGGTATTTGAGAGTCGACGCTCGCTGGAGTCATCGCTCACAAACCTCCTAGTGCGATAATTGCATGAGAGCTGGGTCTCTTTTGTAAAAGAGCAATAAAAAGTAATGTCCTTCATTGTAAATGTATGCAAAATTTCAAGGGTCACTTTCGGACAATCGATAATTTATGACTTTTGAAGCTCTGCATTGTTGCCAGAGTTTGAAGGCAGCTTTACTCCAAACTGATTGCGCGAGGTATTCCCTTCTCTAAGGGTATTCTAGGAAAAAATCCTGTCCTTCCCTCCTATTGGTACATTTTTATGAGCACGATGAACACAGTCAACTCTTTAGGAAGGCCACCGGAAAAGTTGATCATCCGAAATTGTGTTGTCCTTGAACAAGGTCAGACTAAGTGTGTTGGCTATAAAGTTATGTTTAGTAAAAAGTTGAGCGAAAATCTCTCATGTGATACAGCCATTACAGATAAGGTTTTAACATCCACTAATCCTTTCACCCTTTGCCGGTCCTATTTGATTTCATCCCTCTGGTCAATGTTGCCAAGTTTAGAGACTTTTTAATTCGATATCCTTCACTACATTTTAACTATAACGATTGCCTAATCACTTCGAAGGTTATTCGTCCATTAATTATACCAAATATTACTTCTCAAAATTATTGGTGTTATTTGAATAAAAGAGTCCTTAAATTTGGGAAAACTGTTTAGAGCACTATGGAGCATTAGGACCGAAAAAGGGTTAATAGATCTGTAATTTTTTTTTTTTTTTTTTTTTTTTCCCATATGAATATTTCAAATGACATAAGCCATCCGTTTTCATTTTAACATGTTGTTCCCCCCAACCCCTGTTTCTTTTTTTCTTGCGTACTAATTATGTTCTCCAAAGTAAAACTTATACATTACACTTATGCATTAACTTGGCAGAATGAAAGAATCAATATTGGCAATTTAGGTAATTTAGGTAATTCACTGGCAATTTACTTATTGGCAATTTGCTTCTTGCAAATTTCCATAACTCTAAGATAATAATTTACAAAAAAGGTTTATAACGTCCACTAATCTCTTAATGAAATTTTAAATAAAATTAATTTTATCTAAATATTTCGAATGATGTAAGCTAGGCATTTTGATTTCCAAATGCTGCTTCTCTTTCAACCACAGTTTTTCTTGTGAATTAATTCTATTCTTCAAAGTAAAAACTTCTTATACATCAACTTGACAGAATGAAAGAATCAATGATGGCAATTTAGGTAGCTATAATTAAGTACTTGTCAATCAAGAAAAAGACTGCTTTTACGTTGTTGGTGAGGGGAAAAAAAGTGTTTGGATGATGTTGTTGAATCATTATATATTATATGTTCAATTCAAACAAAAATAACTATGATGTATTTTTAATTGACTGATACTTACTTGATTATAATGCTCACATTTAAAACATTCATAATATGTTTAAAACATGTTTCTCATTACTATTATTATTATTCAAGGTATTTTTTTCTTTAATTTTATTACATAATTTTGCACATAAAGTTTGGGATAAAATAAAATAAATAAATAAATAAATAAAACAAAACAAAAAATAAATTGGTTATATTTTTATGTTTTATGTTTTAAGAGTATGTGAATTATATTTTTGAAACCAATTTCAATTACAAATTTAACGACATTTTTAATTTTCAAAGACTGTTTCAAATACAATTCCAAATTGTTTTTTATTGGAAAAAGTACTTTATTTAAACTATTGTACTAAAAAAAAAAAACTAATAATCACAGAAATTAAAACTAATCATTAAAAATAAAAAATAAAAAATATTTTTTTAATATAACATTAATAATTTATTTATGTTATATAGTGTTTTATAAACATGCCATTTACATTATTTATTCATTTTAAAGTTATATGTAATTGATTCCTATTAATATTTCTGCTGAAAATTCTTTGATAGAATCATTAATTATTATTATTATTTTTTTTTTAATATTGATTACCAGATGAATAAAAAATAAGACGTATTTTAAGAACAACAATTTTAATATTTATCCTTCTCGCATAATATGAAATATAAATACACGAGTGAACACCTAATATCATAGCTTATACTTATAAAAAATTATTTATCGTGCCTCTAAGGCTTCTTAATTTATTATTTATAGATTTCCTATTAAAACTTATCATTCCTTAACCCTTTAACGTTCATTAGCAGAGAAACCAAACATTTGACATAATTTAAGAATTTATATGCAGCATTTTTTTTAACATCCCCCCCCCCCCTTGTTTTAATCAGGTTTAAACTTTTGTTCTTTTTCTGTCTGCACGATATCAGCACTATTCCAAAATTTAACATATAATGCTTCAAAGGAAGCTAAATGCATAAGTCACTTAAAGTTTCTTTGTGTGCGCGAGTGCGAATTGCTGGTTTGATGATGCGTTTATGTCTAGTTCTTTTCATTTAATGAAGAGCTGGACTATTATTTGCACCTGAAACAACTTTTACGAGTTTTTGTAGTCGGTAATGTTTACTTACAAAGTGTTTTATTTATTAAGTTAAATATTATTTCAATTTAATAAGGTTAACTTATAGATGTTTCAAACCAAAAATTTCTCGAAAAGGAACAATGATATATATATATATATATTTTTTTTTTAAATATTTATTATTAGCTATGTGTCTAAAAGCCATTTTTAAAATTAGTTTAGCAATTTTTAAAATAAATTAAGTAGTGAACGTTAAAAGGTTAAAGTAATTACACCTGCGATGGAATGCTGTATCACTAGTGATACTTTTAAATCCAGTTTCTAAAAATAAGTTATCTATGTCGTGTAGAGATTATAGATTCTAATTCAAGGTAGGTGTTACATCCTGTACTATTAATATTACGATTCAAGTCATCATTCTAGAATGAGATCAATTTATGTGAAACAATTCAAATTTTTCTTATATTCTCGTTATTTCTTGTTGTTTTCAATAAGGTAAGCTCCTGCATGAGATTATTTCAAGATCATTTGTAGTACCTTCTGCTTTCACGTGAGTGAAATAAGTATGCAGAATTCAAAGTTAATTTTTTAATTTCGTAACATCATAACAGCATAAAATAATTTTATTAATGTCCTCAGCTGGTAACACAAAATATCACCACTGCCAGTAGCGGACAATGTTTTTTACTACTGGGTCATTTGTGTTTAAGGAGAAAAAAAAAATAGCAGTTACTGGGCCGTAATCTCCCGAATTCGAAATGAGGAACAAAATGTGAATTCATTTCACTCAAAATGAGAACAAAATATCCCAATACATACAAGAGCTTTTTTTCTTTATAATTTTTTTTTTTTTTTTTAGAATATTTGAATTTTTTCATATGATAATTACACAAGGAGTTGATTAAAAGGATTAATTACAAAACTCAAATTTAATATAACAATTCGATTTAAACACTGTTGCTGATTTTTTTTTATATATTTTGTTAAGAGTTAAATATTTCAGAGATAATTTGTTATCAATTTGTGATACAAAGTTATATATTTTTTCATTCTGTTAATGCACTTAATGCAACAGAAAATACCTTTTGTGATAATTAAAAATATATTTTCAGTCGGTTCGCACTTTATTTCGTGTTGTCTGCAAAAAATCAAAGGTGTCAACGACAGGAACAGAAAATTGTCCTGTACTTGGTTTTTGTATGTCCGATACTGGCAGTATTTAAGCTTAAAAGACAGTAATAATAATAAGCTAAAAATGTTTCATTCATCAAATTTTACAGTACAGTTATATCACATTTAGAGATTATTGAGGTGTTAAACAGTTGTTAAAGTTACATAAATAAACTAAAATTAAATTATAAATAAATAAATAAAATTATATAATAAATAATACAATCTGTCCCCTAATTTAGTCGTAGAATTAGAAATAGAATATCTCATTACATTTTACATTAAATTAAATATATATAAGGAGGACATATAATTAAATTAAGTTCATGAAAATTAAGTTCATGAAAATGGATGTTCTAACCTAAAAATTTTAAATACCTTATTCTAAAACCTTTCCAACAATCATATGTTTCAGACTAAAACAAGTTATTATTTAATTATTTTATTATTATTCGTTCCATAATTTTACACTTACTGTGTTTAATTTTACATCTAATTTTACATGTTTCATAATTTTACATTTACTACCTATTATCTAACCGATGATGATACATTAAAATCAAGTCCACTTTATCAATCATATGAAAGTAAGACATTTGAAGTCGACATGTTAGTATTGACTATGATTTCACCGTTCTCTGCCCCTGGAAAGATTCCAAGTGAATTTTGAAAACAGAAAACAAGAATTAGAAAATCTCATCGGAGAACAAAATTTTTGACAAACTAAGATTCTCAGATTCTAAAGCTCGCAGAAAATGGCAATTTTGTAAAAATAATCTAATTTATTGGCTCTAATTGTTAACTTAAATATTACCAAGCGTTTAATAAACATTACATATTTTTTGCCATTTAGATATGAATATAAATATTAATAATACAATATTTATAAACGTAATATATACACATGCCTGCTTACATACTAATTAAAATTTCGTAAAATTGATAGTGTCCGCTCTTTCTTTCACACCACTATGATTTTAGAGTAATTTTCTCCAAATGCAAGTGTGATTAATAATTTGCTTGTGGGTCACGTAAAATTACGTCTTTCATGAAAAAGAGCCTCGCCTTTAGGCATTCATTCTAAAAGAATGCTTTACTTAAAAAAAAAAAAGATGTTACGTGTTCGTGTTTAACACTTTATATGTTACTGGTGTATATATATGACAGTGACATTTACAGAATCAATTACTAAGAATAAAATTTGAATAATTACTCTCTAAAATAAATAAATAAATAAATAAAACTGGTGTACTAGAATGGCGGGTACTAACAGTTTTACGGAGTATTAATTAGAAATGTTGGCAGGTATGTATACATATTACATTTAACCCATATATGTATTATATTTATTCAGTAAAAATGTTTTTTTTTTCTTCTCCCCTTTATATACTTTATTGGAAAAAAATAAATATTTAGACTCATATATATATATATATATTAAACATTGTGCAAAAATATGACAAGTATGTGTTATATGTGTATTTATTGTTAGTTCGTTCCATAGTTCAGGGAATATTATTATTATTTTAATGAAATACCAGTTAAAGATATTACTCCTTCGTCTTTCCTTAATGAAAGTTTAGCACTTCTTACCAAAAATTCTTTCACACTCCACCAATTCAGGTAAATAAGGGGAAAAGAAACAGTCTCAAATTTAAGTACGATGCAACGGGCATCCATTGCCTAACATCAAATATCATTGTCCTCAAAATCTCTCTGACAGCAGCATCCGTTGGTCGAAAAACCCTTTCTCTTTTTTTCCCTTTTAACTTGGTAATTTTATGCCTGTGGTTACTGACGCAAAACCGACCGATGATGATAAGCCATGAAAATTACACCCTGCTAAGATTTCATTCGTTGGCAAGTTGTATATGAATCTCAACCATTGGCTTTTATTACCCAACCATGGTTTGAATGGATCATTATCACTTTAGCGTGACCACCGATGTTCGAGATTAGTTGTAGCGTGCTTCCTGGCAAAATCATGATATGATTTTCAGGGAGTTAAGATTAAAGTCAAGGCATTTCAAATGGAAATTTTGGGTCGAGTGGATATTTTGGTCAAAATTCAAAACCATATACGCCTTGGCCCTGATTATAGGTATAGATAATGTCACTGTAACTGTATGACAAGATAATATAAAAGTTTTCAAATTTTGAGGTTTCTTTATTCTACATGTGAATGCCTTGTGGAACTTTTAAAACAGGCAAAGATGTTTTTGACTTAATAAGGATATTACAAAGTAATCCACCCAACCATGTAAAACTAATTTTTTTTATTGACAGTAATTACTTTTAACACCACTATTCAGAAACAATTTTGTTTGTTGAATAGGAAGTTACAAATAATGGTATAAAACAAATGTTCTATAGTTTACCTGATTGTATGAACATATTAAAGCCTCAAGCCAAACCAATTTTCAAAGAGATGAATATAACTGGAACTTACCATTTCTGTTTATTTATTAATAAAACATGCGTCAGTCCTGTAAAAAAACTTGGATTGTATCAACTGAAAATGAAGTAAAAAATTTAGGTTAAAAATATCGTAGTAGGGAAAATAGTCCTTTTCCAAAACAACATTGAAATTATTCCATTACATCGTTATGGTGCTGCATTATATTATTTTTATTTATTTTGATAAGTAAAGCTATTTTTAGCCTAGTTTTTTTTTTTTTTTTGTGTGTGTGTGTGTATGTTTGTGTGCGTGCGTAGCTGTATTATTAGTTCCCCATCATACTATAGGTATGGGGAACTTAGGTAATCGTGAAAATTTTCGACCTCGGTTTTTTGAAACGTTTTCAGGTATGAGGAATCCGAAAATGACAAAATTTGTATGGTGTCTGTTAGTGTGTTAGTCCGTTAGTCCGTTAGTCCGTTAGTTTGTTAGTCTGTGTACACGATATCTCAAGAACAAATTGTCGCAGAGAGGTCAGAGCAGTTTTAAAATATTACTTTCGACACTGACAAGAACCCTATTCATTTGCAACATTCGAATTAAAAAACTTCGTAAGTTATTAGAAATTTACGATTTTCTTAACATGGGAGAATAGGACAAAAATTCACTTAAACGTGCATTAAATGGAAACTTTTTACTGTAAAAATGTCAGACCAGTTTTAAAATATTAGTTTTGATGCCGGAATGAACATCAGTAACTATAAATATGCTACTTTGAAAATTTCGCAAGTTATTGGAAATTTACGAATTTCTTAACTTGGCAGTATAGGGCAAATTTTCACATAAACGTCAATTTTGAGAGATATTTTCATCGTAAAGATGCCAGACTACATTTGAAATATTATTTAGGACACTGGCATGAATATTAATGACTAGGAATTTTCCAATATAAAAATTTCGTAAGTTATTGGAAATTTACGAATTTCTTAACATGGCAAAATAGAGCGAACTTTCACATAAACGTCAATCTTCAGGGATATTTTCATCGTTAAGATGTCAAACCACTTTCTAAATATTATTTAGGATACTGGCATGAATATCATAGACTATGGTTTCTCCAATTTAAAAAATTCGTAAGTTATTTGGAATTTACGATTTACTTATTATGTTAGGATAAGGCAAAATTGAGCATAAACTTCCATTTTCAGGATCATAAATACATTAGACAACTTCAAAATTACATTTATATTTGTTTGAACATGATTGAATACAAATATTTTAATAGGAAAATTTCGTAAATTATTCGTAATTTACGATTTTATCAACATAGCGAAATTGTAAATTTTTCATATAAATATGAATTTTGAGGATTATTGCATAAGAAATCGTAGCATGAAAACTAAACAAAGGGATTGACCCTGATAAAATAAATTAATAGATTAGAATAAGATAAATATATCGAAGTGAACGGTGGATAGCCTATTAGGCGGGGATTTCCTTCTGTCACTGTATCAAGCTTTGGTCAAATTCATTTCTTTTAACATGATTATAATATGTCTCGCACTAGAAATTTATAAGAACATAAATATGATGGGGAACTCAGCAGAGTCCACCTATGCCAACTAGTTTTGTTTTTAAAAATTGCATTTAAATATGGATTGTCTTATTTGGATTAAATTCGGAATCGAACAATATTTTTCCCGCAGATATTTTGTAATATTTTCTCTACATTCATGAGTAAAAAAATATATATATTTGTGAAATTTTTCATTTTCTGGTTTCTCTAAGACTCAAGTTTTTGAAAAATCTTAAATATTAATTTCGTATCTGTTAATTAGTGTTTTTCATTAATTTTGTAATTCTTATATCTCAAGAAGGGTAAAAATACCGATAGATTATAAATGGCACCGAAATTATTGTTGTTTGTGTGTAAGAAATGCCAATAATGGAATGCTGACCAAGACAATCTGGGTTTAGAGTATTAAGGCGTTCTGAATTCAATTGCTTTTCTGCCATATTTAAATACTTAAATTTTAAAATAAAGCTAAAATTCCGTTGCAAATGTCCGAAAGAATGTTGATATTAGAGTATTGCTTTTCTGTCATGTTTAAATACTTAAAATTTAAAATAAATCTGAAATTCCGATGTCCGAAAGAGTGTTGATATATGAGAGTATGTCATACGATACTGAATTTCTTCGGTGGTACAGATTTACCTTAAGTTAACCTTAAGTTAAAACGAATCTGGTAACGATTTCTAGTTTAAGTGGAAATGGTTAGTAAAAGCTAGAGAGCCTCCAAGGAGAGAGACGACAAATGATGAAATTACGCTACGGCGCATGCTCGTAGCAGACATTTTTTCTACCAAACTGTGTTTTGGTAGAAAAATTCGAACACTTCTCAGTCGAATATCAACAACAAATGATTTACAGATATCATTGTTTTTTGGTAATAATCCTTTACTTTAGCTATAGTTTCGAGCACAGTGCTTTAAAGCCATCAAAAACACTTTTAAAGGAAGATTTTTGTCAAAAAAATTTCTAAGCCAATGAGAAGCTTACTCACTATTGTCGCCTCTCTCCTTGTAGGCTCTCTAGTAAAAGCCATATGCTTTATAAAATATTCTACGGCCCATAACCAAATAATATACTTCTGCGAGTGGTAAGTCAGTATATAACAGTAGACAGATATTTTTACACATAAAATAGAAGTTTGAGTTTATTTAGTAGTTTTTCAGTTAGTTTTCTATAAAATCTTCTATTGCACAAAATCAAGTAATGAAAGGGGCCAGAATGCCGAGCTCGTAGATTGCGGATTCGATACTCGAACTAGCCGAAGATTTTCGTGACTATTATTGGTAGCTGGTGCACGTAAAGTTTCTTCCATGTTTCTATCCCAAATAATATCTCCGGGTCACCGAAGCAGGGAGCCAATCCCCTCCGTGGAGGATTGAAAATGTGATGTTATGTCTCTGAATCACCTTTAGGGGTGAGGTCCAGACCATTGCTAATTCCATAGCGTAAAACTAGTGCGACGTAAAAGACACTCAGCCAGCCAATCAAATAATGAATCAACTGCTGGAAAGTATTTAGGAAGTGTATTAGTAAGTGGACATTTCGAAGCATACAAGTAGATATTTAAGTTAATTTTGTTGTTTTTGAGTTAGTTTTCTGTAAACTACCCGAACGTTGAAAATTCGCATGAAACGCAACTATTGTGAAAATTTGGTAGTAGATTAAAGTAAATTTTAGTTGCACTTATTAGATGGCGAAACATTTTGTTATGATTTACTTTCTGGCTCTTTTAAAGCACCAAATCATGGCAATATGTTTCGTTTCACTATCCTTCAAAATATGTGCCACGGTAGTCTGGTCGCTAGAGCGCCAAGTTTGTAATTGGAGGATTGCATGTTCGATATTTGAGCCGGCAAAAGACTGTCGTGTACACTAGTGGTGGCTGGCGCCCATAAAATCTGCCGTGGTCGCAATATCCTCCATGTTCCCATCTAAATTATACCTCTCGGGTTCACCGACACGGGGCAGTTATCCCCCTCCGTAGAGGATAAAATTTTGATGGCATGTCTCCAGACCACCCTTAGGAGTGCATCCCAGACCGGCGCCAATTATCCATTACGCAGTACTAGCTGGACATTAAAACCCAAACCAATCAACCTTCAAAACATAATTCTGACAAGAACAAAATTTTAACAAGAGGAGCAACACTCGTAACAACTCAATTTTAAAATAAATTGTGGTTCTCATTAAAGGGTTATTATAAAAAAATATATAGATATTTGCGTGGATTCATAATCTCAATAATATTCTGTTTTAGTGCACAATCCTGGTGCTTAATATATAAGCTTGTGAATATATAAGACTAACAGGGTTCATATGGTCTCTGAATTTCCTTGATTTTCTCTGTTACTATTTTTACATAGCAATTTTCCTTATAAAATAGATTCTAAATGAAAATAGAAATTTACGGTTAGAAAATACTGATGGAAAAGTCTTTGAAAAAAAGACGTCTCTGTATGAGCGCTGCATTAAGTTGTTTTTACCAATTTCCTTTTCGAAATACATACATTCGAATTTGATAAATATAAAAATTTCAGTGTCGTATAAAGAAAAAATGAAAGAAGAAAAAGAAAGAAAGTCGAATATTTTAATAATTTTGGAAATAAATATTTACATGTTCTTTATTATTATTATTTTATTTATTATTTATTTTATTTTATTATTTATTTTATTTATTTATTTATTTATTTTTTACAAAAATAATAAAGAAAATAGTTTTTTTTTTTTTTTTTTTTTTTAAACAAACAAAAATATAAATAAATAAATAAATAAAAATAAGCAAAAATTTTCACGGATTTGCTTGTAACAATAAAAATATATATTTTTATGAATATATGTTTTTTTTTTCTAAATCTAGTCGTATTTATATCATTGGCTTTTGCTGAATTAATTGGATGATTCGTGCATTCTGCAACAGCAGTAATTAAATATTTTACACTTACTCAATCATTTCATTCATAAATGCGGTTCGTTCTATTAAACAGTGAATAAAAAATGAATCCTGTTATATAACAGAACATTAGAAATTATGAATTTTTTATTCGTAACGATTTCTATGAGTAAGATGAAGAAAATAATACCTCAATTTTGCTTCTACTTACATAATTTTAATAATTAATTATCAATTCACTTAGATATGTGTGTTTTTTTTAATTTGATAAATTTAAACCACTATCATTGTTTCATATTATATTATATAGCTGTAAAATTATATACACCTGTCTATTGTACCTGTAGAATTTGTATTTTATTTAAGTTTAAATCCTATAGATATTTGTAAAAATTCATTGCTAAAGTATTTGGACATAATTTATTTGAGGTATGGTTCTTAGAAGTCGTTTTAAAAAATATTTTTTCACATCCATTTCACCAAGTGTGTAATTAAAATGAACAGCAAAATTGTATATGTGACCAAAGTGACCAATTCTAATATCTGACATTTTGCATAAATATAATACCTATCAAACTGCAATAAATTAAAAATTCTATTTCACTGCCTGTTAGATTTTCTATTTTTAATTATAAAAATAATTATAAATCATTTTCTCAATCAATTTTGATCGTGAAAATTTGCACAAAATTCGATTTCAAAGAAATCCCCAAGAAGAAATATATATAAGAAATGTAAATTTCTTTCTGATCCCTCAATCACACCAGCTGGATAGAATTCGGTACTGGGTGTAACCGGCGAAAGATAAGTAAGATTTTTTTACGAATGTGGTCTATCTTCACACCTTAGGCGTCAAGGGCCAATCGAATCCAGTCCTGGTGCTGAAACAGTCTCATTTACTGTTGACAAATGATTTGGTGTACCATGATTTGCATACTTCATAAGGGCGTGGTGCCTATTTGAGAATATTTTTGCAGTATCTCGATTACTGCTGTATGAATAATTGCTGATCGTGAGGTGTTCATGAGAGTGTATACGTATATCCATTTGTGTTTGAAGTAAAAGCTCATTAATTTAACGCATAGCGGGAGTTCAGTTATTCGAGGAAATAAGCGATTAACTCAACTGATGGATAGCTTTGAAATGTCGTTAATAATTAGAAAAAAAAAATGGGACTCTAAATATTTACAAAAAAAAGGGGGGGGGGGAGGAGAAAAGAAATATGCATCGTACACTTGTATGAAAAATGATAATTTTATGTAATTATCTAAAGTGCTAATATTTTTATTGTTGAATTATCATCTTAGAACGGAGGCAGAAAAATAAAATTTATGAATTTTGTTACAAAATTATGCTTACAGCCAACATGATACTAATTGCACTGAAATGGTTTTGTTACAATTCATGAATCTCATAATGACAATCAGAATGCTACTGTGATTTCATATAACGTCACATATATAACAATAATATATCTGTAATCTCATAAATATAAAAAATATACACAATGTTTGAAGTAAAAACAGTTAATAAAAAATATTAATTTGCTCAAACATGATTCATATACATATAGTTTGTGTAAAAAATATTTTTGGAGAAATATCTCAAATAAAGATTAGAAAAAAATCCTAAGTGGTGATAGTTAATCCTTTGAAACTTTTTTTTTTCTTTCTTTTTCTGTTTCGTGTTCAATCGAAATTTCTACATAAATTTTATCGAAAAGAATTTTCTTCAGGTAACAATGGAAGAAAATGTATAAATTATGTAAATGCACAATTATTGTTGCCAAATTGAGGAACTTTTTTATTCAATATTTATTATTAAATTTCACTTGCAACGGTTAACACTCGAAGATTAATCGCCAATTCGAAGATTAATCGCCAGTTATGCATATCAAATATGACTCCTCAAAATTATTGACGATTATTGAATTAAAAAGCCCCTAAATTTAGCAACACTGTCCACAATGTTTAGCTAAAACTTTATTAAATAGCTTTATGTTATGAAAAAGACTATGTGCTTTGTATGACTTTTACATGAATTAAAATAGACGATTCTGTAGTTATTGTAATTGCAACATAGCATGAATGTCACTCAATGATTCTCTGAATATTAGTAAAATTGTAATCATTCCATATTTAGCTGAAACTTCTTGAAATAACTTTATGTTATGAAATAGACTACGTGCTTTTTATGACATTTGGATGAATAAAGAATGGACGATGCGGTAGTTGTTCTACTGCATCATAACATAAATGTCACTCAATGATTCTAAATTTCATAGTAGAATTGTAATCAAACATACGTTATAAACGAGTTAACATTCTATTTCTTTTAACGTAATGAATGACGTAAAGCATCAAAATCTCTGACAAGATAAATGCTTGTTTAAAAAAAACAGACAAATTGAAGAGATTAGACGCCTAAACCGACCCAGAATAACACTTTTATCACAGTTCTTCATTTTTTAATCATATTTTTAAATGTTAAGCTGCACTTAAAAAATGTTCGCGTACATCGTTCCGTATTTTCATTATTAAACTCATATGCATCTATATTCTCTAACCATTACTTCGAAACATTTCTTGCTATTCACGTAACTAAAAATTACCTTTGTTGCCTGATATCATGTTTAAAATTTGGAAAACATTATCTTCTTTCTAACTAAGAAAAGCTTTAAAATTAAATCACTTTTACTGTTCTCTTACAACATTTTACTTATATCTGAGTGACATGCAACTAGCTATGTACTATGAATTTTCAACCATCTGATAAATGAATATTATTTATTTTTCTTTACCAAAAAGCATCGTTGAATTAAATTATTTTTATTGTTTTCTTACAAAATTTTAGTTACATTTCAGTGGCGTAAAACTTTCTACCATGGATTTTCATAATTCTGATAAATAAATATATTTATTATTATTAACGAAAGAACACGTAGTTGTTTTGTTTTCAGTTTTATAATATTTTAACCAAATTCTGTTTTCTATACGGTCTAATTAATCAAAGTGAATTTTCTTTAAATCTGTTTTGAGAATGAGAATAAGTCTGTTTTTAACCTCCCTCCAACATAAGAAGTGGAAGCTAATTCATGTAGAATAATTTAAAATTACCCTATTTTTTTTAATGTTAAAATACGCTTTCTATATCACAAAATATTTTCTCCAAAAAATTACTTAGCGGAACAATACCTATCATAGCTTTTGTGAATATATTCGAAAACGCATTTTTCTTTTGGATCCGGTCACCAAATCAGGCTCAATTATACGTACTTAGATCCATATATTTCTTAAACCCCTACTAAAATACTACTAAAAGCTTATGACTTTTCTCCTCGCATTATAATCCAATAATGTGATTTGATATCCAATACCAGGCTTTTTTCTTCAAGCGACGTCTCTTCAAAAGTGAAACACCGTCACGATGTTGGTTCAACATGAAATACTATCCACAACTTTCCCCGATATTTTTTTTTTATTCAAGCAAAAATCGACGACGCCAAAGCTTACCATTGAAGAAACAGCCATTCCATTCACGAACAGCAGGGGTGGTGGATTCCTTTAAAAACACAATAACTGCATTTATGAAAGAGGAAAATTTCCTGTATACTTTCGAAATAGAATTATTCTATTCTTTTCAACTAACAGGAGTAACAGGATATGAGACTCAAAGCCTTGTTGTTGCTCTTTTATTTGTAAAAAAGTATGAACAATAAAATATTGCTTAAAAATATTTTGCATGTACATAAATATACATACTGAAAGGTAAATGTCTTTTAAATGTAATACAATATTTGTGAGTCTAATAAAACTGTAAAGTTACAGTATTCAAAAGATGTTACTTCAAATTTTTAGTGGTCTTACATACTCAAGTTAAGGAATGTCCGTCAACGAAATACCTTAAATCTATCAGTTTTTCTTTTAGTTTTTCTTAAAAAAAAATAAATAAATAAATAAATAACCTTGATCATACATTTATATTTCTTCTTTTCTTTTCCTCTGCATAAAACAAATTTATCTCCTAATCCTATACCCTATACTATCATTTTTAACGCGTAAACATATATAAATATTTTACTCCTTTGAAATTACAGTTAGAAAATACCAAATCTTTCCTTTTTTCATCAAATAAACATGAAACCGAAAAGAACTTAAAAGAATACTTAAATAAACATTTATGAGAGAGGAAAATTTCCTGTATACTTTCCAAATAGAATTATTCTATTCTTTTCTACTAACAGGAAAAACGGGATATTAGACTCAAAGCTTTGTTGTTGCCCTTTTATTTGTAAAAAATACGAACAAATATATATATATATATATATATATTAATCTTTTGCATGTATATAAATATACACACTAAAAGGTGAAAGCCTTTCATAGTCATTTGAAAAAGTTTAAGACCACCCATAGAAAAATCAAATTTAATGGAATTTCGCAAAAATAAAATTACATATTTTACATATAAACGAACAAAATATACTGTACATAGTTATTTGCTGTAATTAAAGTCGGTATTTTGCAGGACCTCCTTTGTTTTTAATAACTTGTGCAATCCTCTTAGGCATGCTATAAATAAGAGTAAGCTTTAGAAATGTCTGTGCACCAGACATGTTTTATTGCTTCAACAAATGACGTAGCAGTGGATGGTTGCTTTTCAGCGACTTTATTTTTACAATATACCACAGATTCTCTGTTGGATTCAAATCTGGTCTGTTACCTGGCCAGTCAAGCACTTTGAATTTCTGTGCCCTCAGATATTTCTTGATAATCTTCGCCCTGTAACACGAAGCCCCCTCATGCATGAAAATTGAACATTTATGAACACGCAAGTGAAGCTTCAACTTCTCACGTAACAAATTAAGGTACCGCTTTCTGTTCATAGTGGTTTTAGGTGGCACAAAATACAGACTAGCAGTTTCGGACACAGATATTGTACCCCATATCATTTGGCTTGGAAGATGTTTCACAGTTTCAATCGTATATCTCTCACGATATCTTTTTTCTCTTGGTCGGTGAGCACTTGTAGCACGTGCAGAACATTGCTGCACACTTGACTCATCCGAAAATAAGACCCTACTGCACTGCTGTACTGTCCAATTCTGATATTGTTTGGCGAAAGTCAGTCGTTTCTTTTCCATACTTGGAGTAAGTCGAGGTTTCCTTGCAGGTTTATGGGACAATAAACCAAAATCTTTGGCCAAACGTCTTGAAATAGTATTCAAAATGACGTTGCTGCCTTTTGCAGCCAGAGAATGTCTAATCGTATTGCAGGAAGTTCATGGATTCCGTACGACCATCCTTCTTATCACTTAATCATCACGTGCACTTGTTTTTCTAAGGCGACCGCTTATCTCAAAGTTCGCAAATTTTCCTGAAATTTTAAATTTACTAATAACTTTATACACATCTGCCTTGCTCACATTTACCCTCGAACTTATTTGACGTTCAGAAAATACAATTTTATGCAGGGTCAATATTTCTGACCTCTTTATAACAGTGAGTGAAGGTTTTTTACCTATTACAATAATTACACAACAGCACTGTCTACGACAAAATTCAATAAACAAATAGCGATAAACGTGCCACCACCTTTATTTATAGCAGTAAAATGCGTCTGAAGTCTGAATCAATCAGCACATGAGAAAATGAAATAATCTGCGCAAATGATGCAATATGGTAAAATACTGAAAATCGGCTACTGGTCTTAAACTTTTGCAAATGACGTAAATATAATTTAATATTTGTCAGTTTAATAACATTTGCAAAACTGTAAAGTGAGCTGTTATTTCAAGAGTTATTACTTGAAATTTTTAGTGGACTTATACAGTGCGTTGCATGAATATAAACGCACCTTTTCCAATAACCAGAAATAGAATTTTTAAAATTTTAAAAGAAGGAAGGCGACTTACAGTTATTGCATATGACTAACAACTGAATAAGGTACTTTGAGCAAGTATGTTTAGGCTCATGCAAGCTTATGTAATGGATGTTTAAGAATTTTCTTATTTTCAAACTGTTTTTCGTTTGTTGCACGAAATTAAACGCACTCTGTATTTTGCGTTTAAAATTTAACAGAGCCGCCGGAATTAAATTAAAACACAAATAGTCGTGTTGCTAAAATTCTCTAAAATCAATTTTAATGCTTGAGTGCAAAATTTACGGAGTTTGTACAGGATGGCAAGAGGAAAAACTTTGACAGTAGACGAGAGGATAAAAATCGACTTTATGCGTGGCAAAGGCTTTAACAATCGCGAAATAGGGCGCTGAATCGGAAGAAGTGAGAGTGTTATGCGAAATTATATAAAGAAAGGAGCAAATTATGGGAAAAAAGCGTATTAGAAGCGAGCAGGAAAGCTCAACAGTTACGACAAATGTCGAATATGCAACACTGCAAAGAATAAGAATATTTCCTGTGCGAAGATAAAGGCTCAATACAAGCTGGGTGTTCATCGGACAACCATATGGAGAGCTATCAAAGCTGCAACATTCATTAAATTTAAGAAACTGAAGGCGAAACCATCCCTCACTCAAAGGCACAAGGATATGCGGTTGGAAAGGGCAAGGAAATGGATTATAGATCGACTTAATTGGGAAAAAGGCATCTTTTTAGATGAAAAAAGTTTAATCTCGATGGCCAGTACGGATTTCATAGCTACTGGCACGATATGATAACCGAAGTAATGTACTGTTCAAAACGTCAATCTGGAGGTGGTCTGTCATGGTCTGTCATGGTGTTGGCAACCATAGGTTTTAAAGGTACTTTCGAATTAGAGTTTGTGGAGAACAGTATGAACTCTGTAGATTATGTCCAGATGCTCACAAGGAACCTCGCCGTCAAGCAGTCAAAAAATCTAGATGAAATTATATTTTTCAGCAAGATTGTACATCTGTACATACAGCACATATCGTGAAAAAATGATTCCGTGACAATAAAATTAAAGTTCTGGATTGGCCCTCAATAAGCCCCGATTTAAACATAATGGAAAACGTATGGGGTAATCTGGTTCGCCGTGTTTACGCAAACGGAAGGCAGTTTAACACGAAAGATGAACTAAAATCGGCAATTCTATTAGCTTGGAAGACAATAAGCTTGGAGGACCTCATGCCACTATATCAGTCAATGCCAATGCGTTTACTGGCACTTCTAGAAGCCCATGGTCGCTTTACAAAGTATTAGATACAGTATTTGTTACTCAGTTATTTATTTTTTACATGTGCGTTTAAATTCATGCAACATGTATATTTGTCATAAATTCAATAAAATTATTTTCTAAAAAAATCATATTGGTTTTTAGTTGTTTTGACTCGTAATTTCATTTCTTGTATAATACACATACAGTTTGCATCAAGTGTCACCTATTCATATTTTTTTATTACTCTTCTATACCATTCTAATTCTTAAAGTTAATCTGCGTTTATATTCATGCAACGCACTGTAGGTACTTAAGTTAAGAAATTCATATGAGCAAAGTACCTTAAATCTACCAGTTTACAGTTTTATCTTTCACAGTTTATCTTTAAAAAAATTCATCTGCATTTTTAATGCATAAATATACTTTACTCATTTGAAATAACAATTAAAAAATACCAAATCTTTTTTTCCCCCCATCAAATAAACGTGAATTCATAAAGAACTTAAAAGAATAGTTAAATGAACAATGAATAGAGCAACGTACATTTTTAAAGCTTGGAAGGTTTTTTTTTTTTTTTTTTTTTTTTTTTTTTTCCGAAAATCTAATTCATTATATTTTATGTAGTTAAAAGTACGTTTCTTTATTTACATACACAAAATGAGTTTTTTTACATGATTATAGTGATAAAAAACTAAAAAAGTATTTTTAAAATTCACCTTACGTCAAATTTCTTAACGTACATCCAGCAATATAAAAGTCAATCTACAACAAAATTCTGGCGAAGATGTAACACATTTTACATAAAGTTATCTTGATAGAAACATATAATCCTGTGATTTCAGTTTATGCTTATAAATCTTACATGATTTTTGCAAATCTTTCTATTTTCATACTCAAAAATTTTTTCGAGTTTGTAAATGTATGTATATATATTTCGTTTTTCCATTTTCAGAAAATTCACAAGCGTTTTATTAGTTTTTGTTTTTCAAAAATTAAATTTTCAATTTTTAATATTTCATTTTAAAACTATAAAGTGTAAAAGATGCATTTATTTTATTTTATTTTATTTATTTATTTATTTATTTTTACATTTTAGCTCCAAAATAAAAATTCAAAAACCAGTCTTTGAAAAACCAGAAAATAATAATAATAATAATAATAATAATAATAATAACAGTTTGAATTTTTTGAATGTGAAAACTGAATTTAAAGTTATATATAATTATATAATGAGTAATTGTAGTAATAAATTTTAGCATAGAGCAACATGGGCTTTGGTTTCCAGCAATAATAGACAGACAGTCCCCTTGAGATATTAATTTTCTTTCACGCTAACCCATGCATATCTTAATAAAAATTCCAATACTTAAGATACTAACTTGACCTGTTTTTGCCTTATATTTCTCAAACATTATCTCATAAAACACCCAGATCTACTGTAAAGCAGGAGCAATATAGTTGATCCGTAATTATTAGGGTGCGAAAACTTTCTAAAAATAAAATAATAAAAAGAGATTTCAGTCTTAAATGTCGAACCAGATGTATTTTATATGAAACTGATTGACTTTTAACCATTCATGCTTATTTAAAAATTTTTGCCGGTACTTAAAGTATTTTTCGCACCATTACCAAAGTACTTTTAAAATTTTACATCACATCTATGGAAAGCACTGAATGTTTCCTTTGTGCACTGAATGTTTGTGTCCTTTTTACTACCTACTCTCTTGCATCTAAAGAGATATACAAACCATCACAACACCGTAAAATAGGCTAAATAACCGAGTACACTCCCACATCTGCCAAAACATGACTTCCTTTCCTCCTTTACAACGAAATCTTTTCTCAAAGTTCTTCACGCTTTGAATCTCCATTTCAAATTTTTGTTCAACTTTTGTATCCAGCATGAAAAGATCTCACTACTATTTTTTATAGAGTCTTTATTGTATCACCCGATTGTGTGGCTGGAGTACGCATTTTATGTAAAAACCAGGTAGGTAGACCACAAGAGAAGTCTGACACCTCGTAGCCCCCCTTGTTGAAAGTTGATTTATGATGTTTCGCTTGTTATGAAGCTTCTAAAGCGAGTCCGACAGGCATGCAATTGATGGTTGGGAGAACCGCAAATCAGTTCCTCCACCCCTCTTTACTATCCCAGGTTCATCCCCTCTCATCTTTTTCTCTATGCTGTAAAGTAACCAATTTGAAGATCTCTTTCTGCCGAGTGAAAGGTCATAATGTTGAAGATGAATAATTAAAAAAATTGTTGTTGCTTTTAAAAAATGAAGAGTTTTTTGAGAAGTTGTTGTGTTGGGCATTTAATTCAATGGGTAACTTGATAAATTGAAGGAAGGTAAATGGCCGTAAGTGATGAATGAAGAAGAGATGTATTAAAGATGATGGAAAATGTCTGTTTAACTCCAGTTGAAAACCGGAAGGATTATATTCTGTTTGTTGTCGATTTCAGCGTTGAAAACTTGTCATTGATAAAATGCAATTTTATCGTTTTATAACTTGAGAAAATCTTGCATCAAAACATATCGTCTATTCTTATACTGATGAAAAGTCACCATAATCTGTTATAATATTGAATACAAATAAAAAATAAATAAAAAATCAGGATAACATTTTTGGAGAATTTATACAATATTCTTTTGAGAATTTTCTTTTCTTAACATAAACTATGCACAGGTTATTTTCAGTTCCAGAACATAACTTACTTTTTTTTTTTTTTTTTTTTTTCATGAATGGCCATTATGCTGCAGGTGAATATTTAGAAAAAGATTATTGTTGCTTTAAAATGTAAAGATTTTTTTTTTTTTTTTAAAGAGAGTTTTGTGTAGTTTAATTCAATAGGCAACATCATGAATTGATGAAAGGTTAACGACCGTAAATGATGAATGAAGAAGGTAAATGTGAAATATGATTGAAAATACTCATTTTACTCCAATTTAAAAAATGATAAATCGCATTTTTTCCAGAAGGATTGTTCCCTGCTCGTTGTCATCCATTCTATAGCTTCGATAACATGCTTTTCGAAAAACGATTTTACCCATTGAAAATATTGAGAAAAACACCACCAAAATATGCCATATTCTTACATTGAGGAAAAAAAACGCCATAGCATATTGCAAAACTAAATACCGAACCTCTGTAAAAGGTCGAATTTTATCTTTCTAGCGAATTTATATAACCTTACTCAAAAGATTTTGATAACACTACTCTGCATGAAAATTGCCACCATTTTTGCAAATGACCTCCTGAATCCGAATATTACGCCCATTTTGCCCTATCTTTATGTGTACCAACAGACCGTTGATGCTTTGTCTGTAGCACTCGTGGCTGTTTATTCTCATGAAGAAAGGTCGTGGTTTCTTTCGATCCGAAACAATTGTTGTGAGTCTCATGCATTTTATGGAGTTTAATAAAACTTTTTTACCTATTGCTTTTAAACGCCAGTTTTATTATTATCATATCTGTTTGCTTGAACCTATATATATATATATATATATATATATTTTTTTTTTTTTTTTTTTTTTCATTTAGCCCTAGGAAACCAAATGAAATATGAAACAATGATAGTTTCAGAAGGTTGTAAAGCTGTTTACAGTTTTTTCACTGACCGGGTATCGATGTCAAAATTCGAAGTTGTGCTCTTGCTGTACTTGTGAAACAAATTTCTCTGTGTTTTGTTAAGGAAACTATCTTTTGTATGCAGATTTTGAACTTAATTTCAGATTTTTTTTTTCATAAGCTTTATAGTTTGTCACTTCGGGTTACATTTATTTCAGGGATCTTGTGTGTCGGACAAGTGTACAGTCGGTAACAAAAGTGTCCGAACACTAGCAACATCGCTTTTTAAAAAAGTACGCTTAATACAGTTTTGCTGAATAAATCCTTGTCGAATCCTGTTCTTAGACTGACTAAGAACATAAGAAAACAGTATGAAGTGTACTTTTTTTATATATCAAATTTTGCTAGTGTTTGGACACTTGTTACCGACTGTAACTAGAGTGGAGAATTGTCCGATACACATGAAGAAGATGAGATACACTTATCCAAAGCACCTCATCTTCATCACTTGTATTTTTTTATTTTGTTTTTTTAGTCCAGTCTTTTAATTTTCAATGAAACCTAATATCATGATCTATTTTTAGGTTTTGTTTAGAAGTAAAAAGTTTACGATGTGAAGTACTAGTTGGGAACGTACAGAAAAATCCATAACTCTGTTACGAGTTAAAATATTTCATTAGTTAAAAAATTACCAGATTCGTGAAAATATACACTTTTACCTTACATTGTATATCTTAATGCATTATATATGGGTATATTAGACTGATGTTGATCTTGCTCTAAATTATGGGTCAAATGTAACAACAAAACTCTTTTTTTTTTTTTTTTTTTTTTTTTTGTATGTGGCATATTGTTATATTATGAAGAACTTATATTTTGCAAAAGCCAGTTATATGTAGTTTATGCCTAAATGTTTCCGAAAGCAGGAGTATAATAGCAACTGAGAAAGATTAGGTAAAGGTCAATCTATGCCAAAATGTGATTGCATTTACCTGACATATACAGGTTGGCCACAAAATTTCTTTCATTGTTGGAGGCATCTACAGTAAAAACTAATGAACCGAATGAAACCAGATTTCATCTACAGACTGTGAAAGACAGGAGGAGATGATTTTCGAAAAGAAAAAAAATGTATTACTAAATGTTGCCGGTAGGGGAAATTTTGGTGTTTCCGTCGACAAGTTGCTATTGTATTTGTACAATCGAGGCAAGTTTTGACACTTTCTTAATGCATTTCTGATTTTTTGTTATGTTAAAAAATGAAAGAGGTCAATATTTTAAATGAATGCATGGAAAATTGATTATTTAAACTATGACGTACAGTATTAATCTGCATGTGCATTTCTATTAGAACATTAATAAATTTTACATTATCGGAAATACTGTGTATTTATGTAAGGTACTGGCATATTTCGTTATCAACCACTCCAAAATCATATATGCACAAGGAAAAGTACATAACATATCTCGATTGTACAAATTCGTGCATATTTAACAACAGCCGCAAAAAGTATCCTCTAATGGGACTTTCGGTACTAACTTTTTTCTTTGCGAAATTCCTCTCCCTATACCTTCCATAGTCTGTAAATAAAATCTGGTTTCATCATGTTCAATAGTTTTACCGTAGATGCTTGCAAACTGTGAAAGTTATTGCCACCTTGCATAGACCTTATATACTAGACCACGCCACCAATAGGACTGACCATTATAGCGAATGTCTTCAACATGAGGGTGTAATCTGATACCTCCATCCTTTGTTCTGAGTCTCGGAAGTCACGTGAACTGGACTTAGAGGTGATTCCTGTGAAATCTGTAAGAAAGCTCTCTCTCTTTTTTCCCCTTTCATTTGTATGCATGAACGATTTAAGATGGTTATATCAATTCAAACGCAATTTTTTCGCTTGGAAAATGATTTATCATAATTTTTTTTTCTATGTAATTAATCTATGAAAGTTTAGCTTTCCATCCATGCGTAAATCTAAATGCTAAAATAAAAAGTGCGTGTACAATAAAAATATTAAAAAACACAAAATTCGTTCCTACAGAAAAATAACACTGTGATCATTCTTCACTCTTCCTCCAGGCCAACATCACGTGACAATTTTGCTGGGGAAGCTCCTTCATGATGCAGACAGATAACGAGGGGGGATGCGTGGTCTATATATATAAGGTCTATGCCACCTTGTATATGGTTAAATAAACAGATATCCGTCTCTCATGAAAATGGTTGTTATCAATATCGCTTGCTCTTAGTGTTAATTTGTAATTATTATTCATTATTTATTTTTCATTAAAATTTACTTTTTACACAAAACTTTTTACTCAGAATCAGTGTTGCCAGAATTAGGGGCTTTTTTATTCATAACCATAACTAAATTTTAACTGTAACAGTTGCCTAATCACTTTGAAGGTTATTAGTTCTAATGTGTATATCAAACATCACGCCTCAAAATCATTGATGATAGTTGAATAAAAGAGTCCCTAAATTTGACAACACTATGCAAAATCAGAGCAAAATACAGAATAAATTTGTAATTCTGAAATACATTTATAATAAGCATATCCGCATACATCCTGTTAAAATGTATAGAAATATCCATAAATTTTGGGAAATTCCAGCATCAAAAAGCGTGACTTCAAAAAATATTTATAAAAAGACTTTAATATACTTACAGTACTATATATTCTCGACAACAGTAGAATAACATAACCGCTGGTCAATACCTGAAGAAACCCTTTTAAGTTATTTGTATAGCTACCCTAACCTAATACATCCGGTATATAACAACATTTCACCCCCTACATACAACAGAAAGAGTATTGTGCATTTAGACTGTTCATGACTATTGTAGTTTTAACTTTCCAACACCTTTACCTACAATAATAGCCGTCGACTTCTTTTTCTGCACTTACAAGTGTCCAGTAACACTCAAAATCCGTAAGAAAACATTTTCTGGAGGTTCTTTTATGTTTCTTTTATTCTCATGTCCGCCCATACTTTAGAAGAGCTTGACCCTTTTTATAGGCATATCGAGGAAAAAGGCGTTTGGTCGTAAGAATGTTGCCATATTTCAAGAATTTATGAACCAAAAAGTATAATTTTATGCTTTCAACGAAAAAAGCTAAGAACGCTGAGGAAAAAAAAAAAAAAAAAAAAACCACCACTTTTATTTAGCACGAATAAGTAGCCATTTTCTAAATCCCTAAACTAGAAATATAGATTTATGAGTTATGTGCATAAGGTAAACAAATAATCTGGATAGACGAAATGATCGAGAATTTCTAGTCTACACTTTTCTAGATTGTGAAACATTATTATGAATATTATGAATCCTTTGTATTGCGAGAAATTCTTGCTTGATTTTCTAGAATTATAAACCAAAATAAATATTCTAGGGTTATAAACCAAAATTATAGTTGCTAAAACTCGCCTCTTGTATTCTCCTTTATTTGCAGAGATTTTTCATAAGTTTGACCCCTCGACAATCTCTAGAATTCTCTACACTCTCAGAAATAATATACTCAATTTTGACGATTCAGACATCCTCGGGCTTAATTTCGTTGTTTTTGACAACCATTTCGTCAAGCGATCACGTGATTTTTGAGGAAACGTAAACTCTCACAAATTTGAGGAAACTGTTTACTCACAATAGCATGCGCTAGCTTTCATTTCCGTCATATTGGTTTTTTTCCTGTGTTGTTTCGACTATACGTTTCAATGACTTTTATTTGCCGGCCTGGTGGTTCGGTCGGTAGGGCGCTGCCCTCTGGATTACCAGGTCTCGGTATCGAATCCCGGTGCAGGCATAGATGTATGTGATGTCCTATGTCTACAAAACATTGTGTGCGCTTGTTTCTGTGAATTTCTGTAAAAATATGGATCAATTGAGACATAAGTCATTGTAACTACAGGTCTCAAAGCTGTCAAATAAATGTCCAAATAACTTTTATTTGTTTGCTCTATTTTATTTACATTTTCATTAAATATAATTAGAATTTAATGTCTAAAGCAACGAACTTGCAGGTAATTTTATAATTTTATAATTTGTATTTTTATTCTGTATCACGAAACTAGGATGAAAAAATGTATCTTTACTTTTGACGAAATTCGTATGTTCAAACAAGTGACGAAAGTAATTTTCTCAATTTGACGAAATATTCGCTCGGAGTATTTCCCTGGAAACGGTTTCGTGAAAATTAAAGAAAATTTCGTGAAATTTGAGTATCCATTTCTGAGAGTGTAGAATTCTAGAGAATTCAAACTCTCTGGAATTCTAATTGGGGTTTTTAGAACTCGCTAGCAAGAGATCTAAAATTTATAAGAATGATATGGAACTATTTTTACTAGAGCTACAATTTAGACTCTAAATATCAGTCACATAAATTTTTCTCAGTGAAGTAAGTAGATCATGCTATATTTTTTTCCATTTACTGATTTAGTTTTTATAAATCATACCTTTCAGTAGAAAAAGAAAACATTTGCGCACGTAAAATTGATTGAAAATGTCACTGGTCACACGGACTAGTGAACATCAGAATATACTCGTACGCAAGTATCAACAGTGGTCCGTTTCAGAAAAAACCCTTTAGCGCTTTAAGAGGTTAGGTACATTTGAACTGTGCAAATATTAATAAAAAGTAATCATGAATATTTTTGCAATAACTATAAAAATGATTATTTTCAAAACTTGCAATTCTTGACAAGTGTTAAGAAAGGTTTTATCTCTATATTAAAGATGTTGGAATTAATACTTGTTCATTTTTAATTTTGTTTATTTTTTCGGGAAAATATCAGGGCTAATTTTTTGTGGTTATAAGCCTTTCGTGCAAGATTGCATGCAAAGGAAAATCACATCCAAATGACACATGAACCTAACGAAAAATAATTTTGCTGGAAAGCACCATTCTTTTGAAAAAAATTATTATAATAATTGTTTTAAAAATTATCACTATTTTGGAAGTAATTATGCTTATAATTACTCCAAATATAAATTCTTTATAATTATAAGCATTCTGCTTATAATTACAAAACTTTTAATCTTAAAAAGCTAACTGTTCGTCTTATATATCTGCATCTCATGTAAAAGTTGTTAAACCTTCATTAAATTCATACATAACCATCCCGGATATATTGTGTGTATAACATTGCACATTGTCAAAAAATTCGCTCGGACGTTTTTATAAGAAAAATTATAAATAAAAAATGTAGGATTAATTTAATAGTTGTAATAAAGCGATAAAACCTTTCTTAAGACCAGTTAAAATTTACAAGTAATAAAAGTAATTATTTTAAAATTATTGTAAATAAAGTTTAAGTTAATCTTTTTACGATATTATCTCCTTTTAAAGGTAGTTGACCGTACCTTTTTTTTTTTAATTGACAAGCTAATTTCAAAAAAATCTATTGGACGCACATAACTGACAACAGCATATTAGATAGTTTAGCGTTACGAAAGTTTAGAAACTCTAATTTCAATTATAACAGAGTTCTGGAACTTTCAGGGAAGTTGCATTGGTTTCTAGCGCACAACTGACTTCTTCGAAATTATATAAATGACTAACGGGACTATAAAAAAAGGTTTTAGATTGTACACTAGAACTTGTCTATTTTTTTATGTGCTACTTTCTGTACAGTTGTACAGTAAAAGTGGAAACAAATGGCAATTTTTTCACTTTCACGAAGGTGGGCTTTGACTTAGTGACAAATTAGGCATTATGACATCCAAATTCGACTAAAAGTGGTAGTTTAGGATTCCAAAACTTGGAATCTGTAACTTCAGTTGGAATCAAGTTTTGGAAATTTCGGGAATGATTCACTGATTTCTAGTGCAGACCTACTTCGAAAATTTTATATCACTGTGTGCAAAGACTCTTGATGAAATCAAATTCCTTTCAGACTTCGAACTGTGCGGTTAATCGTGGTTCCTGGAATAGTGAAATTCCTGCTCTGTAGTACATTTGATCCCGTTTACTTGACTTCTGTAATACGAATGATTGCTTTAAAGAATTGACGGGATTATCCGTTTATTAATTTTGTGGTATTAAAAACAGTTTTAATGAACTGTTTCCAGACTACTCACTAAATAAAGTGCATTCGTCGACTGGAACCTGCTTATTTCTTTACAGATTACTTTCTACATGCAAAAATGCTGATAACTTTCATAACAACATCATTAAGTTTATCATTAGCTTCTTTTGAAATCTCTGTGATGATAGTCAGGTATAATGACCATAAACTTTGTATTTTTGATCATCATAAATAGAATTTTCGTAAATATTTTCAAAACGTAAAGTCATAGATAGACCAAAAAAGAAGATGTACAATCTGATTTTATAACAAATCTTTATACCAATTTGCAACGTTCTACCTCTAACCGTCTTGAGTTATGAGAGATACACATACATACAGATGTCAGGAGCAATCGTGTACAATTGTAAATATCTCTAAAACGGGAGTTCGTGTTATGACCAAAGTTTGAGATGCAAACTACACATCATCACAGTCACAAATGTAAATTTACAACATTCTCCGATCATTCATTTTTGAGGTAGGGGACATACAAAATCCATTTAGCAAATCGGGATTACCATACTTCCTTACATTATATAAGGAAAAGAAATAAAAAACACAAATGTATTTTCATAATTTTTTAATGTACACACACTCACATGTATATATATGTGTGTTTATGTGTTTCAATAATTAACAAAAAGTCTTCACAGGTAATTTAATTTGATTAAATTTTATTCTTATCGGTCCATGTGGTTTCAAACTTCTTAAATCTTCTGTTGCTCCGCTTTTACTACGCTTTAAAAAATCATTTATTTATATACATATATAAACATAGATAATAACTAGATTTAACTATCTACTATCAACTAATTACACGCGTACTTACATTCCAAAATTCTGAATAAAAACTAAAAAAAAACTGATAAAAGTGGAAAGATTCTAATACATTTAATCGAAGTCTTTATTTATAACCTTAGATAACATATTTCCTAACTATTCGTTTTTGAAACGGTGTTAATCAAAATAACCATCGAACCGTAAGTGTATTTCATCTTCTTGCAGATCTATTGTGATGGGCATTGATGAAGTACATGGTGGAAAACTGCTGTGATGGTGGCATTTTATCTATACTTCAATGCCACCCGCAGGATGTTAAGCTAGCTGACAGCAATTTTTAGGAGACAGAAGTTAGATACTTGATAAATTTGAAAATTGTTTTTTGTATGTGTAGAAAATCAAATGAGCCTTCAGAAACTGGTAATTACTTTGTATTTTTTAGTGATGTGCGCAATTAAGATGTACGCGAAGGGCCCTAAAATATGACTATAATAAAAAACTTGGGTAGTTTCTATAGTTTTTTAAACTTATAATTAATTAAACATGATTTATAATACAACAATATCTGTCTCTCCCTTATACACAGGATGACCAATGATAACATTATCCACTTCTTATTTAATAAATCATAATCATGGAGATACACTTCTAATTACAAAGCTTACAATTAAGTATTTTTGAAAGAAATTAAGTTAATAAATTAATTCTTATAAAACTTTTGAAATTCATAATTTTAAACGACCCCGTTGTTCTTTATTTATTTAAAGTTTATATTTATTAAAAAATTATTATACAAGCATTACCATGTAGAACAAGAACAAATTTTGAATATTTGCTGTTCATTCAAAATTGAAAGGTTTAAAATTATTTAAAATTGAGGTACTTCTTCGTTCTGAGAAATGGAGGGTTTATACACATACACAAACAAACCAAAAAAAAAAGAGAGAGAGAGAGAGAGAGAGAAGGGCAATTTTAGTTATTTCTTGTTAAACTCTTTATAGTTATTTCACAATTACTGGACTTGACTAAAAACTTGGTATTATTCTGTATAATTTACTGATAAACGAAATCAAAATTCCATATCTTGAAATTCAGTTGGTATTTAATATTTCAAGGAGCAAGGTAATTTCACTCATTTATACATTAATACACAAACATGAAATTTGTCGTACACTTTTAACATATTAATAATAAGAATAGAGGATTGAAAGTAGTACTGTTCAAAGGGTATGATTAATGTGAATTTATTGGGAAAAAAATTCTCTTATGATATCAAGAGGATATCTAAGAATACTTTTATTTTTATGCACTTTTTTACTTAAAAATTCCTAAAGAAGAAAGTTGTTAAATCTAGCAATGTCTTAAAAATTAAAATAAAACCACAGACACAGTAATTTGCATGGATATAGCATCCCTATACTATACAGGTTTTTCATTCTAACAAAGAGACAACAGTAATTACACTGGTAAAAATGTTCTTTGAGTGAATGAGTAGTAAATCGAAATTTTATACTTTTGAACATATACGCTTTGTTATTTACGTCAGCTTTAATTTGAAGACAAGTTTTTAGGTAAAACAATGCATTTCAAGTAATTAAAATTGACTAATTATTTTTTTTAAAAAATTTTAATTTTTATATCTTTTGCGTATATTAGAAAAAGCTATAAGATTCGGAAAAAATTCGATTTCCAATTTTCCATGGATTTACACGGTTTGTGATTTCCTGAACAGGATTTGACTATTTTTAGAAAATGACCGTGTTTTGGTTCAGCAAAACTTTACGAACACTTCACCTCATGGACTGATGAACTTAATTTTACCGAACTTAATCTTTGGTTAGAGCTTGGCTTGAATTGATGTTGATTAGCTTTTGGACAATATCATCCAACAGGTGGTGCTACCCCACTGTGATTTCCTCTCATTTCAGGTAAGGCTCAGTATCTACAGTGTATTTACCAAACTTAGTATAAGATATATTTTATATAAAATTATGCTGATTCAGTTTGAATGCATATCAGCGAACAGATGGCGCTGTTATTTTGCTATTTAATCCTATTTTAAGGATGAATTTACCGAAGCTGCTTGCTACAGTGTATAAATGTACAAAATTTGGTATGTGAGATGAATATTAGGTAAAACTATGGTTATTCATTTTGAATGCATATCAGACAACCGGTGACGCTGCTATTCTGCATTATGTTCAGCTTATGCGAAAGCATTATCTCAGCTTCTGCGTTATATAAATGCACCAAACCTTGTGTGTAATATATATTATGAAAAATTATTCTTGTTAAATTTTGGTGTAATATAGGCCAAAAAGCGGCGCCGGTATTACTTTCTGCGGTTTCTCAAATGGCTATATCTCAACATCTATTGGTTAAAATTGCACAGAATTGCATGTATAAATGGTAATTTTGAGAAGATATATTGATTAGCTTTTTCTTTTTAAACGGTAGGTGGCGCTGTTGTATAAAATGATGTAGAAGAAAGTATTGGATTCGTTTAAAATTTTCGACTTACGGTGTTACATCTTATGAATTTACATCTTTTTAGATTATGCATTAAACAAGATGTGCCTGTTTGTAGAAAATATCTATCTGTCTCTGTGTGTGTGTGTGTGTGTGTGTATGATGTATTAGCAAAATATTATATCTCATGAAACAATGGACAAAATTATCAAGCAGAAATAATGATTAAGCCTTGATTTAAATTAATGCTGATTAACTTCTGGAAAATGTCACCCAATAGGTTGTTGTTATTCACCTCATTTAAGTTAAGACTATATCAACTTCTGTTGCGTGCATAAACGCATTAAACTTGGTATATGAGATGTATATTATGTAAAACTCCATCAGCTGCTTTAATTTGGGTGTATATTGGCCGACACATGGCGCTGCTGAGCTGCAACTTAATTCCGTTTACGAGAAGGCAATATCTCAGCTTCTATGATGTATAAATGCATCCAAGTTGATATGTGAGATAGATAATATGTAAAACCGTGCTGATTTAATGTGGGTGCATATCGAGTGAAAAATAGCGCTGCTATGCTAAATTAATTTTCATATACAGAAAGGTTATATCTCAAGCTTCTATGCAACATGCATTATATATATGCAACAAACTCGCTATGTATGTTATTTATTTACTTATTTATTTTGCGGATAGAGTCTTAAAACGTTGTTTACGCAGAAATTTTGAATTTTGCTATTTATTATTTAAACGCTTATATATAATTATTTGTTCACTTTGAAGAATTTTTCCATAATATTTATAAAAAATATATAGAGGATCCTATAATTTTCTAATGTTTTAAAAAACGGATATGTATATACTTAAAATATGGGTCAGGTTTCGATCACTGGGCGATATTTTTTTAATTAAACTGCCACAAGAATTTTCGAATAAGTCTAAAAAATCTATATATATAAAAATGAATTGCTGTTCGTTAGTCTCACTAAAACTCGAGAACGGCTGAACGGATTTATCTTATCTTAGTCTTGAAATGTTCGTGGAGATCTAGGGAAGGTTTAAAAGGCGAGAAAAAATCGAATAATTTCCGGGAAAACCCTAAAAACAGCCCTTTTCTATTTCCCATACAAACGTTTTCTAGAGTCAATTTGAACTTCATTGCTATTCAATAAAGTTCATATTAAATTATAATCACTCACTGTTGTCTAAGCAATTTAGGTGTGTTCCTAACGTCAAAGAGTCCTAACTTAAAAAGTTGGCTACCTTTTATTCCGAAAAAAAATTTGTTTTTGCGATTTTTATGCATAAAATAGCAATTTTGTAAGCTAATAATAGCAAAAAATTAGCCATTTATATTTTTCCATAATTTAATTGTTGCCAAAAAAAAAAAAAAAAAAAAAAACGAACTTATATATTTTTTTCAACAGGAAAATAAATACATTTATCTAAACGTGAACGATAAAAAATTATAAAAAAAAATTATGCATCTCACAAAAATTGACGTCATTTTTAATTAAAAATTTCTTTTACACATTGATAAAGTGCTAATACGCAAGCGAAGTGATGACGTCACTGGCCGTTCGTGGATGCAAGAAAAATATTTCTTATGTTAAACGTCCATTGGATTTTTTGTAAAAAAATATTAAAAATCGCGGAAAATTATTTTCCGATTTTAATCCCCATATTTAGGTATAGGTATGTATTAATTATCATGTCCATGCGTTAGATTAGGTTTTTTTTTTTTTTTTTTTTTTTTTGTAAAATTGACAAAATTTGAATTTTTAATTTCAAAACTCTAGGGAAAAAAAAATGGCAAATTTCCATATTCGATTGAAAACACAAGCATTTCATTTCAAAAGATGATATTTACACAATAAATATCCAACTAATATACTTATTAAAAGGAAAATTATAAATATTCTATCATAATTTGAAGTCAAATTTGTTTTCAAATGTCTAAATAAAATATCTGATATAAGATACTAATATGTTGCAGCGGAATAGATTTGATATCGGTCATCCTTAGCAGAAAAAAAAAAAAAAAAAAATCGCCATATTATTTGGCGAACATAATTTAATTCTATTCAAAAATCATGGTTATTTTAACAACTTATATTAAGAGAGTAATGAATAATATGAAACAATATTTCGTACAATGCATATTACGAAAATATACATCTGGCATGCATATTTTCGTATTACGTTTTTGATCACCAAATACAATAAGCGCCAAGAACGACAGAGTTTTGAAATTCAAAATTAAAATTTTGTCAATTTGACAGCAAAATAACTCAATCTAACACATGCACATGATAAGTAATCTATACTAATATTATAAATGCGAAAGTTTGGATGGATGTTTGTTACTCAATCACGCCACAACGGATAAACGGATCTGGATGAAATTTTGTACAGAGATAGATAATAGTCTGGAATAAGACATAGGCTACTATTTATACCGGGAAAAATGTAAATTTTTAATTAATCTTCTATATAATATAGATATTTCTTCTATAATAAAACTCTAAAATAATTTATTTTAATTTTTAATTGTTGCCAAAGAATATTTCACGCGAATAATAATAAAAAAAATAATAATAAATATTAAATTTGCTTAGGCACATGACAACATAACGTCATTATCAAAATTAAATAATAAGAAAATGAAAGCTAATTCAGATCTGTACTAAAGAGCTTTATTAGTTGATAATCCTGGGTATATTTTTAATTTTAATACTGAAGTAGATAGGACATTTTACGCCAAGGACTCTATTTTTGTGACAGCAACCTTAAGCCAAGTAGTCCATAAAAAATATAAACAAATCTGTACAAATAAAAGAGTAAACTCACTGATTCACTGACTCAACACTGCCATGACGATTCTGTGGGAAAGAGGGTCACAAATTTTAGTGACCATGTTGGTTTTCGGAGCCTGACCCCTAACTAAGACGAAACTTTGCAAAATACCCCCCTCCCTGTCCCCCTTGGGAGGCAGAAGGCTTAACTCGGCTCCAAATTACTTAACGGTGAAGAAATTGCAGATGGAAAGACCAGACTTGAGTTCAAAAAAAATATTTTCTGCGATTTTGGAATTTTGGATTTTTAAGGGGGGGAGGGAAGGGAAAAGGTTTTGGAAGAAGGGTACTCAACACACGAGGAAATCGAACTGAACACACACTACAAAGGGATTTTATAAATTCCACCCTACCGCCCTTTGGAGAATGGGGGGCAAAAACATGTATTCATGCGTAACGCTGCACTAAGTTATCTGAGGTTGGAATTTTTTTATGTAAGGGACGATTATATGTATCTAATTCATAGTATGAAGAGATTTTGCGAAATTCCCTCCTCCTTCCCTCCTTAAAGAACGGGGGGAGAGATTAAAAAAAAAAAAGTTTTAAAGCATAGCTCAGCTTTAAATAATTTCAGGATCTCAATTTTTTTATGTGTCGGTTAGGTATGTGTATGCAACATGCAATATAAAATAATTTTGGAAATTTACCCCCCCCCCCTTCCCCTTGGGGCGGGCGGGGCAAAAACCACATTTTGAAGCTTAAATCCGTCCAAATTACCTAAGAATGGCGAATTTTGGTGTGTGGGTGTTAATTAAGTGTGCGAAATATGCACTTTGATGAGATTTTGTAAAGCTTTCAACTGTAACCACGAGGGAGGGGGAGTAAAAAGCAGGTAAGGGACTGCCGAAGGCATTGGGGGTCCAGACTCGACTGTGACGAGCGGGGATACCGTGACAGAAAGTAGCAGGAACTTAAAATTAGATTTTGACGGATTTCAATGATTTTTGTTTTAAGATATTTTATTATTATTAATGATATGCTGTTTTGAGGATTCATTTCAATATAATGACCAGCGAAGCGGGCAAAGCCTGCTAGTAAATAAATAAATAAATGAAATATAGGTTTTTACTTTGTATTATTAAAGTAAAAAATTCAAAAAAATTTCCTAGGCGAGATTTTCCAGTTGGGAATTAAAATCCGGTGCCGCCCTTGAAAGGATTAAAGATACATATACCCTTTTCAGTGGCGGTATCTAAACCGTCTATTCGCCAACTTTATTGACATTTTTTAAAGGTAATTGAGTTCACATACATTAAAAGACAGAAAGGTAATCATAAAATCTTTTTTTTATTCTATGATTTTTGTTGTCTGTGTATACGATATATCCAGAAAGCCTCTTAAAAATCTTCTAAAGTATTTCCAAAACCGCTTAAAAGCCTCCTGAAATACTCTTAAAGCCTTCTAAAACCCTTTTAATGACTATGGGATGCTGATGATGCTGCGGCTGAAAGTGTTAAGGTTTTTATGTGTTGAAAAATGACTTGAGTCAGAATGTTTAATACATAGCTAAGTTTTGCTTTTAAACAAGGCATTCTTTTTTTTCTTTAATTTCTTTTTTCTTTTTAAGACTGAGGAGTATTAGTCTCAATCTACGGATATTTACGATACCAGATTTGCGATCGTTGAACGTTTATCGAAATCAAAAATTTGTCAAAAAAATAATTGAATAATTTGAAAGCGATGTTATAATTTGAAAAAAAAAAAAAAAAACCTAATAGTTCTCAGTACTAAGCAATTCTGCTTCTGCCTGGATTTCATCATAATCTTTTTCTTTTCTTTCTTTTTTTTTTTTTTTTTTTTTTTTTAAGAAAAAGAAAAGAAAATTAATAATAATCAGTTTTGAAATGGACAGTACCGAAAAAGTTTTTCTTAAATAATTTTGAATTATAAAATAAAAAGCGCACGTGCAAAATGAAATAAAAATTAAAATAAGATTTATAAATCGGCAATATTTAAGCTCGTGGACTCAGTTCAATGATATAATAAGAAAAAATGACAACATTAGTCTAAAGAGATTATTATTATTATTATTATTTCCTATTCTCTGTATCGTAAAAACAGCCTCAGTATTGTAAATAGGACGGCAATATTGATTGCTGTCCTGTTTCCATTCGCTTTCTCAGTTGTAACGAAAGTAACAAGTAACGAATACTTAGTAACGGGTAGTAAGTTTGAAAGTAACAAATACATACGGGTAGAAATTTGTTTTTTCATCGTAAAAATGTGTGAAGATGATATTCCTAATCTATGACTGCTGTAGGTTTGTTGGAGCGCTTAAAAAACGTAACTCGCTATTGAGTCATTTATTATTATCTCTGTTACGACATACTCTAGTTCTCATAATTATAAGATTATTTTAACATTGCTTATTTTTATTATATATATTTTATTATTTATATATATTTATTTTACTTTAGCATTGTTTATTTTTATTATTACTGATATATATATATGTATATACATACATACATACATACATATATATATATATATATATATAACATATATTGTTGAAATAAATACATTTTTTTCCAATTGAATTTATATCCATAGAAAATATTTATAAAATTTTACTACGTTTCTATTTGAGCAAATAATTAAAAAGAAAAAAAGAAAAATCTTGCGTTTCCAATTATAAGGACTGTCAAATTCTTCTTAATATTTTATAATTTATACCTTGTATTAATAATTTATAGGACCTCTTAGCATAGTGACACAATCACCAGTTCTGTTTGACATTGTTTTAACACATTTTTTATTCAATTCCTACTATTAGTTCACACTCTCCCTATATATGTCTTGTACAAATCTTGCAATCGATTTTTAACTAACTTCCCGACTAGCTAGAAATTTGAAACTTTCAGGATTGCTCAGAACACGGTAACAACACGAAGTCCGATTTTCGAATTTTTTATTAGTATTCAAAATGGTTTTGCTGCTCGATTAGGGCCTGAGCAATATAAATTTGCTATTTTTAGTTATATTGTTTTACAAAATTGTTGCAACGTTCACAGCTTTATGAAATTCTTTCCCCCTGATGGGTTAATACTTCTACTTTTAAGCTCTTTTTATTCCAATTATTAATCCATTTTTTATTCCAAATATTATTCTGAAGTCCTTTAATTACTTTATCCGCCATTATGTTTAATGGTCCTTTTTTTTGTTGTTGTTGTTCAAGTGGGCGTCAGAAATTTAATTTTTTTTTTGTCTCTTATTGGATCTTAACATGTATCGTAACCTTTTTGTGATAGTTTTAGCAATGTGTTATTATCAGTTTTATTTTTGTTGTGTTGGTATTGACATGTATCTATTAAATGCTAAAATATTAAGGTTAAAGTTTATTAACATATCTATCATATATATATAATAAATAATATTTTTTATTCAAAATTTTTAGCATGTTAAAGAGCAACATTTAAACAATGTTTTGTAAAATTTTCATTGAAAATTTAGAAAAATTCAGCTTGTGGGTCTTCTTTTCCGGAGACTCTTTCAGAAAACGGTGTACACAATTTCGGAAAAAAATAATGATGCATCGATCTTATTAAATTTTTTAACACTTCTTTAAAGTGAAATTAAATAGTTCTTGAAGAATATATTTTTCTTTTTCTTTTTCTTTCTTTTTTTTTTTTTTTTTTTTTAATTGCAACTAATGTTACAATACTATATGTGTGGTAAAATGCTCCGAAAATTGTACTAATTTTGTTTACAATTCTGCCAAAAAAAAAAAAAAATTATTTTTATTTTTATTTTTATTTATTTATTTATTTATTTTTTTTTTTTAAATCTTCTGTTCAAGCACTTGTCCGTTCTACTTTGAAGAAATCTTAAAAAATTCGGTATATTTCTTTTTAAGAAATCGTATTTATAAAGCTTTCCTGAAAGGTGTCCGAAAAATAGGACGCATCGATTAAATTTTTTAATACTTATAGCCCACTAGCGGCCGAGCGGTTCTGCGCTCAAAGCTGGTACACGTGAGGTGCCATGTTCGATCCCAGGTCGCTCTCGACGGCTTCACCGTTCGAAGTTTTCTCCGAAACTTGAGCAAATACGGGCAAGGATCCTTTAGAAAAGACCTCTCACGGAGGGCACTCTACCTCAGGTCTAGGACCCTACAGCAGTCAATCAACCTTACTCCTAAATCCCAATCTAATATTTTTAATGAAAATTTTATTAAATATTGCTCTTTTATATGCTCAAAGTTTGGAACAAACCTTTTGTTTGTTATTTAGAGAGAGAGCGAGAGAATATACATTTTTTTTTTTTTTTTTTAATACCTTCATAACCCATTAATCACTTAACTGATGTCGGTCCAGGTGATTTTTAAATTTTATTTATAGAACTTTAATTTATCCGTTTTTAAGATAAATAAAACTACGAAATCTTGATTGTCCTTCAAATTTTGACAATCTAAAATACCGGGAAAAAAAATTATTTTTACATTATTAATTTTCTCATATAAATTTTATATTTATATTTCAAAAATAGGTAAATTGTATCCAGCATAATATCATCCACATTCTTTTTTCTTAAAAAATAATGTTAAATAAATTAAAAAAGAAGAAAAAGAAGAAAAGAAAATCCTTCGTTCAAGAACTAATTAATTTTATCTTGAAAAAGTGTTCAAAATTTCATTAAGACCAATGCATTAGTTTTTGAATTTTTATTTAAAAAACACCAATTTTCATAATATGCATAAACATGAGAAGGGGTGTAGAACTATTTCTTTCAATCTGCAATTTTGCATGGTTAAAAAGTTTGTTGATCACTCGAATTTGAATAAATTTGGAAAAAACAGCCAATGTGAATTTAGGAATTTTTTTTTATTGATTTTATAGAACAATTTAAAGAATTTTTATCTAAGAACCGTAATATTTTACTTATTCTCTATTTACCGTTCGACAATTTTCTTCCAAGATTCTTCTTTTCTCGCTATATTTTTTTCATTATTCCATTTGGTCCTGATAGCATTCCTCGCTATAACTGCTGAACTTTCTTCCTGGCAAAAATTTTCTTATTTCTTGAAATTTTTATCTGTCTCTTACTTCCCACTCTTAAATCTTAAAATAGGGGGTCGCGAACTTTTACTGAAACAAAAATGCTATTTGATTGATTAATATTCATTTCTGACTTATCAAACGTATTTAAATATTTTGATGAAAACTAAGTATTAAACTTTTTGTCAGAACAAAAATCGATCTGACAGGTTGTAAATCTTTAATATAATCAATTTTTACTTGTAACCCTATCTTCACTGAGAGAGAAAGGTATTATAGAAGGTAAATCCTTTTCACAATGATAACCTTTGCAATGATATTTGATAATAAATAAAATTGTTAACAACATATTTTATTTAAAATGAAAACAGTGATTGAAAGGAAAAAATAAAAATCGTCTGATGTAGATGAATAAGATAAATAAAAAGTATGTAGTACATAATATGCGTTGAGCTAAATGTATATACATTATAGGGGAGGGAAACAGCTTCCTATTAAAATCAATAACAGTTATAACTCTTTTAATTCATAATCAATTTTCCTAAGAAAAATAAAAGAAAATTCATTTTGTTTCTTGCAGTGGTAGAACTTATTACATGATATCTCTCTATTATGCCATTACTTTCATAAATAACTAATATTAAAGTTATATACGGTAGTGCAAATTATCTTCGCTGCTCTTAATATACGTACATTAGCTATAGAGCGTCAAATTAATTTATTTTATATTAAATAATGTTAAATAATAGTTAATAAACATGCAATGAACAGGTAAGATTCCACTTACCTGAATAAGGCGTTCAGCACTGGTGACTTAATTTAATCCTTCAGAGACAGACCATCTGGATTCATAGTGAAGCAAGCTGAAAATAAACTTGTAAATAATGTAAATCATTAATTCACGTGTGTGTATTAAGTTGATTAATTGAAGCATATATATATATATTTTTTTTTTATGATTTATGCACAGATTTACTTTCTCTTGAGTAAAAAATACATATTTAATTTTAAATGTATAATATAATGGTAAGAGCGTTTTTAAACGCCTTGCTATTTATATTTACATCTTATCATAAAAGAGGCAGTATTACATCTACATTAAACTGAAATCGCGCGCGAGAGTTTCATTAGAATAGCTGAGTAAACATTTCTGCTTTGTCATCAAACTGGGAGCGGCACATTCCGCGCTTTACATCTAGATGGATTGTAATGTTCATTCGAATAAGGAAAAGTTTTAAAAGAGTTCTTGAGTAAAATTGAAAATAGCGGGCACACAAAAGTTATTATAATTTTCTGTTTTCCTACACCCCTACTTGACCGGTATTTTCAATGTTCAACCAAATTTAGTTCACTTCTAAGTTTTTTGAACGCCGGTCCTGGTAGGGACTTCGTGAGTATATCTGCAGTCATTCTGTTGCTTGGAACATACTCTAATCTGATTGTCCCTTCTTCATGTAATTCTCTAATTAAATGATATTTGACGTCCACGTGTTTTGTTCACGCCTGATGTTTAACTGATTCAATCATCTTAATGGCTGATTGGTTATCATCGTAGATCGTTACGGGTCTTATCTGGTCTAAATCCAGATCTTCTAATAATCGTAATAACCACATAATCTCTTGTGCAGCGCTTCCTGCGGAGATATATTTAGCCTCTGCAGTAGATAGACTGACACATTTTTGTTTGTGTGAAAACCAATATATTGGATTTTTTCCGGTAAAAAAATATGTTTCCTGTAATTGACTTTCGGTCTTGGGGGTCGTTTGCATAATCAGCGTCGGCATACGCAGTTAGTGTTGCTGGATGATCATTGTTATACATTAGTTTAAAGTTAATAGTATTTTTGAGGTATTTTATTACGTTTTTAGCACTTTCCCAATCACATTTTCTTGGTCATTATGACGAAATAAGAAATTGACGGCAGCACTAATATCTGGTCGGCTGACAGTGGCTATATATAGAAGTGCCCCTACTGTCTTTCTATAATCAGTATTATTGGGTAAATAATTCTCATTCTCATTATTTTTTAAGTAATTTGTATCTATGGGAGTATTAGTAAGCTTAGCATTTTCTAAATTAAATTTATCTATTAATTGTTTAATCTTGTTTGACTGATCTATTAATAATGTGTTACTGTTTGGTCGTGTTATATTTATTCCCAGATAATTAGTAACGTTCCCAAGGTTGGTAATACTATATTCGCGCCTAAGTTCTTCTATTATATTGTTTATATCATCTTTGGTTCAAGCAATTAGTATATCATCTACATACACTAGTATGTAGACGGTTTTGTTATTGGTGTTTCTTTTGTATAGGCATTTGTCAGTGGAACTCCGTGTGAAATTCAATTTTGTTAATGTTTCATTAATTTTAGAGTTCCAAGCCCTGGCTGACTGTTTCAGCCCGTAAATGGCTTTGTTAAGTTTGCACACTTTGTGTTCTTCACCGGGATTTATGAATCCCTCGGGCCCTGTGGCAGAAATTTATTATGCTTTCTGCGACAAGCTTCATTAACGCCAAAATCTTTCTGCAGGAATAGTTTGTGAAGTTAACCTTTACGAATTCAAAATAAATTATTTTTAAATAGTAAATAATATTCAGTATAACCAATGTATTTAACTTTTAACTAGGCACAAATGCATATATCTGCACTATCGCAAGAAAATACACTCTCTCTCTCTCTCTCTCTCTCTTTTTTTTTTTTTTTTTTAAGAAAGGTGAAAATGAATCTATTTAACTTAATTGCTTCAGATTTTTTATTCACATTAATGTACAATATTGTTTATAAAATATCCAATGAATTCAAACCATAAAATGCAGTAACATATCAAAAATAATCTGCAAATTTTTTTAAGGCAATTAAATCATGAAATGTCTAAATTAAACAAATGTTACAAATACTTTTAAAATTTCATTACTTTTTTTATATTAAATATATATATATATTTAAATAAACAAATGCACTTATTTCATAAGGTGCAAACCAAACAACATAAAATATAATACAGAACTCAAAATTAAAATACAACAAATTAAAAGTGAAAATTAATAAAGAATACTGAATATTATAATGAAATATAAATAATTTACAACATTTATAGTTTTTGAGATTATTAGAAAGATGCGCGATAACATTCTAATACCCAAGATTATTTTTTTGTATTATATACAAATAGCATAAAGATGTGTATTTGAAATCTAAAAAATGTGATTTGACATTAAAGAATTCAGAATGTATAATTATACCATCATTTAAATACGTAAAGTAAAACAGAATACAAAATCTAAGTAACACAATTACAGACAAATCATAGTCTAAATATTTTCATAAAGAATGAGACAAGTGAAATATTTAATTTTTAAGAAAATGTTGAAATCTGAAACGTAACAGATTTCATGGATAAAATCTATAATAGAAAATAATGATTACAGATGAATGAAATAAATAAAAATCAATTAAAAGTAATATTTGATATTGATATCTATGCAAATAAGTAAATAAAAATAAATAAATAAATAAAAGCATTTGCTGTTTAATTAGTATTTATTCAAAACAACTACTATTAGATTAAATTTTTTTGCTTACAATATATATATATATATTCAACAAAATCTTTGGTCTGATTTTTATTCAAAATAACTATTTAATTTGCAATATTTCAATTAAAAAAATAAACTTTTTATAAAAATTCAAATGTTTAAAAAATGAAATGAACGAGCACTAGAAACTAATGATATGAGTATTTTTGTTAAATAAATTAATAATTTTTTAACGACTTCATATGCTTAAACAACAAAATTTAAAGCTAAGAATTTTAATCACAATTAAAATAATTAATGATTAGTAAAGAAAAAAATTAGAAAAGTTACCAAATTTATAACTTAAAATACCCATTAATATTTACTGCTAAGGTCTTTTACTACATATAAAATGCTGAAAATCAATAAAGTACTTTTAAGATTAATTTTTTTTTAATTTTCTATTTTTTGAAGCAAAGTTTGAAAGCTTCTTTTTTTTTCTTGTTCTTTTTTGCATATAACTACAGACGTTACAAATTTCCCCATAGTCTTATTTCTGTATATATTTGTGAAATGTATTGCATAGTTTGAACCAAACATAAAATAAATGCAGCTTTTAAAAAATTACGTGTATTTACTACCATGCACGTGTGCACGCCTCGCATACATTAAAGAAAAAAAATCACTAGATGCAACTAATTTGTCGTGCGTAAATTAGAAAATGTATGAAAATCGGTACAGCAGCAATCACGCACTCATTTAAAAGAGAGAAAAAAAAATCACTGGATGCAGCTATTTTTTTATGCATGAATCCGAAAATGCATGAAATATGAAATTCGGAAAACGATCGCAAAGCCACATTCTTTCGAAAAAACATCTTTTTGCAGTACAATAAATACACACGACACGAGCGGCAGGCGCGGCGCGAAAACAAAGTTTGGAGACACGAAAACGAAGTTCCGATGTGAAGACGTTACCAGTGAAAAGTGTCGATACACCGATTCATATCACCGCATCACGAATCGCTAATGCATGCCGTATCAAAGCTAACCCAAGTGAGTTACATCCGCTTTATCTCCTCTCCTTATTCAGGATTGAGGCGATCGTATCTGCAGAAAAGGAAATTTGTTCTGCAGAACAGTTTATAAACCATTCTTTGAGTTTCTCACTCTCTCTCTCTCTCTCTCTCTCTCTTTTTAACACAATGGCAAAATTTATTTGACTTAAGTAAAGTTTTTCTGCGAGAACATTTCTGTTTCTGCGACATTGTCGCCGTGTCGCCGTGTTTCTGCCACGGGGCCCTCGGGTTGGTGCATATAAATTGTTTCTTTGAGCTGACCGTGTAAAAATGCGGTTCTTACATCCAAGTGGTTTAATTCCAGATTTTTATATAGGGCCATTACTAAAAAGGATCTAATTGTCGTATGAGACTCCACTGGGGCGAACGTCTCGTCGTAATCTACCCCGTACTTTTGGCTAAAGCTTTTGGCAACTAGCCTAGCTTTATATTTTTGGATTTCACCCTTATAATTATATTTCGCCTTAAATGTCCATTTTGAGCCTACTATGTGTGTGTTAGGGGGAGGGTCTACCAATTCCCATGTATTATTTTCGTTTAACTAAGTAATTTCATCTTTGGCTGCTTTTAGCCAACTTTCCCTTTCTATGGAATTTTCTATTTGTAATATTTCATGGAAGGTTTTGGGTTCGTTTACGTTCATAGTATTTGCCAATAAAACAAATCTATCAGGTGGAACACCTTTGTTAGCTCTTTCTGACCTTCTCGGAATTGTTTGATGTGTCATATCATGATTAATATCCTCAGTTTGATCTGATTCTTGATTTACTTTACTTAGTATCACCGGGAAGTTGTTTTTATGATCATTTGTTTCGCTAGAATTTTTTTCATTTATATCAATGTTTGTCTCTAACTGTTCCTCATCGATATACTCAAGATTGTTATTTTTTGTTTTTGTCTCTACAAACTTTATTGTTCTACAGATTTTAACATTATTATCTATATATACTCTATAACCTTTACTTCTAAGGTCATAACCAACAAGTATTCCTTCCTTTGCCCTGTTGTCAAGCTTCCCTCTTGTGGTTTTGTGAGTATACACATATGCCTTACAACCAAATGATTTTATATGCGAGAGATTTGGTTTATTTCCATTCCATTTTTCATATGGTGTTTTATCGCATGCACTTGTTGGCAATCTATTCTGTATATAATTAGCAGTCATAAGGGCTTCACCCCAAAATTTATTTGGCAAACCGCTCTGTCTTAACAAACATCTGGTCATTTCGACCAATGTTCTGTTTTTTCTCTCCGCCACGCCATTTTGAGGAGACCAATGCGGTATTGTTAATTGGTGTTCGATTCCTTCATTTGTGAGAAAGTTTTCAAATTCATTGCTTGTATACTCTCCGCCATTATCGGTACGCAATATTTTTATTTTTCTGCCAAACTTGTTTAAGGTCAACGCATAATATTGTTTAAATTTATCAAACACCTCACTTTTATTTCGCAATTAGTATGTAAATGTAAAACGGCTATAATCATCTATAAATGTTAAAAAATAATTTTTCCCTCCTATTGTGGAAGTTTGAAAAGGTCCGCAAACATCTGAAACAACTAGATCTAATGGTTTTTCTGCCCTGAAACTTGCCTTTTTCGGATATGTGTCATCCTCCAATTTTGAAATGATACACATTTCGCATTCTGTGTTGTGTTTACATTTATTTAACTCAATTCCAGTTGCCATATTTTTGTCGACAAGCTCTCTGATTTGTTGAAAATTTTTATGCCCTAATCTTTCTTGCCACAATTTTATACAATTTTTATTTGCGCAAGCTTCTGCAATATTTACACTTTCGGAAAAATTATCGCTCGTTTGTACTTCATATAAATTATCTGTTAAGTTTGCTTCTATATAAGTTTTATTCCCGAATTTTATTTTACATTCATGTTTTTTAAATATGGCAACACAACCATTCTCTGTTGCTTTCTTAGATTTGTGGCTATATTGGGTATGTATAAAACCTCCTTCAAAGTAATATTGTTTATTTCTTTATCCGAGTTAATTACCTTAAGATCCACGTCGGCGCAGCCCTGTGAGACTACGGATTGTCCATTCGCTAGCATAACACTAACCTTTTTGCTGTCTTTCATATTTGTAAATTGATTTATGTCGTTGCAGATATGCTTGCTGCTCCCACTGTCTACAATCCAAGAGTTATGCTCAGTTTCATCTATGATAAACGTGAGATTCTTTAATTTGTTTTCTGTTTCCTTTATGAGTTGTGTTTTATTTTTGTTTTTGTACTTGCTGGGATTATTACCGCTGTTATGGAAATTATTATAACTCCTTTGGTTATGATTTGGCCTGGCGTTTAAGTGCCAGCATTCGTTACGGGTGTGTGAGTTCTTTCCGCAAAAATTGCAATGTTTACTTGGAGGTGTTTTACGTTTAACTTGAGTTTTATACGCATTTTCACCTTTTGTGTGGTGATATTCTGTTCTTTTAATATATTCATCGAATAATTTACTTTTAATATATTCTGGTGTAAGTTCATCGCTATTTCTGGCTTCAATAGCCGTGATCAGGGTGTCATAATTAGGGGGTAGCGAGCACAGCATTAACGCTGATAAGTGCTGCTCATTTATTTCTTCTCCTATCACTAACAGTTTGTCCCTTAACTTATAAATACTAGTTATGTGTTCAATTAGATTTCCACCTTCTTCTAATTTGGTAGCGTATAATTTTCTGAGCAAAAATAATTTGCTGCTTAGATTTGCCCTCTCATGTATATTTTTAAGAGCATCGCATGTTTCCCTGGCTGTGGACAGGTGTTTAACATAAACAATTTGTGTATCCTCTATAGCTAAATTAATTATGGCGCGCGCTTTACGATCTTAGATCGCCATTCATCAGTTAACGGCTCTGGGAGTGCTTCTATAATAACCTAGTAGAGATCCTCCTTCGTGAGGAGCATCTCTACCTTAAATTTCCAGCTATCGTAGTTGTTGGAGTCTAATTTTTCTATTGTGTAATCTCCTTTCCAGATGCTGCCATTTTTGTTATTTAATTTATTTATTTTATCAAAATATACTATTATATACTATATATATTTACTCTTGAAAAAATTCAAATAGTATTTAAAGAGAGCAAGTTTAATGATTATATATAAATATCAGTTGTGAGGTTTTTTTTTTTTTTTTTTTTTTTTTTTTGCTTTGATGTTTGCTTATAAGTATATAAATGTTATATAAACACGTTGATTTTCATATATATATACTCAATTGTTTATCTTCATTTCATAACACACAAATTAATTATAATTTTTCTTTTCTTTTGCAATATAAGTTCTTTGCATTATTATTTTATTATTCACCATGCTGATATATTCATTTCATCATACCTTTTTTTTAATGCTCTATATTATGCGATTATTTAAGAGATTGGTTCAGTCTCATGATCTTTCAAAAATAACTAATCTTAAAGTTATATACGGTAGTGCAAATTATCTTCGCAGCGTCAAATTAATTTATTTTATATTAAATAATGTTTAGTTAATAAACATGCAATGAACAGGTAAGATTCCACTTACCTGAATAAGGCGTTCAGCACTGGTGACTTAATTTAATCCTTCAGAGATAGACCATCTGGATAGATAGTGAAGCAAGCTGAAAATAAACTTGTAAATAATGTAAATCATTAATTCACGTGTGTGTATTAAGTTGATTAATTGAAGCATATTTTTTTTTATGATTTATGCACAGCTTTACTTTCTCTTGAGTAAAAAATACATATTTAATTTTAAATGTATAGTATGATGGTAAGAGCGTTTTCAAACGCCCTGCTATTTAGATTTGCATCTTATCATAAAAGAGGCAGTATTACATCTACATTAAACTGAAATCGCGCGCGAGACTTTCATTAGAATAGCTGAGTAAACATTTCTGCTCTGTCATCAAACTGGGAGCGGCACATTCCGCGCTTTACATCTAGATGGATTGTATTGTTCATTCGAATAAGGAAAAGTTTTAAAAGAGATCTTGAGTAAAATTGAAAATAGCGGGCACACAAAAGTTATTATAATTTTCTGTTTTCCTACAGTTACAGGCATCCGTAGTGAATCCTCGCCCAACGTCTAACCTCGCATGAGTGGTCCTAGATGAGAGGTGAAGGAGAATTCATGAATCATTTACAACATTTTAATCATTGTGTAAGATAAGGCACAGCTAGGGTGCCTAGAATGAATTACTTTAGACACTCTAGGCACAGCCTAATTTCACACGTTCCAGCGTGCGTGGCCCGAAACCCATTTTTCATGACGCTATTTGGGATGTTAATGACCTTAAATAGCCATCAAGAAGCCCGAACCTAACGCCTTTCGACTTCATCCTGTGTGGGTCGGTGAAAGAGGAAAATTATCACAAAAAACCAAAAACTTTCGATAGCTTTGAAAAGAGAATTCCCTATGTTCTTGCAAGCGTACTGTTGAAGTATCTGCAGCAATCTGTTGCGACGATCCCTAACCAACTGGTGAATAATGGTGGTGCTTATGTGGAATTTCAGCAAATTCAATTCTGCCGGTGTAAGGAACAAAATGATTTTTCTTCTGTAAAAATTGGCTAAGTATCAAAATATTTACAAACAAATTTTAAGAATAAATTTCATGGACACCCAGATCTATATAAAATTATAGAGGACGTTTCTGAACTACTAAGAGAGGTAGAGTGCATGATGAGTCAGAGCCATAGCAATGCGGGGTCGGAAATACTTTCGTGACGCGGTGGTGTATACAGATACATCAAAAGTAAAAAAGAGCGCTTCAGACCCTGCAGTGCTATATGATTCTGAATCGTCAGGATCGTCGTCTAAAACTCTTAGGAGTTCTGAAACATCACACAGAACAGTCTGTGTAAAAATTTGTTAAAGACAGTTTTTCTTTTTCTTTTCTTTTTTTTTTTTTTTTTTATATATGAAAAGTATCTGAATTTCACGCAACTATTAGTTTTCCTCACGACATAATTTTATCAATTCTAATATCAAGAAACAATACACTTGTTTACAGGGAAATATTATCTAATTTCAGATTATTTCTCTATTCATCTTTATTACTAACAGATAAAACTTCATGATATTCACAAATGTAGATTTGCATGTACGTTTTATTCCTTAAATTTGTCCACCTCCATTCGATTGCAGCATGACAGGTATACCTGTTCAAATAACGGGTTCAGACTCAATCGTTGCAAGCAAGTTTTCCAAAGTTTCGGCTGCAGTAATGAATTAAATTAACGGACCACACGCACGTTGCAAGAAGAGATGGTATTTACAAAAAGGAACCAACTCATTATTTCAGCAAATTAATTGTGATATCGGATGCTACATTATATGCACATCCAAGCTTAAGTTTTTAAGAATAATTGTTCATTTTGTATTCAAAAATAAATAATTTGTGATAAAAAATAAATTGCAGAAAGAAGTATAAAGAATAAATGATTTTGAATTAGCTTTTCTCTTGAGATTTTCTTATATAAACTTATGGTGATTATTCAGATAAGTGATTATCAATTACTACGCATGATAGAACGGAAATAGAATTTAAAGGAATAAAAAACAACTATAAATTCTAATATATTAAACAACATGTATGGAATCGACAGCGCAAATGATTAGGAAATGTGCTTTATAACATGTTAAATTAAATTTAATTATAAACAATTCCATTTTTAAATTTTATCAAAATATGTGTTCTACTTTTAATCACGAATAAAAAGTTGTGAAATTACATAAAACGATTATGCTGTAGCTATCACAAAACCTTCTTCTATATCTTTTTATGTAACATCGCCACCGACTAGTTAACATATACATACATTTAATCAAAATAGCTTCCCACAATAAAAGTTTAACATATGTCATTTAGTGCATATTTAACCAATACATTTTGAGATATAGCCATTGAGAATCGCAAGAATTTAATAACTGCAGTGCCACCTATTGCCCAATATACAATATACACCCAAATCGAAATATTATAATTTTTCATAAGGTCTACCTCATTTAGCAAGTTTGGTGCATATATGTGATATAAGCTGAGATATTGTCTTTCTGTAAACGAGATTAAATTGTAGCGCTACATCTTGGCCGATGTGTACCTAAATTTAATCAATATAGTTATGCACCGTGACCATCATACTTATCAAGTTTTGGGCACTTGATCACACACACACGCAGATAAGTAGACATTTTCTAATTAAAACAATATAATTTTTCATAAAATTTATCTCAAACAGCAAGTTTGGGACATTTATGTATCACAGAAACTGAGATAAAGTCTTCCCGTAAAAGGTAAATATTTCAGCATAGTAGCGCTACTTGTCTACCGATATGCACTCCAGTTAAATCAGCATGGTTCTGATAATATCTGCATCACATATCAATTTTAGTGCATTCATATGTGATAGAAGCTGGGATACTGCCCTTCTGTAAACGGGATTGAATTGTAGCATTGCAGCGTCACATGTTGGCAGATATGCACCTAAACTGAATAAACATATAGTTATCCACCGTGGCCATCACACATATCAAGTGTTTTGCACTTGAACACGCACAGACAAACAAACAGTCATTTTGTAAAAATGCTCAAATCGCATTCAGGATATTTCAAAACGTGCAAATTCATGAAAAATAGAAATCGAAAATTTTCATGAATCCAATACTTTTCTTTATATTGAAAAGTAATAAATTAAATAATACATTATATTAAAAAAAATTTTCTCTTGGTCCTTTCTATTTAAATGTATTTATCTATATATTAATAGGCAAGCATAAAATTTGTAGTCCCTTTTTAACATATTAATTATGGGAGTAGAGGGTTGAAAATGGTATCATTCGAAAGGTATGGTTAGCCGGAAGGTGCGAATACAAATATTATTTTCTTACGATGTCAAGAAGGTATTTAAAAATACATTTATTTTTTATGCATTTTCCCCCATTTTCCCCTTTTATACACGTATTCCTTTACATTAAAAAATACCTAAAAGTAGAAAGTTGTTAAATCTGGCAATTTCAAAAAGCTCAAAAAAAAACCATAGACACAGTAATTTGTATAATGCAGCATCTGTAGCATCACTATACGCAAGCGAAGTGATGACGTCACTGTCTGTCCATGGAGCCATGAAAAAAAATTTCTATGTTAATCGTCCATTGGATTTTTTGTAAAAAAATTATTAAAAAAATAACGGAAATTATCTGCCGATTTTAATTCCGATATTTGGGTATAATTATATATAATTTACTGTCTACATGTGTTTGATTGAGTTATTTTTTCTGTAAAATTGATAAAATTTTAATTTAAAATCACAAAACTCCAGAAAAAAAAAATGGCAAACTTCCAGTTTCGAATGTAAGCATAAACATTTCATTTCAAAGGGTGACATTTAAACAATAAATATTCAACTAATATACTAAATAAAAGGAAAATGGATTTGTTACTAACCGCTGCATGTATAAGTAGACGATACGGAAAAAATTCCGATTTCCGTTTTTTGCTGAATTTACATGTTTTGAGCTTTCTTTACGTTTCAATTAACTGAAATTGGCTACTTATTTTTTAAAAAAGTGTCTTTATTGCTAGCTTTTGTGGGTAGAAGAAGCAAGTAGAAGATACATAAAAACTTTTGATTTCCGGTTTTCGATGAATTTACACGTTTTGAGATTTCCTTGCATAAGTGAAATTGAGTACTTATTTTTATTTTTTAAAGAGTGGATTTATTATTCTTTCCTCTGCTTATATAAGTAGAAAATATAAGATTCAGAAAAGTTTTAGATTTTCGGTTTTCGATAAAGTTACACGTTTTGAAATTTCCCGAACTCAATTCGACCATTTTTGAAAAATATCTCTTTTTTTTTTTTTTTTTTTCTGTTCAAACACTGTACTTTATGAACCAATCGAATTAATTTAACATAATTTGATACTTGGTTGGGCCTTGGTTTGACATGGTATTTATTAGCTTCTGGGCTGTATCACACAACATGGGGCGTTTTCACGTTGCGATTTTCTCTCATTTCAGGAAAGGCTAACATCTACAGAGAGAAATAGTTATATTAAGTAAAACTCTGCTGATTCAGTTAGAGTGAATATCGGCAAACAATTGCCGCAGCTGTGTTGCAATTGCATTCCGTTTAGGACAAGGCAATAACTTTGCTTTGCCTCGCTTTGCAAAAAAAATGGTCGAGTTTCGACCACTGGACGATACTAGTTTGTATTAATTGTCGTGGTGTGAAACGTGATTGTTCACGAATGCATTTTAGCATTCGCAAGGACAGGGCTACTGTGCGCCTTCTGAAAAACTAAAATTATTTTTTTGTATTATTAAATTATTTTCAAATATGGATAATAGTGTCCGGTGAAATTGCAAACCATGCACACTGTTAACTCACTGTTAACACAAAACTCTGTGTAATCTATTATATTAAGTCTTACGTAAAATTACAGATAAAAATAACTGAGATGTTAAAAAACTTATTTTATACATTCATTTTAATAACTAATATTAATTTTATTAATTATTGGTGAAAATGCATTTTGGATTTTTTATAAAGTAGAAACAGTCATTTTTAATTTTAAATAAAAATTAAATAATAAAATTAGGTAAAAATACAGAATAAAGATTGAGAATCTCGATTATTCACTTTTAATTGAGAATTATTGCAAATTTACAGAGACTCTGGATAAATATTTACATTAAATTTACGGAAATTTTTAACAGTGCAATAAATGTAATTTGCAAGCATTGCAATCTTCATATAATTTTAATTACAAAAAATATCAATCGATTTTTGTTTGTAGAATAATTGTGCTTGGTGGAATACTTTTCTATCCTTTCTTCCTTTTTTTACTCGTGTTATAACTAACGGCTGATCCAAAAATCACAAAAAAAAAAAAAAAAAAAAAAAAAAAAAAATATTGAAAAAATATTGACCGTATAGCATTATGCGGTTTCCACTAAAATGCATAGAAAAAGACAAATGATTTTTAAGGTAATAAAAGATTTATTAGCAAATTAGGTTACATTTTCTTCATAAAATGGTCTTTTAATTGTAAAATTGCTTTTTTACACTGGCGTAGTACATTCAACAACGTAACTATGTTTATAAAGGCTCAATGCAACCACTGTCATTCATTAGAATGGCCGTCGGACGTTTTGCATTTAAAATTCTCGTTAAAAAAAGCTATATTATTCTCAATATAACGTCATTTGATCAGGTGGATCTATTTAAAATGTGAGAGGATATTACGAAAAAGTGCGATAAGTAGGTAAATAATCTGGTGTGTCACTCACACGACTTTCAATTACCCTGAAATTTAATACTATAAATACAGGTTGGAGATTAAGAGGTAAGATAACGATGTTATGTAAACCTATGTTAAAAAATTAAAATTAGGCTTCGGTAGAGTTTTATATGATAATTAGTTCTGCTAGCTGCCGCCCCCCTCAACCCCCCATTTCATTAATGCACCTACGTCTATTTAGAATTTAATTGTGTTATTAAAATTAAAAGTTTACTTAAAATTATACAGACAATTTTCACACACGATTTCCATATTAGAGAAGTAGTATAACACTAAATATCCAAGAAAAGTTGAATTTATTCTCAATATTACATTTTTTTTTTTTTTTTTTTTTTTTTAATGAAAAAAATCGATAATTTTATTTTAAATTATCACAGATCGATGGTTCAACCATTCGTTTTAAAGGTGCTTTGAAGGTGCGAGCTCTTTTGAAAGATTCCCATCATGAAAATTTACTCCCCTCGAGGGGGGACTTCCCCCCAGGGGAGGAGGCGAGGCTCCTACATACACAAAAAAAATTTCCCAGTTGACTATCTCTATTACAAATCTCTATTATTTTATGAAAATAAAACTTCACATTTCTATAATGACGCAGAATGGAGAATCTTAGGAGAGACTTGATTGGTTTATTTAATTTTCATTGATTTAAGTGTATTCTACATTGAACTACAGCTACGTTATGAGGAATTACAAGAGATTTGAATGGTTTATTTGATTTTCATTTATTTGAGTGGTTGGTTGGGTTTTACGTCGCACTAGTACTGCGCAGATGTGCAATTTGCGATGGCCTGGGACTCATCCCTACAGATGGTCCGGAGACATGCCATTGCAATTTTGATCCTCCACGGAAGGGATGGCTCTCCCGCTTCGGTGACCCAAAAAGGTATAATTTTTTATGGAAACATCGTTTATTTGAGTGTATTTTACGTTGAACTAGAGCTACGTTATGAGAAATTACGAGAGATTTGATTGGTTTATTTTATTTTCATTGATTTGAGTGTATTTTATGTTGAACTGGAGCTACGTTTAGATTTTATCTAAAAATATTTGAATTTTTAATATTTTAGTATTATGCGACTTTTACAGACAACAAATTACGATTGGCGCCGCAGACCCCGAGAACATGTTTTTCGGTAAAAATTTTCATGGCTCTCTGGCCAGCTAGCTGGTGAAGCCAGCTAGTGCTGATAACACACACAGACAGACAGACAGACAGACACACAGACCATTCGCTAAAAACATGATTTTCTTATTCAGGGGACCTCAGAGCATGTAAATATAACAAAAACTCACGTTCGAAAATTTGACCCTAAACAATACTTTCTCGACCCTATGGCTAAGAGAAAGTAAAAATGTAACTAATATTTTTTATTAAATATGTGAAAAAATCCCATGTTTATCTGTATACTTCAGTAAAAACCTCATAGAGTTACAGTAAGTAATTTTTAAATAATATATGCATACATATAAAGGCATAA